>CM045765.1:42649354-42849354 GCA_025200525.1 Camellia lanceoleosa
TTGGTCTTACCGCCTTCTTTCTTTAAATTCCTTACCCAGGCACTTTGAGCTCATAACATCGGTTGAAATCTGCTCTCCTCTAGCTTGCCAGAACCATTTCTCCCTCGAGATCATGCTCATCTGGCGTTTTCAGCGGCCAGCATGAGTTGTTCGTGAAACATTGAGTTTTAAACACTTTGAGCAGAGTTAAATTTTGATTTGATTGCTTCTTTTCTCATTTTACCACTTGAGGTGAGTTTATCCTAAACATTTGGAAGATTTTCCTCGAGTTGACTTTTGTTGACTTTTTTTTCATTTCAGGAGTTGACTTGTTGACTTTTTTCAATTTTGCTCATTTTTGCAAATTTCCTAAAATGGTAGTGTTCGATTTCTGACGGTGGAGGTCCTACTTGGATCTTGGGAGGTGATCGATATTATAGCTCTGCATCGAGGAGTTCGGCTTCATGCGAGAGTGCGATATAAGTATTGCGTTAACTGGCAGTATTTTCACGTATTGGCAAAACTTTGATGACGGCGTAGGGGATCTCATACCGGAGGCGGAGTATCACCTCTCGTAAAGAGCACGAAGGTATTTACTTCATTTTTATCTTTTCTACAACAACGTACATTTTTAAGTGCATTATTTACATTACAATTCTGGCGGTTCGATGCTCTGTATTCTGAACACTTAGCCCACAAATTGATTGTGAATGCGGCACATTAGTCAAGAAATTGACCTGACCCAAATCTTGATCTTTTGAACACCACAGTTGAATTGAAATTGAACACACGGCACCACAGTTGAAGTTGAGCCATGACCCTAAACAACGATTCTGCGACACCACGGTTAAATATTGAAGGTGAACCAAACACGTTGAAGTTGAACCATGACCCAAATTGATGGTGAACACCGGCACCTGCTTGATTGAAAGTTGAACCATGACAGAGTTAATTTTCTGAACCTGCGACCCAAATTGAGAAGGTGAACCTGCGACACTTGCTTGATTGAAAAGAATTGAACCGCGGCCAAACTAATTTTACGAACACCACGGCCAAATCGAGGTGAACATAGCACACCTTGATTTAAGTTGAACCACAGCGACCTAAACACTGTAATTTTACGACATGACCCAAATTGAGAAGGTGAACTACGGCACACGATTGAAAGAAGTTGAGCAACGCGTGAAGCACTAATTTTTTGAACACACAGCCCAAATTGAAGGTGAACTACGGCACAGCGATTGAAGAAATTGAACCTACGGCCAAACTAATTTTAGAACACCACATTAAATTGAAGGTGAACACATAGCATAGCAGTTGAAAGTTGAATTACCTTGACTGACACTAATTTTGAACACCTGACCCCAAATTGAAGGTGAACACAGCTTTGATTGAAAAATTGAACACGCGGCTGAGCTAATTTTACGAACACCATTGGAAATTGAAGGTGAACACCACGGCACACCTGCTTTGATTGAAAATTGAACATCATGACCCCAAACTAATTTTACGAACACCACGACCGTCGAAGGTGAACATCATTTTACCTTGAGTTATGAAAAGTTGAGCAACATGACACTAATTTTACGAACTTACGGCCAGGTGAAGGTGAAAATATGGCGCTAACGATTGAAAATTGAACAACATAACCCAAGCTATTTTGAACCTGGCCCAAATCGAGTGAACCTGGCAGCACTTGCTTGATTGAAAGTTGAACCTTGCCGGCCCAAATCGATGTCTAGCGCGTAAGCAAGCTTTGAAATCTGAACACCTTGACTCGACTACTTTATTTTGCACATAGCTATTCATTTCATTTGCATCTGACTCATTCGTTCTATTTGCGCTTGACAGGGAATTTATTTTATAGAGCATGTATTCGTCGAATCGGTGACTTCTCTCTTGATCACGGAGAATCTGACTCGTAGTAGCGAAGATTGGTCTGTAGAGCTCCGGGAGGCTTCCTCCAAGGTTAGTTATTTAATGAGAGGTTTGGAGACGCTTTTACATCTTTTAAGAGCTTTCGGGTCTAATCGTAGGGAGAGGCGATGATGGCGACTTTGGTGGAGAGATGGTGGAACACTGCTTCCTTTCATTTTTTACGCTTCTGAGGGGACTTATTTATGACCACTTGACTTATTACGGCGGCCTCGGCGATGGGAGGTTGGCCTATTCACTTTATAGCGGGGATATAGGTCGAGTGGGAAGGCTAAGCTTGGATATATCTGTGAGGGGGCTAGCCCACTGTTGATAGAGCTTTAGCGATCGATACTTGGTTCTCCTCAATTTCGGAAGGAGATGGACCAGGACTCTGAGGAGGCGGCCTGAGTATGCGTGGTTTTGATGTTCCTCTTGGGACCACTACTGTTTGCGGCAGAGAATCTTGTTGAAACATGTCTGTTGGCGCCTTGGTGGACCTATCCCTGGTCGACCGGTATGGTAAGTGGGTGGCGGCCTAGATACCCTTCTTGCTACATGGCGCGACCTCTACATGACGGAGGACTTACTTGGTGGTTCTTGGAGAGCACAGGAGGTACTTCGCCCTCACGATTTACATTACTGCTCCTCATTACTTGTAAATTGCACCCACGGCGTACTTTGCACTCTGTATTTTGCCCTTAGTACTTTGCAATTACATTACCTTTGTTTTCCACAGTTATGGGTCTATTATTGCCGTGACATTAGCCCCATAGATGGTGGTGGAGGGCTCGTGACTCAGTACTCACTTGTATTTGAGGGCAACACGGTCAAGACCTCGAGTCTCTCCTTTATCTCTGGCGATATTTCGATAGCAGTGCGGTCGTGAGGTATTCGAACTCTCGGTTCTTTGTGCTTTCATCTTTGGTTTATTTTGTGCCTTCTTGATTTGATTGATTGGCTATCACTTGATTACATAGAGCCACAGGCACCCTTTGGTGAGTCTCGATGCAGTTCTTTGGAGGCGGGGTGCCTCCCGATCTGAGGATTTTGTCGAGGGCGAGTTGGTAGAAACTGGTTTTACGGGGGCGCTTCTTGCGCCAGGTATGGGGCTATATCTCTCAGGACCCTCCCTCAGCACCCCCAGTCGGGATGCAGATTGCTGATAGGCTCTCTTCTCGGGATGTTGTCAATGCTATCTTTGATGCCCGATGCTTTGCTTCGTCTTGCGGAGGGATTATGCTACTTACCGTCACATATACGATGCCTCCGTTGTGAGTCCGTACTCGGCGATGAGGTCTTGACATGCCATCTTGAGCGAGGCCGGCTCGAGTATGACGCTCCTTCCTCCAGCAGGGTTGATACATCCAGGCGGTAGCGGTTATTCCCCGATTCCCCGACTTATCATCTTCCTAGATGGCGAATATCTGCATTGAGATGGGGTGGCAATATGGGACTACCTCTCCGATTCGATCGATAGAGCCTCGATGCACTGGTCACCGCTTCGTCGAGACCACTGAGTCACCCGGTATGTTTCTGACTTTGATTCATCACTTTCGGATATTTGAGCGTTCATTCCTTCTTGATACCTTTTGCCTTTGCATCTGTAGCCCCTTGTTGAGTACATGGATCAAGTGCTCGAGATGGTAGCCTCGCTTGAGGGGATGGTCCTACGAAGGGAGGCGCAGTTGTCCATATTCCAGGTACCTTTCAGTTTTCCAGCCTTTGTATCTACGGTTACATCTTGATTTGGGACATTTACTACGATAATAGGCTACTTGTGTAGAAACATCGACACACACCACATTCATGCATTATTCACGCATACATCCACTGTGTAGCTTGCTTGCATCATGTCGATACACATGTTTTGGCTAATGTATTCAAGCTGCATTTTTCATTTTCAGATGCCTCCAGTATATTCTCTGCCATAGGTCGGGCCAACTGGGCCTTCTCGTGGAGGTGGACCATCTGTGTCTTCAGGAGTTGGACCATCTGGGCCTTTTAAAGGCTGGGCCATCGGGCCTTCTCGAGGTGGGCCATCCAAGCCTTTCGAGGAGCGAGGAGGAGGTTGTCTCACGCAGGGCGTAGAGCACACATTATAGGCGGAGCTTGATGAGGATGAGGAGGAGGATGTTGCGGATCGTCGATCGAGACATCTGGCTGACGAAGAGGAGCTCGGTCTTGGCTCAGGAGTGGAGGCGGTGAGGGGATTTCGAGGATGGCGGACTCGACTCGGACGGTGATGGGGGTGCAGAGGTTATTCCGCAGAAGAGGATGAAAAGGGCCTCTTATTCCCGCTCTCGAGAGCATTGATGTTGCGGTTCCCTGTTTTATTTACCTTTTTGCTAGTAGTTGTAGCACATTGTACATTATTAGGCAGTTTTTATTTTTGTAAAACTTGTGCCCTTTGTTTGCAAAATGAAGCATGATGGAATGAAACGACTTTCGAAAAAAGTGTTGTGTTTTAAACTCTTAGCATCATATCGCCTTGTTTTGCACCATAATGAGATTGAATGAAAATGTGCATTGTGCATTTGCCCAGTCAGGTAATGAACCGACGCAATAACTTAACTTACTAAGGTATAACAAAACCTTAGCATGTTTACAAATCAATAAGCAAAAATACAACAGTGTTGACAACTTAATAAACAAAACTTAACAAGAAAATAGCTTAAACAAAGAGTGCTAACTCAAACACGAAAAAACACTATTTCGACAAACAACTCGATAAGCAAAACGACAACTCGATAAGCAAAACAACAACTCGATGAGCAAAACAACTCGACAAAGTGTACTTCGGATGATCTGGGCAACGGAATGCATCCGAAACAGAGGGAAATGGAGGCCTTTGACATACCCGTTGCATGGAAATGTTTGAAACTTCCTCCCGGGGGGTAAAACAGGACTAAATGAACACAGCAGAGTATGGCCGGCCACTTTTGGGGCGGTAGGCATTGTGTAGGTGAGGGGAGGAATGTGGCCAGCCAACTAGAAAAGGTGGTCGGCCGGTCACTTATCCTGGCAACCATCAACTTTTCGACACGTGTCCCCCTGAATAGTGTTTTCTCCTCTTTAAAAGCTCCAACTTCGGGACTCATTCATTTCATCACTCTTTTGCACAAAAAATGGAGGCATTTCTCGCAGAAAATCTCACATCTTGGATCTCTTCTTTGGATGGCTCGAAAAAGTTGAACTTCCGGGGTTTCGGCTTGAATGCACTATTCACGCTGAGTCGTACTCCGCTGCACCTTCCTTTCCTCTATGCTGCAGCGAGGTTCTGGAACCCAGTGACGTATGTTTTTAGCTTTGGCGGGCAAGAGGTATGTCCAACTTTTGAAGATTTTCAAGTTTTGATGGAGTCTAGCGTTGAAGAGATCTTGCCTCGATTCGCTTTGCGCCCAAGCTTTAGAGGCGGATGTGTGGACTTACGTGCATGATATTCGATCATGATTTGTAATGGGGAACTAGATATCCTTGGTTTGATTCATCACTTTTTTGGTGCGGTGACCGCGGTGACCATCATTGGCGAGGTTTACGGCAACATAAGCTCTGCTTGTATGCTATCTCACTTCTGCTTGCCCAGGTGGACCCGATGTCAGATTTGATTGAAGTTGCTCAGGGCTTGAAGGAAGGGAAGAGTTATATTGCTATGGCATTGGCGAACACTGATGGGTTTGGGCGCTTTCTACCGTCGAGAGCGACGGTTGCGGGGAGTCCATTATTACTGCAGGTAATGTTTCCCACCCAATCTCACATATGTATTTGCTCACATCACTCGGCCCTCAGGCTCAGTTTTTCTCACAAAACCCTTGTCTTATTGTTTTCTCATCGCACATCTCTCTATTCTTTATTCTCTCATTTTTCATCCCTCCCCACGTATGGTTGATGGACAAACTGCAGGTTGTGGATTCTTGCCACCTTATTACCACGGCTACTTCTTTCGACAGCGCTGGTTAATCTCGCTTGATGAGGATGGTGGTTCAAGCTGGATGGGCAATTTGTCTGTGACCGCATTGCTTGCGCGCCCTTGGCTCAATCTTCCGCAATGAGCTATAGCATGTCTCGGCCAGAGGTCGATTGATTGAGTGCGACTCACTGCGTGTTCTATTTTTCCGTTCGGTTCGGCCTTGATTTGGCCATGATCAGACTTGCATGAGGATTGAATACCTAGGCTTTTTTAGGTCCAGGAGCACAGCTTGCCCGATATGCCACAGCATGGAGGACTAGAGAACTCCTGGCCCCTGCTCCCACTTTCAGTTGCACTTTGTCTGACGAGTGCTGGGATTGGCTTAATGAAGAGGCACAGATTGGGCCTAGCTTGGCGTCAGAGGCTTCGACTAGCTCTGGGAAGGAGCGCAGGGACACCTGACTTGACTGTGCCCCGGATTTATTGCTTTATTAGTACCTTCAAGTTTTCTTTATGAGTGTAATAAAAAAGCAACTCCAATTGTATGCAAGAGCGAGAGAACTTTGTTTTGAAATCAATGAAATTGAAAGTTGTGGTACTGAAAGTTTTCCGCTTTGGTCCAAAAATGGTCTTAGTTGTAAAAGATTAATTTGAACAAAGTAAACTTTTATTAAAACTTTTCAAAACTATTTTCGATATGGATCAGAACTGGACACGCCTGAGATCTGTCACTGAGATGCACAACCCCGGATCTTAGCAACTGGAAAGTTGCCCATAGTCTGAATGGCACTGCGGCACTGCGTGGCAACGGAAGTTGCCCCTAGTCTGAATAACCTTTGCGGAGATTGCGATGAATCTTGATGGAAAAGGATGGTGAGATGATCAAAATGGACAAAGTTGATCGGGGAAAAGTTTTTTGAACTTCAAGGTGAAGTTGCCTCGTATCCCAAAGATGGGAATCAAGCCTTCGTAGTTAGGGCTCAAGTTCGCTCGGGTATTTTCACTCTCCTTTAACGCTCTAACTTTTGCCAAGGCCCTTTCGGGTTTTCAACCTTGAGCTCGGTTTTATTATTTCAAATTTTCTGTGCTCTGAGTTTTGCCTAGGTCGCCTTTTCGGGTTTTCGGCCTAGCGAGCCTCTCAAGGGTAATATTTCTTCAACTTGTCCATATTGATCGGTTGTGAGAACTCCAAGCCATCTAGATCCATCAGAACCACAGCTCCACCTGACCAGATTGACTTGATGATGTAAGGACCAGTCCAATTGGGTCTGAACTTGCCCCTTGGGTCGTGGATGGGAGCTCGGTTATCCTTGAGCACCAAATCTCCTTCTTTTAAATTCCTGGACTTAACCTTCTTGTTGAAAGCCCGGGCAATTCTGCGTTGATAACCTTGGACATGGTACGATTGCTTTGGTCTTCTTTCATCAAAGAGCATGAGTTCCTCAAATCGCTCTGCTTGCCAATTCGCTTGACTATCGACACTCGGCCAATACTTTCGTAATGACGGGACCTCAATCTCAATAATGGGCGGCCTCCATCCGTAAACCAATGAGTGCTGAGTCGCCCGATAGAAGTTCGATTGAAGTTCGGTAGCCCCTGAAGCGACGGTAGCTTATCGGCGATCCGTGAGTTTCCACCATCTTCTGCGATATGTGCTTGATATTCTTGTTGGCGACCTCAACGCTCCATTGGTTTCGGTAGATAAGTAGATGACTTATGAAAAGCCACATTGTATTTCTCCAACAAATCAATCACCTCCTTCTTGAAGTGGAACCATTATGCGAAATTATTTCGTTTGGGACCCGTAGCAGAGATGATGTTGTTTCTGATAAATTTTGCGACGTACGAAGCCTTCAACACCGCATAAGATTGGGCCTCAACCCACTTTGTGAAATAATCTATCGCTACCAAGATGAACTCATGCCCATTCGACCCCTTTGGCGTGACAGCTCTGATTACATCAATTCCCCAGACTGAAAACGGCCATGGCGAAGTCATGTTATGCAACAGACGGCGGAATGTTCATGCGATTTGCATGAATCTGACATTTGTGGCATCGCCGGACAAAACCGATACAATCCTCTTCCATGGTGGACTAGTAATAACCCTGCCTGAGGATCTTTCGTGCCAGCATCACCCCATTCATGTGCGCACCACATTCTCCCCCGTGGATGGCTTCCATCAGACGCTTTGACTCTTCGGCATCAACGCACAGTTTATGCATTCCCAGATGACCCCTTTTATACAGTTTACCCCCGCAGATGATGAACTGAACGACCATTCTCCTGATTGCCCTTTTGTCTTTGGCATTTACCCTTGGCGGGTATGCTTCTTTCTCTAAGAAGTTCCAGATGTCATAATACCAGGGGTTTTCGTCCTGAACTTCATCTATAGCGGCAATCGACTCGTAGGCAGGTGCAAATTTCTGGTCGATGATGACTGGACGCATCCGGACTTGACACGGGATATCTATCATAGAAGATAGAGTTGCTAAAGAATCTGCGAACCTGTTGTTCTCTCTTAGTAGATGAGTAAAACTTAGCTTCTCAAACCGAGGAATCAGCAAGTCCAAGGTCTAGTGATACATTATCATCTTTTCCTCTTTTACTTTCCAGTCTCCTTTAGCTTGAGACACAACAAGGTTCGAGTCCCCAATGACGTCCAACCGTCTTGTCCCTAGTTCCAGGGCTGCTTCTAGACCAGCAATGCACGCCTCATATTCTGCTTTATTGTTCGAGACTTTGAATCGGAGTTTGAAGGCTAGAGGGATACGGGAATTGTCAGGTGCTATCTGCTACACTCCTATCCCATACCCGTAATGATTTGACGCTCGTCAAAGTACATAAATCAAGTTTTAAATCGATATGTAAAATGGCTTCATCTGGGAATAAGTACTCGACTGCTTCACCCCTTTCCACTGGATGGGCTGCTAAGAACTCTGCCACTGCTCTTCCTTTGGCCGACTTACGTGTTACATACTTTAGGTCAAATTGAGAACATGACAAACGACTAGCCTACAGCAAGTCTTTGGTTTCTCGAAGAGATATTTGATGGGATCAAGTCGTGAAACCAACATTACAGAGTGAGCTAACAGGTAGTGCCGCAGCTTCCTAGTAGCCCATACCAAAGCTAAGCAAGCCTTCTCCAGCGGAGTGTAACGGGTTTCGTACTCTAGCATCTTCTTGCTTAGATAGTAGATGGCTTTCTCCACCTTGTTTTCTGATTCATGTGCAAGCATGCAGCCCATTGTAGTCTCAGTTACTGACAGATACAAAATCAACGGTTTCCTTGGTTCTGGCGGTGACAACACGGGCGGGTTCTGTAAATATTCTTTAATCTGTTCAAATGCAGCTTGACATCGGCTGTCCCATTAGAACTTCTTTCCTTTCTTGAGGAGGCCAAAAAGTGGTTCACAAGTCAAGGTTAATTTTGAGATAAACCGTCTTATGAATTGCACTTTACCCAGAAAGCCTCGCACCTCCTTTTCAGTCCTTGGTGGTGGCATTTCTAAGATGGCCTTGATTTTGGAAGGGTTGACCTCGATGCCCCTTTGTGTAATAAAAAACCCTAGCATTTTTCCTGCTGTAACACCAAATGTACACTTCTGAGGGTTTAACCGTAACTGGAATTCCTTGATCCTTTGAAAAAACTTGTGCAAGGCGGTGTAGTGGCCCTCTCTTTCTTTGGATTTGATAATCATGTCGTCCATGTACACCTCAACCTCTTTATGGATCATGTCGTGTAATATCATGGTTGCGGCCCGTTGATAAGTAGCTCCAGCGTTCTTCAACCCAAATGGCATGACTCTACAGCAGTACGTCCCCTACGGGGTGGTGAATGCAGTCTTCTCCCGGTCTTCTGGCGCCATCACTATCTAGTTGTAACCTAAGAAGGCATCCATGAATGAGAGCAAAGCATGCCCTGCTGTGAAATCCACCAACTCATCGATATGCGGTAGGGGAAAGTCGTCCTTTGGACTAGCTCTGTTCAAATCCCTGAAATCCACACATACCCGGATCCTGCCATCTTTCTTCGGCACCGGAACAATGTTGGTCAACCAAGTTGGGTATTCTGATACTAGAAGGAAGCCTGCGTCGATTTGCTTGGTGACCTCTTCCTTAATCTTGAGAGCCCAATCCGGGCGGATCCTTCTGAGTTTTTGTTTGACAGGTCGGACCTCGGGGTCAAGGGGGATCCGATGCTGTACAATCTCAGGATCGATTCCAGGTATGTTTTCGTAGGACCACACAAAAACATCTTTGAAATCTTTTAATAAAGCGACTAAGCGCTCGCATTCCTCCGAAGACAACGTGGACTCGATCTGGACCAGCCGCGGGTCCTCCTCAGTACCAATGTTCACGGTAGTGATTTCATCCATTAAAGGTTTGACAAATCTCTCTTGCTCTTGCTCAGTTAAACGTTGCAAAACCGGAGGAACTTCGTCCTCGTCGTTTTCATCAACGTTTTGAAAGTCTGAATTAATGCAATAAATTAAGGGCACAGAAGAGTACTCAGAAACCACAGTTATTTGATTCTCATTGAGCACATCCAAATCGTCCGATTCATTTACAACGGACTCAAATGAAAAGGAAAAAGACGACCTAGACAGGACTGTGGTATCCGGGGTATCATCCCGGGATTACGATTGAGACTTCGGTCGGTGGAACCTGATTCCGACTCACAAGACTCAGTGGAATCAGATTCCGGCTCACTACCTGACCCGGTGCTGCTGGACAAAAATCCCTCATCGTATTGCCAAGTGAGAGAGGGTGCGATAGATGCATCCAAGATAGTCGTTGGTAGGCCTGCAGCCGTTTCATCCCCAATCATGGAAACCGAGAAGTTATCCCCCAAGCACTTATGGTCGATCGGAGGATCAAAAAGTAGACAAGCCAGTGCTACCCCCATTTCAAATTCCGTGCCCTCAGGATCCACTGCCTTACACTGCTCAACCTCAGTTGATGGGTCTGTCTGCTCTGTGGCAACGTCATCCCCGGATAGTTGCAGGTCGAAGAAGATCTCGAAACCTGGCACGCGCTTCTTCTCCGCGTTTAGCCATGGCTCTGGGAAGCCGCAAAATGGAAAGTCCTTCCTCTCCCGGACGAGGAACCTGATGTGAAGCAGATGTCGCATTCTGCTGTTGCAGTCTAGTGATTAGCTCGGCCTGCTGGGCCATGATTGCAGCTTTTGTAGAGAACTCGCTTGGCGGCGGCGTCCTCTTGCATCATCTCATGCTCTCCGCATTTGGCGCGTAGGGCTTCCACCCTTGACGTATTTTGCTGATCCATCTGATTGACCGGTAGATTTATCTCGATAGCAACAATTGGGACCTCAATCCTACTATCCTCTGATGGAGTAACCCACTGTTCTGGCAACCTCTGTTCTGACACACTGCGCTTCCTTGGCTTTCTCCTGACAACGGGGGGTAAAAAATAGAACACTGGATGTCCGTCAACCAGATCCTCAGATCGATTGAGTCGGCGACCTCGTGTCCAAAGTGCTTGGGAAATATCTACTGGGTTGGAAGCAATGGTGCTAAAACTACCCCTAGCAAAAGATAAATAAAGCAAAAAGGACATAAATAACCAGATAAATGAATAGCATGACAGCTTAAAGTAAATACACAACACACAGTCGAGCATACAACACACGGTTGATAAGCTGAAAACACACTGTCTCGAAATATTGATCACTGTCCTTGAATCACTGTTCCCCAAAGGCTGAATCCGATACCCGTAGATAACTGATTCTCAAATACTGACTGATGCCCACAGGCCTGATGCCCAAACTTGCAAACTGATACATGCATTCCTGTAGAGACGCACTCTAAAGCACATAACAAGCAAGTGAGAGCCAAAACACCCCTATGTTGGGGTAGGGTTTCCCTGTCTTATTTTGTCAGGAACTAGGGTTTCACTACGCACGCAGCAGTTTCAAACAACCTATATCGGGTAAGCAACCTGTCCTAGTTTGGAATGGTCACTACGAATCCGAATATGCACTAGGTCGAATGGTCAAAAAGGGTGCCCCGGTAAAACCGGGGTTTGTGTTCCCATACTGGCAGAGCCCGTAACCGGTAAGCCTTATGGCATGCAACCTCTGGCAAACTGCTCAGGAATAGCAGATGGCAAACACGGTGTCCTAGGCGTACCAATGCAAATGCAATGCAAAGAAACACACAAGTGTAGTCAAAACCAGATATCATGAGTTCGAGTCGAGTTCTCTAAATCGGCCAGAGTCGCCAGAAGCGTAACAAGCCCTGGGGGGACCTCGCTTCTGACTCGGACTCGATTTGTTGTCACGGTTCTTAATCTTGAACCAAAGAGTCCAAATCCAAACCGTCGTTTTGAGAAAACAAATTTTTAGAAAAGAAGTGCCAAACATGGACTACTTTGCCAGATACAGAGTCGCCACCTAAATATTTTATTTTTGGGAAATTTAGGAAACCCTGACTCGTTGCCTAAGGCCACGTGTCCGTCATCACCAAAGTTCCTTCGGCTCAGGAACTTGGGTACGATTGGGGAAGGCCACTTTGTGAGCACCCCGCTGATCAAAAGGCCTCTACTAACCATGATATTTAGTTTTGAAAACATTGTGTGCTCTTATTCCGGTTATTAGCCTAGATTACTATGTGATGCGCACAGCATACAAGTATAGATTGGATCGCCTGAATTGGAACAAAACATTTCATATTTGTTTTTGAAAATGGTTTGATGGTGCTACTCGCAAGTAGGCTAAGACGTGGATTTGCCACCCGCGGGTGGGCTAAAGAAAAAACATGATTTTGCCTCTATCTAGTGGGCTTAAAACAAACATTTGATGAATTGTTCCAATCCAAATAACCCAACCTTCACCAACAGGCATTCAGGCAGTTATATCACATAAGCACATAGCCTCATGGTAAGCATGCTATTCATGGCAGTCACTCACACGCATGCAAGGATGCTAAAGCATAAAACTCACCGAGTACTCCAAGCCAAAACAGAAGCTAATTAGAAATCCATGCATGATCCTAACTATACAGAAATGCCTAATGCAACACATGCAAAAATGCAACTATAGCAGGCTCGGCTATTCTAAACATGGCATATGAGATGCAACAGCTATCAAGTATTCAACTCGGAATTGAAATACAAATGCAGTTAGTATGATGCGCCGAGCCCGGTGCATGCAAAACAGATGAATGAATGCAAACATGCTATCATACTGTATGCTAATTGAAACATGCCCTAATCTAACCATCATAAGCTGGTAAATAAAAGGGAAGAAAGACGTGGGGTTAGAAAAAAAGCATGTTTACAGTTTAAAGCAAGGCCAAACAGTGGGCACAAATGGGGCTAACTTAGCATGCAAAAATGGGGCTAAAGCGAGATAATGAAGAAACTAATAGATGCTGGCCCCGAAAAGAGAAGGGGCCTTCTACAATATTGAAGAGGGGCCAAAAATATGATGTTTTTCAGTTTATGACTAACCCCAAAAACAGATACAAGTATGCTCAAAATGCTATGCAAAATAAGGGCCAAAATAGAGATAAAGAAGCAACTGATAAATTATGGTCCCAAAAAGGTAAGGTCCCTTCAACAATGTTGAAAAGGAGCCCAAAATATGACCTTTTACAGTTGATGGCCGAGCCCAAAACAGTGTACAACTATGCTCAAAATGCAATGCAAGATATGGCCTAAAAGAGAGGCTACAACACAAAGTATACAAATGATGCTCCAAACAGCAATAGAACCTTAATGAAACATGGAGAGGGGGTCAAAAAAAGGCCATTTTCAGTTTGGACCAAGATCCAAAAACAGAAGCTCAATAGGCTAATAAATCATGCAAAAATGGGGCTAAAATATGGATATCAAAGCAAGTAGCACATCGAGGAATCAAAAAGGGATGAGACCTTCTTCAATGTTGAATAAGGGCTCAAAATAAGCCCATTTAAAGTTTACAACATGCCCCAAAAGAGATTACACATAAGCCTAAAATGTTATACAAGAAATAGGCATCCAAGAGGGATAATGAAGCAAGTGCAAAATGGGGGCCTCAAGCAGTGAGAGGCCCTTAATAAAAGATGAAATAGAGCTAAAAAAAATACTACTTTCAGTTACGGAGCTCAAAAGTATAAGCAAGAAGGGCTAAGAAATAATACAAAAATGAGCTCAAAAGAGGGAGAAAGCAACTCACCCTTGTAGACCAACTCTTTGACAACCTTTGGACCAAGAAATGCTGCCTCCTAAGCTCTGAGAAGACCTTCCAAGTTGCTGGAATGGAGTGGTGGTGTGATGCTAGGTGATGGTGTAGAAATGAGGTGGGATTTAGGAGGTTTGGAGGGTTGAAATGAGAGAGATAGAGGAGATATGCATATAAAGCTCTTAGCCAATTTTTTCCAACCCCAAAACCAGACCTGGGGTGCTGGTTACATAGGCCAAAGAGAGGGAGAAAGAGGGGGAAAAAAGGGAGGGAAATCACTCCAAGTTTCCCTCCAAAAGTTACCCCCTAGATACAGAATCTGGGGAGGAACAAAGTGCATTTCTGTGATGTGCAGTGTAAGGATCTTGGCCGCAGTATTGAGGTTGCAGGTGGTTGGCCGGCCCTCCCCATGGCCGGCCGGCCAAGGGTCAAAAGGGTCAAGTCAAATTAGTGGTCGGCTACCACAGATTGGTGGCCTCCCATGTGTTCTCAACACAACTCTGCGGTCTAAAATTGGCAACTGTGAACCAGGAGAGAGAACAACCCATTTTTCAAAGGGGTTCAAAAGGTTCAAAGGGAATTACTGGCTGGCCACCAACTATTGGTGGCCTCCCAGATGTGTACATCACAAATATGGGGGTTAGGATTGAAGAAAATGGCCCAAGGGTGGGCAACATTGGCTTTAAAGTGAGAAAAACGGGCGTCGGAGGGCGATGATGGAATATAACTGGTTGCTGTAGCAATTACTGGCCTCCCGCCCTTCTACGACCTTCCTGGTGATGAAACAGAGGTCCCTGCCAAAAATGAATGAAAACCGATGTAGAATGAAGGTTCGGGGGCCGAAACGCGCAGCCTGGGGCCCCGAAAACTGACTGTTAAGCACCGGGAGTGATGTTCGACCACGAAATTGGTCTCTCAGACCTCAGTGTCCCTTAAAAGGGAGTAAATAAGATGTATGCCAAAAATCGAAGCAAACGGAGGTGGTTAGGCGGTCCCGAATCGAGGCACTCGGCCTGACGGCTCTAAAACCGAAAACCGGGAACCGGGCTCCGAAATGGGAAAAATGGCCTACGACCATAAAATATAGCCCGCGGCCACCGAGAGATGATCTACTAGACCTCTCCCTCCCTCTAGGAAAAGAAACAGAGAAAACCGAGCCTTGTTCGCAAACCGAGGCCAAGTACAAAAAGGGTTCGGAAGTCCGGAGTCAAGGCTCACGGCCAAGACTCTGAGACTTCTGAACGAGCACAATATGCAACATCACTGAGCACTCAATCAGTGACATCTGAGTCTTAAGGTCTATCAAAAATGGGGTGTCTACACCTTCTAGCCACTGAAATCTAGTAGATTTTCAGTGGCTTGGCCACTGTTTTGAGCTTCCAAATCAGAGGGGGGGAGACCCCCTTCACTTTGACTTGTTTGGTGGTCATTTTGGCCTTCCAAAGGGGCCCTATCTTGCATGCTTTGTGGATTGATTTTGGGGTCAATTTGGTGAGTTTTGAGACTACCATATTTGATTTTCAAAGTTGGTTTAGGGCTGCCACGTGTCTATCTTGTATGTGCCTAATAACTCCTTGCATGCCCCTCTAAAGTAACTCATCATTTTTGCATGCCATGGTTGCATATCAGAGGTTATTTGGGCCTATTTTCACATGATTTATTCACTGATTTTTGATGGTTTGGTCAGATTCCATGTGCATCCTATACTTGCCATGTAAACCATGTTTGCCCGTCGAAATTGCATGCTAATTTAAGCCATCTTGCTAGCACCTTTTGGCCATACTCTAAACTGGAAAAATGTATGTTTTGGGACTTTCTTGACTCTGTCTTTACACTTCATGTTCAAATAATGCATGCTTTGTATAGCTATAAGTCATTCCATGTGCCTGATTTTGTGTTTCGGGGTCCATCTCATGTATCGGGTGCCATATGCCATGCTTCGGGGCTGTTTAGCATCATGTTTTAGTGCTGAAATTTGCTTGTTTGCATATCATGTTCCATGCCTTACCATGCTTTGGTAGAGTGGCATTCGTGCCTTAGGTTCGGTTCTCGGTTTGCGTGCATGTGTGCACGCATCTCGAGTGTCTCATTTTCATCTCATGGCCTCTTATGTGAGTGCGGCTGAGGTCCACTTGTGTTGGTGTAAGTCCATTCTGCATTGTGTATGCCATTTCATTTCATAGCATTGTGTATGCTAGGTTGTATGTTAGCGCATTGTGTATGCCATGTTACCTCGTGCATCGTGTATGCCATTTCATAGCATTGTGCATGTTAGGTTGTATTTTAGTTGCATTCATGCATGTCATGCATATTGCATTGTGTTTGGGATAGGATTTAGCCCAAGCATGGGAAAGCAGGGCGTTCGTACTCCGAGTGACGGAACGTATCTCAATTCCCCAGTCGCCGACACTCCGGATTATCCATGATGGAGTCTAGGCCTTGTTGTGTTTATATGTGCATTCATTTCACATTAAGTCATGCAATTCGACTCCTCGGCCATCATGCATCGAGATGCGTGATTGGTGGCACGAGGATCGAGGCATGCATACATATGTGAAAATACATTGCTATGCCCCTTTCCTGCTCTTTGTTGCAGTAAATCAAGAATCAGCAGCCTTCCGGAGCTTGGCGCGCTTTCCAAGAACAATTGCAAACAGAGGCTAATTGGGATATCGCGGTGGATTTCCGCGCAAGGCAACCCGAGCATGCATCATTCATCATCCGGATTAGAGTTGAGGCAATCCCTGGCTTGCACGCCAATTTATTGCTTTCCTAGATTAATTTGTTAATTAATTAGGATTTTGTACTTATTTGGACTGTATTTATTTGGGACTGTATATTATTCTTTCGGACCCTCTGCGCGAGGGCAATGTTGTAATAAGTGTGCGTGAGTGTGATGTATGTTTTCCAACCCCACGTCTTTCTTCCATTTTATTTACCAGCTTATGATGGTTAGATTAGGGCATGTTTCAATTAGCATACAGTATGATAGCATGTTTGCATTCATTCATCTGTTTTGCATGCACCGGGCTCAGCGCATCATACTAACTGCATTTGTATTTCAATTTTGAGTTGAATACTTGATAGCTGTTGCATTCCATATGCCATGTTTAGAATAGCCGAGCCTGCTATAGTTGCATTTTTGCATGTGTTGCATTAGGCATTTCTGTATAGTTAGGATCATGCACGGATTTCTAATTAGCTTCTGTTTTGGCTTGGAGTACTCGGTGAGTTTTTATGCTTTAGCATCCTTGCATGCGCGTGAGTGACTGCCATGATAGCATGCTTACCATGAGGCTATTTGCTTATGTGATATACCTGCTCGAATGCCTGTGGGTGAAGGCTGGGTTATTTGGATTAGGACAAATCATTAACTGTGAGTTTTAAGCCCACTAGATAGTGGCAAAACCATGTTTTCTAAGCCCACCCGAGGGTGGCAAAATTTGCATTTTAAGCCTACCTGAGGGTAGCAAATCATCTTTCAAAAGCAAACATGAAATGTTTTGTTCCAATTCAGGCGATCCGGTCTATACTTGTATGTTGTGCGCATCACATAGTAAATCTAGGCTAATAACCGGAATAAGAACGCACAATGTTTTCAAAACTAGATATCATGGTTAGTAGAGGCCGATCTTTGATCGGGCGAGCAAGGGTGCTCACGAAGTGACCTTCCCCAATCGTACCCAAGTTCCTGAGACGAGGCAACTTTGGTGATGATAGACACATGGCCTTAGGCACGAGTCAGGGTTTCCTAAATTTCCCAAAAATAAAATATTTAGGTGGCGACTCAGATCTGCAAAGCGATCCATGTTTGGCACTTCTTTCAAAAATCTTTTTCTCAAAAGCGATTTGCGGATTTGGACTCTTTGGTTCAGATTAAAACGTGACAACATTGAGTCCTTGAAGCGTAGTAAGGCCAAAATGAATCAACAGGCCTCATTCCCTCCGGGCGTTCGGGGCGTCTCTGATTCTGGCGACTCATTGAGATTTAGAGAACTTGACTCGAACTCATGATATCTTGTTTTGATTACACTTATGTGTTTCTTTGCATTGCATGTGCATTGGTGCGCCTAGGACACCGTGTTTGCCATCTGCTATTCCTGAACGGTTTGCCGGAGGCTTATCTTGTCAAGGCATGACCATAAGGCTGACCGGTTGTGGGCTCTGCCAGTATGGGAACACAAACCCCGGTTTTACCGGGGCACCCTTTTGACCATTCGACCTAGTGCATGTCGAAATCTATAGTGACCATTCCAAACTAGGACATGTTGCTTACCCGATATAGGTTGTTTGAAACCGCTGCGTGTGTAGTGAAACCCTAGCTGCTGACAAAATAGGACAGGGAAACCCTACCCCAACATAGGGGTGTTTTGGCTTTCACTTATCTGTTATGTGCTGTTATAGTGCGTCTCTACAGGGAATGCATATATCAGCTTATGAGTTTGGGCATCAGGCCTGCGGGCGTTAGTCAGTGATTGAGAATCAGTTATCTGCGGGGATCAGATTCAGTTTTCGGGGACAGTGATTCAGGGATAATGATCAGTGTTTGAGGACAGTGTATATTCACTTATCGACCGTGTGTTGTTATGCCCAACTGTGTGTTGTGTATTTATTTAAGCTGTTATGCTGTTCGTTTATCTGGTTATTTATTTCCTTTTTGCTTTATTTATCTTTTGCTAGGACAATTTTAGCACAATTGCTTCCGACCCAGTAGATATTCCCCAAGCACTTTGGACTAGAGGTCGTCGGCTCAATCGCTCTGAGGATCTGGTTGACGGATAGCCAGTGTTCCATTCTCTACCCCCCGTTGTCAGGAGAAGGCCGAGAAGGCGTAGTGTGTCTGAACAGAGGTTACCAGAGCAGTGGTCTACCCTAGCAGTAAACAGTCGGGTTGAGGTCCCAGTTTCTGCCATAGAGATACACATACCGGTCAGTCACCAGGATTAGCAGAACATAGCCGAGATGGAAAAGATGATGCGCCAAATCCAAGAGAGTATGAAGCAAATGCAGGAGGACGCTGTCCGCCAAGCGGAATTCTCTAAACAGCAGGCCACAATCATGGCCCAATAGGCAGAACTAATTACCCGGCTACGGCAACAAGCCGGAGCATCAGCCTCACATCCAGCTCCTCCTCCACCAGGGGTCCCACTACCTGAGCAAACACCAACTACCCAAAATGTCCTGCCAAACATCCAAAACACCTTGCCCAATGTCCAGAACATCCAAGAGGACGCAGACCTTCCAACAAGGCCGGCCCCACCCCCGCTTCCACCTCAATCATCCAAAGTACATACACCCGTCAACCACCCGGACTCTCTCTTCGAGTTCGAAGTAGACCCCACAGCACTGAAACTGAGCAAGCTCGAGAAGCTATTCAAAAAATCCCAGGGGGTAAAAGCTATCCCGGATATCGAGGACGGATATACCGATGTGGCTGTGACCTTGCCGGATAGATTCAAGATGCCGCAGATTGATCGCTTCGACGGATCTGGTGATCCCATGGTCCACCTCCGACTTTTCTCAGATATATTACGGCTAATGGGCCTCACCAGACCCCAGAAGCTTTCACTATTTGGCTGGACCCTGTCGGGTGTGGCCGCTATCTGGTATGCGAAGTTGGAGGATGATGTCAAGAGAAGTTGGGATGAAATGGCCGAGGCCTTTGTTGCGCAATACTCTTACAACACCCAGATCGAGATTACAACTCGTGATCTCGAAACAACAAGGCAGGAGCCCAAAGAGAGTTTCTCAGATTTTGTGACTCGGTGGAGGGTGAAGGCCTCGATGATGACTTTAAGGCCCATTGATAAAGACCAGATCAGGATGATTGTGCGCAATCTCCAACCAAAATTGATGCAAAAGATGATTGTACTCCCCTTCTCCACCTTTTTGGATCTGCACGAGATGGGGGTACAAATTGAAGATGCAATGAAACAGGGTCTGATTGACCAAGACAAGGAACAACACCGGAGAACTTTTAATCGAAACAACAATACGGGCCCGAGTGGCACTGCAACTACAAGAACTTCAGAGGTGAACATGGTCGCCACCATTTCTCCTCCCCCACCAAGGCCCATGATAGCCACACCCTTCTCCGGTGCATCCGGAAGTAATACACAGACCACTAAATACCAACCCAGAGGCCAAAGAACCTTCACTCCACTGTACATGCCCCTGTCCAAAGCTCTAGGGGTCTTAATCAGAAAAGGGCATCTAAAATCCCTGGAGCCGAGGCCGTTACCAAATCCACTCCCCTTCACTCACAACCCAGCCAAATATTGCGCATATCACCAGCAACACGGTCATGACACCGACTAATGCTTCAGATTACGTCATGAGATTCAGGATCTCATTGACAAATAGGTGATTTTGCCACCTGAAAGACCCAATGTTACAACCAACCCACTTGCTACACACAACCAAGCTCCACCTCCCAAAAGAGTCAACTTCATCTAGACTGGGGTCGTGTCTTACGATCCTAGCATCTATATCACTCCTTCCCATCTACCTAAGCCGGAGGTGTTCCTTCCCGACTGCACTGACCTTTTGGGCATGATGGACATCTCCACAACCCAACCTGAGCCAATGGTGGTGGCCATTGAAGAGAATACAGGGGAAATTGCAGAGGAGGATGGAACTGTTGAGTCTGGGTTTGAGCAGTCTGGGAACTTTGCTGGAGAAGCCTGTGATCCGAGTGAGTACATCCTGTCAGTGGGCCAGTCTGCGCCAAGGATAGAATTGACAGAGAGAGCAGAAGCGTTGTGTGATCGGGGATGATTTGAGCAGGGGATGGATGATCTAACGGCTGTGGAAGAGGGTCTTGCCAACCTTCAGTCTTTCAATGACTAAGAATCAGGGGACGTAGCAGTCAACTGGTTTGAGTATGAGGAAGCGGCAGAAGCTACCAGATGGCTGGATGATTAACCAGATGTTGTAGAGTTCCAACAGAGCCCGGCAGGGACGAGGGTATCAATTGTGGCCGAAAGGGCAGGAAGTCAAAGTACATCGCCGGAGAGCGCCGGTACAAAGAATTTCGCTCAGGACAGAAGCATTGTGAATGTAGGAAAAGTTGAACAACAAACTGCGCTGATGCAGGTAGAACAACAGGGTTCTGAGAGAACTGGGAAAGTCAAAATCCATGAGGGGATTGAAAGTCTTTGTGGGCACGAGCGAGAAGATCTTTGTGAGCATGTGGTGAAAATCTTTGCAAAACAATCATCTTAGGAGCGAACAGTGCCTTTCGAATGCCAACGGAATGTGGTGGGAAGACGATGATTTATGTCTTGCCCACACAGACGAGGATTGGGGAAACAATCAACCAGATAACGCCTGGTACCTCGATGAGGTTGACCACATGACAAGAAGCGGGCGGTACTTCAAGCCCCCGCACCTAGACCAACCCGAGGCATCTGGGAAGGACAAGGAAGCTGAGAAGCAGAGGGAGAAGCAGATTGAAGAGGAATCTTTGCTGAGGCAGTTAAAGAAGATACAAGCAGACATCTCCATCTGGGGACTGCTTATGGCATCACGAGTGCACAGGCAGGTTGTACTATCTGCTATGGACAAGGCTAAACTCTCTATTGATACCACACCAGAGCAGCTAGTTGGACTGGTCTTTCCGAGAGGAGGTTCCCCGACGTTAACCTTTTCAGATAAAGAACTGCCGCCTGAGGGCACAAATCATAACAAACCCCTCTACATCTCCGTGGAATGTAGAGACAAGTGGGTGCCAGTGGTTTTTGTCGACACAGGATCCGCCATTAATGTGTGCCCGTCAAGGACAGCATATGTAATCGGGTTAAAGCCCGCGGACTTCGTGCCGACTACTTAGGTGATCAGAGCCTATGATAACACCAGCAGAGAGGTGATGGAGACTGTCAAAATTCAGACCCAGGTAGGTCCAGGACAACACAACGTTGAATTTCATGTCTTGGACATTCCTGCAACCTTTAATTTACTCTTGGGGCGGCCGTGGTTGCACCAGGTAAAGGCAGTCTCTTCCACTCTATATCAGATGGTGAAGTACCCCTATGGAAAGGGAGTAGCCATTGTTTTTGGGAATTCATCGATTCATCCACCTCCGGAGGTATCTACACCAGTCCTAGAAATTGAGCACGGCATGGAGGACCTGTTTCTGTCAGGTTTTACTTTGGCTGAGGCTCGGGTTGTGCAAAATATCATGGTTGTTAATGAGGGAGTGTACGTCAGTGCTCAATCCGTATACCTCATGAACAAGCTACAACACATCCCTGGGATGGAATTGGGAAGGAGCGGCCGGAAGGGCGTTGCAGCATTGGCCGAAGTGCCACACAACCCTCATACCTTTGGATTAGGTTATCAGCCCACCAAAGAGGATTGGTTAAGGAAGGGAAAAGAAATAGCTGGAAGGGCCAGAGCAAAGAAGGCTGGGAAGCCATTTGAGCTGATGCATAGGCCCATTCTGGGTACCCTAAACGGACGCTTCGTCCGGGAGGGGGAAGACTTTCCACTCTGTGGCTTCCCAGAGCCATGGCTGAACGCGGAGAAGAAGCGCGTACCAGGCTTCGAGATTTTCTTCGACCTACAACTATCTGGGGATGACGTTGCCGAAGAGCAGACAGACCCATTAGCTGAGGTTGAGCAGTGTAAGGCAGTGGATTCCGAGGGCGCTGAAATTGAAATGGGGGTAGCACTGGCACGTCTACTTTCAGATCCTCCGATCGACCATAAGTGCTTGGGGGATAACTTCTCGGTTTCCATGATTGGGGATGAAATGGCTATGGGCCTACCAGCAACTATCTTGGATGCATCCATCACACCCTCTCTCACTTGGCAATACAAAAAGGGATTTTTGTCCAGTAGCACCGGGTCAGGTAGTGAGCCGGAATCTGATTCCACCGAATCTAGTGAGTCAGAATCAGGTTCCAGCTCGACTGAGTCTGAGTCTGGTAATCCTGGGGATGATAACCCGGATGCCACAGTCTTGTCCAGGTCGTCTTTTTCTTTCTCATTTAAGTCTGTTGTAACCGAGAATTCGGACGATTTGGATATGCTTAATGAGAATCAAGCAACTGTGGTTTCTGAGTACTTTTCTGTGCCCTTGATTTATTGCATAAATTCAGACTTTCAAAATTTTGATGAAAACGACGAGGACGAAATTCCTCTGGTTTTGCAACGCCTAATTGAACAAGAGCAGGAAAGGTTTGTCAAACCCTTAATGGATGAAATCATAACTGTGAATATTGGTACTGAGGAGGACCCATGGCTGGTCCAGATCGGGTCCACGTTGTCTTCGGAGGAACGTGAGCGCTT
This sequence comes from Camellia lanceoleosa, assembly GCA_025200525.1. Lineage (NCBI taxonomy): Eukaryota > Viridiplantae > Streptophyta > Magnoliopsida > Ericales > Theaceae > Camellia > Camellia lanceoleosa. The sequence continues at coordinate 42,672,633 of CM045765.1, forward strand.
AGTTGCTTTATTAAAAGATTTCAAAGATGTTTTCGCGTAGTCCTACGAAGACATGCCTAGGATCGATCCTGAGATTGTACAGCACCGGATCCTCCTTGACCTTGAGGCCCGACCTGTCAAACAGAAACTCAGGAGGATCCGTCCGGATTGGGCTCTCAAGATTAAGGAAGAGGTCACCAAGCAAATCGACGCAGGCTTCCTGCTGGTATCCGAATACCCGACTTGGTTGGCCAACATCGTTCCAGTACCGAAGAAGGATGGCAGGATCCGGGTATGCATGGATTTCAGGGATTTGAACAGAGCCAGTCCAAAGGACGACTTTCCCTTACCGCATATCGATGAGTTGGTGGATTTCACAGCAGGGCATGCTTTGCTCTCATTCATGGATGGCTTCTGAGGCTACAATCAGATAGTGATGGCACCAGAAGATCGGGAAAAGACTGCATTCATCACCTCGTGGGGGATATACTGCTACAGAGTAATGCCGTTTGAGTTGAAGAATGCTGGAGCTACTTATCAACGGGCCGCGACCACAATATTGCATGACATGATCCACAAAGAGGTTGAGGTGTACGTGGACGACATGATTTTCAAGTCCAAAGAAAGGGAGGGCCACTACACCGCCTTGCAAAAGTTCTTTCAAAGGATCAGAGAATTCCGGTTGCGACTGAATCCACAAAAATGTACGTTCGGTGTTACAACGGGAAAAATGCTGGGGTTTCTAATTACACAAAGAGGCATCGAAGTCGACCCTTCCAAAATCAAGGCCATCTTAGAAACGCCACCACCGAGGACTGAAAAGGAGGTGCGAGGCTTTTTGGGTAAAGTGCAGTTCATAAGACGGTTTATCTCAAAATTAACCTTGACTTGTGAACCACTTTTTGGTCTCCTGAAGAAAGGAAAGCAATTCCAATGGGACGGCCGATGCCAAGCTGCTTTTGAACAGATCAAGGAATACTTACAGAACCCGCCTGTGTTGTCACCACCGGAACTGGGGAAGCCGTTGATACTGTACCTTTCAGTGACTGAGACTACAATGGGCTGTATGCTTGCGCAAGAATCAGAGGACAAAGTGGAAAGAGCCATCTACTATCTGAGCAAGAAGATGCTGGAGTATGAGACTCGCTACACACCATTGGAGAAGGCCTGCTTAGCTTTGGTATGGGCTACTAGGAAGCTGCGGCACTACCTGTTAGCTCACTCCGTAATGTTGGTTTCACGACTCGATCCCATGAAATATCTTCTCGAAAAACCAGCACTTACGGGTAGGCTAGCTCGTTGGTTGCTTTTGCTCTCCGAATTTGATCTAAAGTATGTAACACGCAAGTTAGTCAAGGGAAGGGCAGTAGTAGAATTCTTAGCCGACCATCCAGTGGAAGGAGGTGAAGCAGTTGAGTATTTATTCCCAGATGAGGCCATTTTGCATATCGACGATGAAACTTGGACGATGTACTTTGACGGAGCGTCAAATCAACACGGGTATGGGATAGGAGTGTTGCTAATAGCACCTGACAATTCCCGTATCCCTTTAGCCTTCAAACTCCGGTTCAAAGTCTCAAACAACGAAGCAGAATATGAGGCGTGCATTGCCGGTCTAGAAGCAGCTCTAGAGCTAGGGGCAAGACGGTTGGACGTCATCGGGAACTCGAACCTTGTTGTGTCTTAAGCAAAAGGAGACTGGAAAGTCAAAGAGGAAAAGATGATGATGTATCACCAGACCTTGGACTTGTTAATTCCTCAGTTCGAGAAGCTAAACTTTACTCATCTACTAAGAGAGAACAACAAGTTTGCAGATTCTTTAACAACTCTATCTTCCATGATAGACATCCCGTCGAGTCGGATCGTCCGGTCATCATTGACTGAAATTTGCGACCTCTGAGTCGATTGCTGCTATAGATGAGGTTCAGGACGAAAACCCCTGGTATTACGACATTTGGAATTTTCTGGAGAAGGAAGCATACCCGCTAGGGGTAAATGCCAAGGATAAAAGGGCAATCAGAAGAATGGCCATTCAGTTCATTATCTATGGGGGTAAGCTGTATAAGAGAGGTTATCTGGGAATGCATAAGCTGTGTGTCGATGCCGAAGAATCAAAGCATCTAATGGAAGCCATCCATGGAGGAGAATGCGGTGCGCATATGAGTAGAGTAATGCTAGCACGGAAGATCCTCAGACAAGGTTACTATTGGTCCACCATGGAGGAGGACTGCATCGGTTTTGTTCGGCGACACCACAAATGTCAAATTCATGCAAATCGCATGAACATTCCGCCGTCGAAGCTATACAATATGACTTCACCATGGCCATTTTCAATTTGGGGAATTGATGTGATCAGGGCTGTCACTCCGAAGGGGTCGAATGGGCATGAGTTCATCCTGGTCGCGATAGATTATTTCACAAAATGGGTCGAGGCCCAATCTTGTGCGGTGTTGAAGGCTTCACATGTTGCGAAGTTTATCAGAAACAACATCATCTGTCGTTATGGAGTCCCAAACGAGGTAATTTCAGATAACGGTTCCTACTTCAAGAAGGAGGTGATTGATTTGTTGGAGAAATACAATGTGGCTTTTCATAAGTCATCTACTTATCGGCCGCAGACCAATGGAGCAGTTGAGGCTGCCAACAAGAACATCAAACACATACTGCAAAAGATGGTGGAAACCTACCAGGACTGGCCAGATAAGCTGCCATTTGCTCTGTGGGGCTACCAGACTTCAATCAGAACTTCCACTGGAGCGACTCCGTATTCATTGGTTTATAGGATGGAGGCCGTTCTACCTATTGAAATTGAGGTTCCGTCTTTACGAGTATTGGCTGAGTGCAAATAGTTGAAGCAGATTGGCAGCAGAGTAGGTTTGAGGAACTCATGCTCTTTGATGAGAGAAGACTGAAAGTACTGTACCATGTTCAAGGTTATCAGCGCAGAATCGCCCGGGCTTTCAACAAGAAAGTGAAGTCCAGAAATCTAAAAAAAGGAGATTTGGTACTCAAGGACAACCGAGCTCCCATCCACGACCCAAGGGGCAAGTTCAGGCCCAATTGGACTGGTCCCTACATCATTAAGTCTATCTGGTCAGGTGGAGCTGTGGTTCTGATGGATCTAGATGGCTTAGAGTTCTCACAACCGATCAATATGGACAAGTTGAAGAAATATTACCCTTGAGAGGCTCGTTAGGCCGAAAACCCGAAAGGGCGACCTAGGCAAAACTCAGAGCACAAAAAATTTTGAAATTATAAAAACTGAGCTCACAAGGTTGAAAACTTACAAAGGGCGACCTTGGCAAAAGTTAGAGCGCAAAAGGAGAGTGAAAATACCCGAGAGAACCTGAGCCTGAACTACGTAAGGCTTGATTCCCATCTTTAGGATACGTAGGCAACTTCATCCTGAAGTTCAGCCATAAACTTTTCCCCGATCAACTTTGTCCATTTGGTCATCTCAGTCATCTTTGTCTATCAGCATTCATCGTGATCTCCGGTGCAGTGCTTTTCAGACTAGGGGCAACTTTCCGTTCTTTGTCTTGATCTTTGTGGTACTTTTCAGACTAGGGGCAACTTTCCGTTGCTTTGCAGTGCTGTGGTACTATTCAGACTAGGGGCAACTTTCCAGTTGCTAGGATCCGGGGTTGTACATTTCAGTGACAGGCGTGTCCAGTTCTGATCCATATCGAAAATAGTTTTGGAAAGTTTTAATAAAAGTTGACTTTGTTCAAATTAATCTTTTTACAACTAGGACCATTTTTGGACCAAAGCGGAAAATTTTCAGTACCCACAACCTTCAATTTCATTGATTTCAAAACAGTGTTCTCCTGCTCTTGCATACAATTGAAGTTGCTTTTTATTACATTCAAAAAAAAAACTTGAAAGTACTAATAAAGCAATAAATTCGGGGCATAGTCAAGTTAGGTGTCCCTGCGCCCCCTCCCAGAGCTAGTCGAAGCCTCTGATGCCAAGTTGGGCCCAATCTATGCCTCTTCATTGAGCAAATCCAAGCACTCGTCAGACAAAGTGTAACTAAAAGTAGGAGCGGGGGCCAGGAGCTTTCTAGTCCTCCATGCTGTGGCATACCGAGCAAGCTGTGTGCCTCGAACCGGGAATGTAGCAGGATACTCAATCCCCTCAGGCGGGCAAGTCTGATCATGACCGAACTGGCATAGAAACCGGAACGGAAAGTAGAATACACAGTGAGTCAGACCAATCAACTGGATCCCGATTAGCCGGGACATGCTAGAACTCATCGCCGGGAGATTGAGCCAAGGGCAGCGTCAAGCAATGCGATCTGCCGACAAATTGCACATCCAGTCAAACCACCATCCCTCATCAGGGGCATCGACTCGGCGTTGTCGAAAGAAGTAGGCTGGGCAAGAGTCCACAACTTGCAATTTATCCATCAACCATACCTGGGAAGGGATGAAAAATGAGAGAATAAAGAATAGAGAGACGTATGATGAGAGAAAAGTGAGAAAAAGGGTTTTGTGAGAAAAAGCAGGGCGAGGGCCGAGTGATGTGAGCAATATATACGTGAGACTGGATGGGAAACATTACCTGCAGCAGCAGTGGACTCCCCACAAATCTGGCCATCTCCCGGCGATAGAAAGCATCTAAGCCCATCAGTGTCTCGGCCAAGGTCATGACGATACAACTCTTCCCTTCTTTCAAACCGTGAGCAACTTCAATCAGACGAATGCTAGATCCACCGAAGCCCGGGGCAAGCAGAAAGTGAGACAGCATGCACAAGCAGAGTGCGTGTTGCCGAAAACCTTGCCAATGATGGTTGCCGCGGTCACCGGTGTCGAAAAAATGATGAATCAGACCGAGGACGTCCAGTTTCCCGTTGCAGATCAGAGACCGAGCATCATACAGGGTGAGCCCACACATCCGCCCTAAAGCTTGGGCGTGGCCAAAGTGAAACTGGGGCAAGATCTCTGCATGACGTTTAGATTCCATCAAAACTTGAAAATCTTCAAAAGTTAGACATGCCTCTTGCTCGCCGAAACTAAACACATGCGTTACCGGGTTCCAAAACCTCGCCGCGGCATGAAGGAAGGAGGTCGCTGAGTCTTGCTCAGCGTGAATAGTGCATTCAAGCCGAAACCCCGAAAGTTCAGCTTTTCCGAGCCATCTAGAGAAGTGATCCAAGCTGCGAGATTTTCGTTGAGAAACGCCTCCATTTTGATGCAAAACTAAGATGGAATGAATGAGCCACGGAGCTAGGACTTTTAAAGAGGATAAGGCACTAGTCGGGGGGACACGTGTCGAAAATTTGATGGTTGCTGGGTTGAGTGGCCGGCCGGCCACCTTTCCTGGCAGGCCGGCCACCTTTATCCCTCCAAATGCAAAAAGCTGGCCGGCCATGCTCCAATGTGTTCCTTTGGTCCTGTTTTACCCTCTAGAAGGAAGTTCCAAGCATTTCCATGCATCGGGAGTATCGAAGGCCTCCATTTCCCTCTGTTTCGGATGTGTTCTGTCACCCAGATCGTTCGAAATACGTTTTGTTTGAAGAGTTGTTGTTAAGTCTTGCTTATCGAGTTAATGTTTTGCTTATCGAGTTGTAAGTTTGTCGATTTTGTCAAGTGCTTTGAGTCGTTACTTTTGTTTAAACAATTTCATTGCGTCTTGCTTATTTTGTTATCAACATTGTTGTGTTCTACTTATTGAGTTGTAAACTTGCTAAGGTTTTGTTATTTTTTAGTAAGTTAGGTTGTTTAGCTTGTTGCGTCGGTTCACTACCTAACTCGGTAAATACACAATGCATATTTCCATTCAATCCCATTTTTGTGCAAAATGATGCGATATGATGCTAAGAACATAAGATACCACACTTTCTGAACAAAAGCTGTTTCATTCCATCATGTTTTACAACAAGGGTACAAGTTTTACAAAATAGTAAAACTGCCTAACAATGTGCAGTGTGCTACAAACTACTAGCAAAAAGGTAAATAAAATAGGGAACAACTGCATCAGTGCTCTCAAGAGCAGGAATAAGAGGCCCTCTTCATCCTCTTCTGCGAAGCAGCCTTTGCACCATCGGCATCATCGTCTGAGTCAGAGCTGTTGCCCTCAGGATCCTCTTCGGCTTCGCCTCCACTACCAGAGCCGGGATCAGAGCCACCCTCTTTGTCAGCAGATGTCTCTGACTGGCGATCTGCAGCCTTCTCCTCCTCCTCGGGCTCCTTCACTATGATGTGTGCCATGCGTCTGCCTCGTCCGTGAGACGACTCCCTTCTCCCTGCTCCTCAAGAAGGCCTAGATGGCCCAGCTCCCCGGGAAGGCCTAAATGGCCCGGCCTGTGACTGAGCATACACTGGAGGCATCTGAAAATGAAAAAAAAAATGCAATACATCATTCGGAACATGTATATCAGACATAGAGAGTGGGTGCATGCAGATACAGTATGAAATGTGGTGTGTGTCAGATGTGCTCTACACAGACAACCTATCAATGCAATAAAATGTCCAAGATCAGCATGTCATTAGAAGTATAATAAATGCCAGAAAACTAAAGGGTACCTGGAAGCCCATAATGGACAACTGTGCCTCTCTCCGCAAGACCATGCCCTCAAGCGAGGCTACCATCTCAAGCACCTCATCCATGTACTCCCGAGGTGGCTGCAGAAACAGGTTCAAGACATCAATGATTAAACAAATGCCAAAGTATCTGTGTGATAAATGGAAAACAGTAGAACATACCGGTGGTGAGTTAGGGTCACTGACGTATCGATGGCCAGGCATCGGAGGCTCTATCGGAATTGGAATCGGGGAGGTGGTCCCATACTGCCATCCCATCAACTCAGTCGGCATATCCGGCCATCCAGGATGATGATAAGTCAGAGGAATCGGGGGAACCAATCCACCCCCACCTCTGGATGTGCCAGCCCTGCTAGTGAAAGGGGCACCTGCAGCCCGATCCCAGCTCGATGAAGGCATGCCAGCAGATCTCCTCATCGGAGTGCGGACTCCTGTCAGCGGAGGCATCAAGTAGGTGTAGCGGTAGGTCGCGTACTCCCCCTGCTCCAGATGCAGGAAGGCATCGGTACCTAGTACAGCATCAATGACCTCCTAGGGGAGAGAGCCTATTGGCGGTCCGCATGTCGTCTGGAGGCGTTGAAGGAACGACCTGCTCAGGGTGGCCCCATATCTGACGCAAGAAACGATCTCCCAAAAACCAAGCCCTCCCGACTGGCCCCTCAAACAAAATCCTATACCGACAGGCCCCCCACGCTCCGGCAAAATGGAATCGGAGGTCTCCGCCCAAAGGAGCCTAAGGCTGCCATGTGATCTGCGGATAACCAATGCATAAGGTGATCAGAAATTATGAATGTGCAAGAAAAATCAAAGCCATGAGGACATGGAGAACCGAGAGTTCTGAAATACCTCCGATGACCGCACTGTGTCAAAGAACTACCGAAAGTGGAGAAGGGACTCCCCGAGATCTTGGCCGGTACTGGCCCTCGAATACGAGTGAATACGGGGTCGTGAGGGGTACCTCTACTATAAGCTCCGGAGCCAATATCGGGAAGTATGCGTAGACCCATAACTACGAGGAACAGAGCAATAGTCATCAGAATACAGAATGTCGAGTGCAGAATATAAATATAACATGCTAAGAGCAAAGTGCAGAATGTAAAGTGCGCCGTGTGTGCCATGTGTAAGTAGTAAGAAGCAGAAATGAAAAGCAAAAGAGCAGAAAGTACCTCCCAGGCTCTCCAATAGTCGCCAACCATGTTCCCCCGCTCGCGGGAGGTCGCGCTCATATAGCAGTAAAAGGTAGCCAAGCTGGCGCCGCCCCAATCATACCGGCTAACCTGTGCAAGGTCCACTAGAGCGCTTAAAAGATATAGCCCGACGGTGTTCCCCCTATCGACAAACAGAGTAGTGCCAAAGAGGAACATTAGGAATCCGCGTTGTTCTGTGCCACCTCCCTAGGAGTCGCGGGCTCCATCTCCGATCTCCTAAAATGGAAAGAGAACTAGGTGTATCGGACTCTCCCTGAAGATCTGTCGATGGGCGGGCGAGCCCCCAATAAGTATAACCAAGCGGCCTCCCACTCGCCCATATCCTCGTCGTATGGGATGGCCCAACCTCCCACATCTAGGCCCGTCAGTACGACAAAGTCAAACGGGGTCATGGTCATATTCCCAGTGGAAGAGAAATGAAAGGAGTTGGTGGTGTCCCACCATCTCTCCACCAAAGCGCCCATCAGAGTCCTGCTAGCGGGACAGCGAGAGATCCCAGTACAAAAAGGCCCGAACCCTGCCACATCAACCAAATCCCAGACAGCCTCCGGGAGCTCGGCGTACCACTCTCTCGCCGTGATAGAGCCGTATCCTTGCACGGTCCGGGCAGTCACCTGCATTCAAGATGAACATATGTATTCAGTTTCAGAAAGAAATGAATAAGCTGTGTGCAAGTAAAATGAATAAGCCATGTACAAGTAAAATGTATGAACTGTGTGCTGCGTGTTCACCTTCAATTCGGGCTGTGTTCAGAAAATTAGAGTTCGGGCTGCGTGTTCTACCCTCAATCAGTGTGTGCTGCGTGTTCACCTTCAATTCAGGCTGTGTGTTCAGAAAATCAGAGTTTGGGTTGCGTGTTCTACTCTCAATCAGTGTGTGCTGCGTGTTCATCTTCAATTCGGGCTGTGTGTTCAGAAAATTAGAGTTTGGGCTGCGTGTTCTACTCTCAATCAGTGTGTGCTGCGTGTTCACCTTCAATTCGGGCTGTGTGTTCAGAAAATTAGAGTTCGGGCTGCGTGTTCTACTCTCAATCAGTGTGTGCCGCGTGTTCACCTCAATAATGGGCTATGTGTTCAGAAAATTAGAGTTTGGGCTGCGTGTTCTACTCTCAATCAGTGTGTGCTGTGTGTTCAGAAAATCAGAGTTTGGGCTGCGTGCTCTACTCTCAATCAGTGCGTATCGTGCGTCCACAATTAATTTATAGGTTGCGTATTCATAAATTCAGAGTGATTGAACTATGTGCTCAAGATGCAAATAGAATATGGTGTCATAGACTAAGCATTCTAAAACAGCTGTGTGCCTCAAATGAGCCGATAAACATAGCGAAAGCACAAAATCTTGTGAAATCACGCGAATACATTGCGGAAAATGCAAAAGTGAAGTAAATACCTCTCGTGCCTCGTGAGAGAGGTGAGACTCTGGCTCCCGCAAAATCAAGTCCCTAGGCGCTCGGTCATCAAAGTCAATGAAATGGTAGAAAACCGCCTGCGGGAGGATGTGCTCCCGAGGATGATACCTCTCGGGATCAAACGACCGAATACTCGGGGGCAAGGACATGATGTCCGGCTCACCCCCAGCACCTGGAAAACCACCATCATGAGGAAAATGACCAGCCATCTTAGAAAATTTGCAAAAATGAGCAAAATGAGCCAAAATTGGAAAAAGTCAACAAAAGTCAACTCTCGGGAAATGGAAAAGTCAACAAAAGTCAACTCCTGAGAAAATCTTCCAAATATTGAGACAAACTCACCTCAAGTGGCGAAAATGAGAAAAGAAGCCTCGAAATCAAAATTTAATCGGTTCAAAGTGCTTAAAACTGAAAGATTTCGCGAAAACAACTTGCGTGGGACGTTGGAAAAGCAGCGTATAAACCTGAGATCGAGAGAAAATGGTTTGGGGAGGTGGAGAAGATGTTTTCGGAGCTGCACTTGTGAGCACAAAGTGTTTAGATGAGTATATTTAAAGAAAAGAGGATGAAATGACAAAATTGCCCACGGATTTGGCTAGGTGGCCGGCCGACCACCTTTCCTGGCAGGCCGGCCACCTCCTTGCTTTCCCCCTGGTCGGTGGCCTCCCCTTAGGAAGGGAGCTGGCCGGTGGTGTTCCCAAGGTGGCCTCCAAGCTCTCTGCAAATTTTGGTGATGATTGGAGTCCCTGAGACCTGAAAAAGTACAAGAGAAGTGCACTTTCCGTCGCGAAATCGCTCCGCCGGAACTTCAACTTCAACTTTCGATGCGTGTCTCATCATTACTCATCAAGAGCAAGGTGTATCCTTTTTGAATATGTTGTGACCCTTCCGGGGGGGTGAACCGGAGGTCGCGATCAAGTCACCCTCGCCGAAACGCGCATTTCTTTGCTCGTTGTTTTGTGACAAACGTACATCCTAGTTTGCACTTGTTCTGCATTGTTATGCACATCACTTGCATTTTCATGCATATGCTTGCATTATTATGCACGTTCCCTTGGTATTATCATTCCTTCATGTTTAAACTTGCGTTGCCACGCACGTTGCTTCTCGCATTGCGATGCACTCACCCATCAACACTGCATTTGTCTACGCTCAATATCACATTGAACATATGTTGATAAATATATTATGCTTGTTAAGTTTCTTCATTTTTCAGGCACGATATTGTATGTACGGCTCATTTGAGGCTGATGCGACCAGACGAACTGTGCAGGTATCGTATCTTCTCCGTGTCAGACGCCGCGAGAGTTGAACAATTCTCCGCATTCTTAACTGCATGAAATGTAGTTGTTGCTTTGCATCCTTGCTTAAAACTGTTGCATCTATTTGTGAATACTTGCTTCATTACAGCTTGCTGCATTTGCATGATCATTGAGTTACATTCGGCTTTGTGCATATCGCTTTGCATTTTGCCCCCTGCCTGTGGGCATGCCTGCGGGCACATTTTGGTTTATCTTGCCTGTTTGTCTAAGTTTTCGGCCTTGTCAAAAATGGGTCGTCTCTGGGCTTTGACATTCACTCTCGTCATTTATGACTTCCGAGTTCTGTCAAAGAGGGGCAACTGTAGACACCCCATTTTTGACCAACCTTAAGACTCAGACCTCACCAATTGAGTACTTGGTGATGCTGCATATCGTGCTCGTTCAGAAGTCTCAGAGTCTTGGTTGCGGGCCTTGCCTCCGGACTTCCTGTCTTTTCTGTGCTTTGCCTCGGTTTGCGAACCAGGCTCCGTTTTCTCTATTTTCTTTTCCCGAAGGGAGGGAGAGGTCTCGTAGATCATCTCTCAGTGGCCGTAGGCTACGTTTTGTGGTCATAGGCTATTTTTCCCATTTCGGAGCCCGGTTCTCGATTTTCGGAGCCGTCGGCCGTGTGCCTCGATTCGGGACCGCTTAACCACCTCCGTTTGCTCCAGTTTCTGGCATACATCTTATTTCCTCCCTTTTGAGGGACACTGTGGTCTGAGAGACCAACTTCGTGGTCGAACACCACCTCCGGTGCTTACGATCGATTTGGGGCCCATTTCGCGTTTTGGCCCCTGAACCTTCGATTTGCATCGGTTTGAGTTCATTTTTGGCAGGGACCTTATTTTCATTGTTGTGAAGCTTGTAGAAGGGTGGGAGGCCAGCAATTGTTCTGAGGACCAATTTTATTCCTTCATTGCCCTCCGTCGCCCGTTTTCCTCATTAGAAAGCTAGTGTTGACCATTCCCGGGCCACTTTCTTTGGCCCTCAACCACATATTTGTGTTGAACACACCTGGGAGGCCACCAATATGGCATGGCCGGCCATTAACTCTCCCTGATCCTTTTGAACCCCTTTGAAAAGTTGGGTTTTCTCTTTCCTGGTTCACTTTTTCAGGGTTTCAACCACGTGGCTGTGTTGTTCACACATGGGAGGCCACCAATATGGGGTGGCCGGCCACTAATTCTCTTTGACCCTTTTGACCTTGGCCGGCCGGCCACCTAAGCTCCCAGAAACTGGCCGGCCAGATTCCTCACAGCTGGTTCCTTGCAGATATGCCCTCTTGTCCCCCCTAGATTCTGTATCCGATGGGGGAACTTTTGGGGGGGGGGGGAAATTGAATTTCATATTTCCCCCATTTTCTCCACTCCTTTGCCTATATAACCAGCACCCCCAGCTGTGTTTTAGGGGTTACAAAAATTGGTTCTAAGCCTCTTGCATTCAATCCCTCTCCCTCTCTATTCCAAGCATCAAAACCCTTTTGTTCTTGGACCATTTCTACACCACCACATAGCACCACCTCTTCATCCTCCTTTCTAACACTTTGAGGCTATTTTCCAGAGGCTAGGAGCTCCTCTTCTTGATTCAAAAGCTGCTGGTTCATTGGTCTACAAGGGTAAGTCTTCTTCCCCTCTTTTTTTGCCTTCCTTTGCTCTATATCTAAGCCATACTTGCTAGCATTTTTGGGCTCCGACCCTAATTGGGAATAGTATTATTTTGAGCTCTTTTTCATGTTTGATTAAGGGCCTTTCCCTATTTGAGGCTTCCTTCTTGCCTCTTGTGTTTAAACCCTCTTTTAGGCCTATTTTTGCATAGTATATTAGGCCTACTTGTGAGCTGTTTTGGACTTTTCCATAAACTATGAAAAATCTTATTTTGAGGCCCTCTTCGAAATTGTTGAAGGGCCCTCCTCTGTTTGAGGACAGATACTGCCACTTGCTTCTTTATACATCTTTTAAGCCCTTTTCTTGCATAATATTTTAGGCCTATTTGTGTTCATTTTCGTGGCTTGATGTAAACTGAAAAGTGCCATATTTTGAGCCCCTATTCAACTTTGTTGAAGGGCTCTTCACTGTTTGGGGCCAGCAGCCACCCCTTGTCTCTATTCTCTCTTTTGGGGCCATTTTTTGCATGATAGTTTAGCCTTATTTGTGTTTGTTTTTGAGACTTGTTGTAAGCTGGAAAAAGGATTTTTTTTTCATCATCTTCATGTTTTATTAAGGTTCCATTTTTGTTTGAGGTCATATGCTATCTTGTATGCTTGGTTGCCTCCCATTTTGAACTTTATATCCTAGCCCTTGTTGCATGCCTCGTTTGGCCTTCTAACCACTGAAATCTAGTGGATTTTCAGTGGCTTGGCCACTATTTTGAGCTTCCAAATCAGAGGGGGGTGACCCCCTCTCACCTTGACTTGTTTGGTGGTCATTTTGGCCTTCCAAAGGGGCCCTATCTTGCATTCTTCGTGGATTGATTTTGGGGTCAATTTGGTGAGTTTTGAGACTCCCATATTTGATTTTCAAAGTTGGTTTAGGGCTGCCACGTGTCTATCTTGTATGTGCCTAATAACTCCTTGCATGCCCCTCTAAAGTAACTCATCATTTTTGCATGCCATGGTTGTATATCAGAGGTGATTTGGGCCTATTTTCACATGATTTATTCACTAATTTTTGATGGTTTGGTCAGATTCCATGTGCATCCTATACTTGCCATGTAAACCATGTTTGCCCGTCGAAATTGCATGCTAATTTAATCCATCTTGCTAGCACCTTTTGGCCATACTCTAAACTGGAAAAATGCATGTTTTGTTTCTTGACTCTGTCTTTACACTTCATGTTCAAATAATGCATGCTTTGTATAGCTATAAGTCATTCCGTGTGCCCGATTTTGTGTTTCGGGGTCCATCTCATGTATCGGGTGCCATATGCCATGCTTCGGGGCTGTTTAGCATCATGTTTTAGTGCTGAAATTTGCTTGTTTGCATATCATGTTCCATGCCTTACCATGCTTTGGTAGAGTGGCATTCGTGCCTTAGGTTCGGTCCTCGGTTTGCGTGCATGTGTGCACGCATCTCGAATGTCTCATTTTCATATCATGGCCTCTTATATGAGTGCAGCTGAGGTCCACTTGTGTTGGTGTAAGTCCATTATGCATTGTGTATGCCATTTCATTTCATAGCGTTGTGTATGCTAGGTTGTATGTTAGCGCATTGTGTATGCCATGTTACCTCGTGTATCGTGTATGCCATTTCATAGCATTGTGCATGTTAGGCTGTATTTTAGTTGCATTCATGTATGTCATGCATATTGTATTGTGTTTGGGATAGAAGTTAGGCCGAGCACGGGAAACGAAGTACGTTTCGTACTCCGAGTGACGGAACGTATCTAGGCCTTGTTGTGTTTGTGTGTGCATTCATTTCATATTAAGTCGTGCAATTCAACTCCTCGGCCATCATGCATCGAGATGCGTGATTGGTGGCACGAGGATCGAGGCATGCATACATATGTGAAAATACATTGCTATGCCTCTCTCCTGCTCTCTGTTGCAGCAAATCAAGAATCAGCAGCCTTCCGGAGCTTGGCACACTTTCCAAGAACAATTGCAAACAGAGGCTAATTGGGGCATCGCGGTGGATTTTCGCGCAAGGCAACCCGAGCATGCATCATTCATCATCCGGATCAGAGTTGAGGCAGTCCCTGGCTTGCACGCCAATTTATTACTTTCCTAGATTAATTTGTTAATTAATTAGGATTTTGTACTTATTTGGACTGTATTTATTTGGGACTGTATATTATTCTTTCGGACCCTCTGCGCGAGGGCAATGTTGTAATAAGTGTGCGTGAGTGTGATGTATGTCTTCCAACCCCACGTCTTTCTTCCATTTTATTTACCAGCTTATGATGGTTAGATTAGGGCATGTTTCAATTAGCATACAGTATGATAGCATGTTTGCATTCATTCATCTGTTTTGCATGCACCGGGCTCGGCGCATCATACTAACTGCATTTGTATTTCAATTCCGAATTGAATACTTGATAGCTGTTGCATTCCATATGCCATGTTTAGAATAGCCGAGCCTGCTATAGTTGCATTTTTGCATGTGTTGCATTAGGCATTTCTGCATAGTTAGGATCATGCACGGATTTCTAATTAGCTTCTGTTTTGGCTTGGAGTACTCGGTGAGTTTTTATGCTTTAGCATCCTTGCATGCGTGTGAGTGACTGCCATGATAGCATGCTTACCATGAGGCCATTTGCTTATGTGATATACCTGCTTGAATGCCTGTGGGTGAAGGTTGGGTTATTTGGATTGGGACAAATCATCAACTGTGAGTTTTAAGCCCACTAGATAGTGACAAAACCATGTTTTCTAAGCCCACCCGAGGGTGGCAAAATTTGCATTTTAAGCCTACCTGCGGGTAGCAAACCATCTTTCAAAAGCAAACATGAAATGTTTTGTTCCAATTCAGGCGATCCGGTCTATACTTGTATGCTGTGCGCATCACATAGTAAATCTAGGCTAATAACCGGAATAAGAACGCACAATGTTTTCAAAACTAGATATCATGGTTAGTAGAGGCCGATCTTTGAGCGGGCGAGCGGGGGTGCTCACGAAGTGACCTTCCCCAATCGTACCCAAGTTCCCGAGCCGAGGCAACTTTGGTGATGACGGACTCATGGCCTTAGGCAAACGAGTTAGGGTTTCCTAAATTTCCCCAAAAATAAAATATTTAGGTGGCGACTCTGTATCTGGCAAAGTAGTCCATGTTTGGCACTTCTTTCAAAAATCTGTTTTCTCAAAACGATTTACCGGATTTGGACTCTTTGGTTCAAATTAAGAACCATGACAACATTGAGTCCTTGAACTGTAGTAAGCCCAAAACGAACTGAACGGGGGGCTCATTCCCTCCCGGGGCGTTCGGGGACGTTTACAATTATGTACCTCCGCCTTAGGGAATTTATGAAGTAAAATAAATTAAACTGTCTTTTTCGCCAAACAATGGTCCAATAAGAGGGATTTTGGCTAAATTTTCCATTAATTTATGGTTTTTCTCTACACATGCAATTATAAATATAAGTATGCTTTTCTTCCAAATAAACTCTCTTCCACTCTCAACACGTTAGTCATTTCTCTCATCGTATAAAAAGAATACATGTAGCACCTCCAAATGATAGATATAAAATAGACATGATGATTCCATCCAATAAGCGATTCTACCTTGATTAAATCAATTTCCTCAATCTATATTTCATTTCATAAGAAAGGTATACAAAGGTGTTCATATGCAATACATATTCAATCTTCTACAAAGATAAATCCATAGCATGCGTAACAATATAAAAGTAAAAGAAATAGAAAGAAGGTAAATGCCCAAAGGTTACAAATTCCAAAACTTAAGCATGATTACACAAAAGGTTGTCACACCTATACACATTAAGTCTTTGGCTTGACATCAGATCACAAAAAGGGAAAAGAGTCTCTTACTCTTAAGACGTTCCATACTGTAGACACCCCATTTTTGACCGTCCTCAAGACTTGGACGTCACTGATTGAACACTCAGTGATCACCCCTGTTCGTGTTCATTTCGAGTTCCCGGAAGGCCTCAGCTACGCGTCTTGCCTCAGGATCTCTTAACTCATTCGTTTAGTGTTTGGTTTTGCACCAAACACTTGTGTCCTTGCCTTGGAAGGCAGGGAATGGCTTGTTGGTCATCCCCACACTCCACCGGCCCTTCCTTTATGTCACCGGCCTTTCCTTGTTACCACCAGCCATTGTTGCTTGTTATCAATGGCCGGTCGGCACTCTGTGTGGCCGGCCGACACCGTTTTTGGCCGATGATCTATTTTTCCAGTCGGTGACCCTTCTGCACCCTTCAGACTTGGTGCATGCCAGCTGTGCCAGCTGGAATGCACCAACACCACTCCCCATGCACGGGGATGGCTGTTTTGAGCCCTTGACCCCTTTTTCCTTCTAGAAGGATGACTCCTTTGGCCAAGCTTCTTGGGGAAGCTTGGCCAGCTATCCCAGGTTCTTCAAGAAGCCATGGACCATTTGTACCCTTTGCCCCTTTTGATTTAGCTTCCTTGAGAAGCTTGGAGCCTTTTCTTTGCTTATATAAGCCCCTCTTCTTCTCTATTCATAGGGGTTAGAGTCTTTGAAGAAGAAAACCAGAGATATACATATATACATCTGTCAAACATACTCTCTCTCTATATATTTCCCTCTCTCTCATCGTTAGTGTGTGTTTGGAGGCCTAGAAAGTGCATTTTGACCTTATTTTTGCAGTAACACACACCATTACACCTTGCTCCGAGATTGAGAGGCATTGAGGGTTGTTTGTTGAGGTTTTGGACTAGTTTTGGTCAGTAGAGGGTGGCTGGACCAACTGTTCTTCAAGAGTTCTTCAAGGGTAATCACTTTACTTTAGTTTCCCCAATCTTGCATTGGCTTTTGACCTATCTTGCTTTCTGTTTTAGACTTTGTGTATAACTGAAAAAAGCTTTGTATTTTCATGCTTAAGACATCTCATTGAGGTCATTTCGGCATTGGGGGTCGAACTCCCCTTCTTAGGCCTCTTTTGGCCTCTTTTGGTGCCTTTTCTTTAAGCCTTGTTGACTTTGTTGTATTGCTCTTTTCACCACTGAAATCCAGTGGATTTTCAGTGGTGAAGAAGATGGTTTGAGGTCTTGCATAGGGGAGGGACACCCCTCTCCCCTTTGTCTCTCTTTTATCCTTGTTTTTGGCTTAAAGGGCAACATGCATGCTTGACTGGTTTTGGCCCTATTTCAGAGGTTTTTAGGTGTCTTTTGATCATAATATATCTCTATCTTTGGTCGGGTTTTCGGTCTTTTGCATGCATAATACCCTTGTTTTGTATCCCTCCCTTTTGCATAGAAATGCATCTTCTATTTGGGCTTCCATGCTTGCATGATTTAGCTTAGCTTGTTGAAGCTTTCGGTCATGATTTGTCATGCTTAAGGTCTGTTGGCCACTGTTTTGGTCATGTTTGACATGCTTGATGTAGTTGCTTTGCATTTTGGCTTGTAGGCCTTGAGTATTTTGGCTTCTAGCATGCTTAACTTAGACTATCCTCATGATTTGGCATTATTTAAGAACATATTTTAGTCCATGTAAGGTGGTCTTATATTGTCATTTGTGTCCCTTCCCATGCTTTAAGGTGTTGTAGTTTCGTGCCTTAAAATGGGCATTGTGCATGCTTGTATGTTTAAGACATTTTGGGGCTACCATATCAACGGGTTTTTGGGTGTATTTTGCTGCACGGAACATCTGTTTTTGGTCGCTTAGTCCATGCCATGAGTGATCATGATAGTTGTAGTAGAATGCCCCTTGTTTGTGCCTTAGCCTTGGGCCCCCCCTTTGGCTTGCATGTTGGCATGAGTGCTTGTTCACCTTTTTGGACACTTTTTGGTCACTGTTTTGGGATGGACTGAGGTCTGCCCTTCATGGTTTAGCACCACCATTGCATGATCATGTTGCATTGTTTTGGTTCTCATGCTTACATTGTATCATACTTGCATGTTGGCATGGCATTTATCTAGTTGCACCTCATATACATTGTACCATACTTGGCACATTTAGAATGCACTAACTTAGTTTGCATGTTTAGGTTGCATTACATTTGGCATGTTTTGCATTTTAACCTCATGTTGTGCATTTGAGCCAAGTTTGTATATATGCATTGCATTGCTTGGTTTGGGGTGTCAAACTGGGCATGGGAATTGAGGAGTGTTTGTACTTCAAGTGACAAAACACGCCTCAACCCTTGGTCACCGAGGCCCTTGACTTCGACATGATAGGGTCTTGGTATTCATTTGCGTGTTGCATGCATTTTCATTGAATTGCAACCTTGGCCTCTTAGGCCATCATGTATCAAAATGCACAATTGATGGCCCAAGGATTGAGGGCCACCCTCCCTTGAGTCCATTGCATGATGGGGAGTGTGGCCATGCTTACATTTGCTTGAAATTCCATGCCATACAATCGTCATCCTTTGTTGTCAAAACGAGATTCTGCAGGAGTTTTGGCCGGTCATTGAATCTGATGCAGCCGGTCATTTATTTTGGCCGGTAGTATAAAAAGGTGGCTGGTGGTCTCCCCCTTTGGCCGGTGGCATTTGTGTCTGGCCGGTGGCATTCCTCAGCACCCATAGATTATGTCCCAAGACTTTTGCAGTCTTCAGAGAAGCAGGACAGTGTAAACAGAGGCAACAGTGGCATGGTATGGGTTTTCCGGGCGAGACGGACTCGAGCATGCATTATTCCCGCATCCCGAGACAGGGCTGCGGCCACCTTATTTCTGCATTTATTTTTGTTAAATAATTAAGGGTCTGTAACAATTAATTAGCTAGGATAGTTGATTTGTTATCTGGCCTGTAAAGTGTGTGTGCGTGCGTGTATGTCTTCCAATCCCACGTCTTTCTTCCCTTTTATTTACCCGCTTATGATGGTAGACTAGGGCATGTTTAAATTAGCATTACAGTATGATAGCATGTTTGCATTCATTCATCTGTTTTGCATGCATCGGGCTCGGCACATCATTCTAACTGCATCTGTATTTCAATTCCAAATTGAATACGTGTTAGTTATAGCATTTCACATGCCATGTTTAGGATAGCCGAGCCTGTCTAGATTGCATCTTTGCATGTGTTGCATTAGCCATTTTAAATATGGACTAGGATCATGCATATGATTACTAAATAGTTCCTGTTTTGGCTTGGAGTACTAGGTGAGCTTTTATGCTTTAGCATACCGCATGCGTGTGAGTGTTGCCATAATTGCATGATTACCATGAGGCTAGTTGTTTATGTGATATAACTGCTCGAAATGCCTGTGGATAGAGGTCGAATTGCTTAAATTGGGATAATGCATTAAAACTGCGAGTTTTAAGCCCACTAGATAGTGGCAAAACCATCTTTTCTAAAGCCCACTCGGGAGTGGCAAAACCTACATTTTAGCCTACTTGCGAGTAACAAATCATTTTCAAAACAAACATGAAGTGTTTTGTTCCAATTTAGGTGATTTGGTCTATACTTATTTGCTGTGTGCATAACATAGTAATTCTAGGCTAATAACCGGAACAAGAGCATATAATGTTTTCAAAACAAGATATCACGGTTAGTAGAGGCCGATCTTTGATCGGGCGAAAGAGGGTGCTCATAGCTGACCTTCCCCAATCGTACCCAAGTTCCCGAGCGAGGCAACTTTGGTGATGACGGACACGTGGCCTCTGGCACCGAGTCAGGGTTTCCTAAATTTTCCCAAAATAAAAATATTTAGGTGGCGACTCTGTATCTGGCAAAGTAGTCCATGTTTGGCACTTCTTTTAAAAATTTGTTTTCTCAAAACGATTTGCCGGATTTGGACTCTTTGGTTTAGATTAAGAACCGTGACAAATTGAGTCCGAACTGTAACCCATGAGTTCCCTCGCGGACTTGTTACACATACCTTTAAGTACCTTTAAGTAGGCGGGACCACCACATCTTTTCCTTTACAAGTCCACTAGGAGTGAGCACAAAGCCCAATAGAGATATCTTAACAAATTATGTATATTTAAGCAGTCTTATATACATGAATGCAATGCCATGTCATGTTCCAATGTCAAAGTTTTCCATTTCTTTTGAAACACAAACAATGTTCCTTTCGAAAAGTTTGTTTTCTTCATGAAATTCAAATTAAGACAATGGGGTGGTAAATACGACTCAGGTAATCTCTAGATTGGTGTCTGCATGTAGGCATAATAAGCACTACCAATCCTTTACTTTACCGGCTCCTAACCGGAAGACACATGGTACCTCATCCGCACGTGTTTTTGGTCTTTCACCTTGGACACTTAGGCCAACTTAAACAATACAAATTACACCACATATTCGGACTTACAAAACATATTTATCCCAAACGTTTCAATAGCAACAGTTGTTTTCTCAAAACAATGAATTAATTTATAAGGCATAGCCATAATTGAACAATATTCAAAATGATGCAAACGAATGAAATGAAAGGTAAATGCATATATGTATCTTATTTGTACAATATTTCCATTGTTCAATTGTTCTCAAAACCATGACAAAATCATTTCATATTTACAATCAATATTCATCTCATAGCCCAACTTATACCATTTCAAGGTCATCAATATTTTCCAATAACAACATTTATCCATCCCATGGATATCTCAACTACACAATCAATATAAAGAGGGGTTCTATCAATTTCTTGAGAAATTTAATAATTTCATGGATATTTCACAAAATCCACTTTTTTCTAATTTTTTTCAAAACTAGGGTTTAATCCAAAAAGGTTTTTCTTTCATTCTTCATAGATTCTTCTCACAAGGTTCTTCCAAGAGTTTCATAAGTTCATAAAACATTTCAAATTTGAACATTCTCATAAGAAAGGTCATTTTCTTCAATATTTTCAAAACCCACACTACAAAATCCAAACCACACATTCAAAGCCATGGAAAAAGACTAGACATGCTAAAATCTTATATAAATTCAAAGAATTCCCTACCTCAAGATTTGGAATGAAGATGAGAGAAAAGCTCCAAAATCAACGGCTTCAAAACTTGATCTCCACTACACACAATGTTACTCTTGATAAGCTCTCTAATAATAATGAAGGCACTAGGGTCAAAAACCCAATTGATTTGGGTTTTTCTAGAGAGAGATGAAAGAAAAAAAAGGAAAGTGAAATGTAGAGAGAGAGAGAGAGAGAGAGAGAGAGAGAGAGAGAGAAGTAAAAAGTGAATGAAAAGGAATGTAAGGGTCCAACTTTTAAGTGATTAGACACTAACATGCTCGAGGAGTACCCGTGCACATTAAACAGTTTGAACCCTCGACTTCTTTGATCTAGTCTCACGAGTGCAATGTGAAACATAGATGAGAATCCAAATTAGACAACTTTTATAGAAAATCCATTTTAATACAAAATCTTTGCCAAAGATGGACTACATCACCAGATCTTAGAATTGCTACCTAATATTTTTGGAAAAATTAGAAAACCCGCAACTCGTGCCAAGACCACTGATCGTCATAACCAAAGACATTTGGCCCAGACCTTCGGTATGAGAAGGGAATGTCATTAATTGAGCATCTCCGCTCACTCGATCAAAGATCGGCCTCTACTAAACCATGATATGAGTATTATTGACTTCATATGTTCATATTCTGGTTATTTAATAAATCCTAAAAGCTACTATGTGAAGCATACAAGTATAAACCATGTCACTCATTTTGGAACAATTTGATTTCATATGTTTTGAAAGAGTTTTGAAGATATAAAACTCAAAAAAAATTGAGTTTATAAACATGAAAATCAATATCATCCCAAATTAAGCGACACAACCTCCATCCACCGGCATTCATATAGTTATATCAAGTAACCAAGCAGCCTCATGGTAGAATGCTAAACATAGTAAGAAAAACATACATAAATGGGATGTTAAAGCACAAAAACTTACTGTTTACCGACGTCCCGCGAACAACTACAAAACAAAATTAGCGAAATATGCATGATCTTATATACAAAATCTTAATGCAATTCACACATGAGATGCAATTAAAGATTTGACTTCTAAGATATAACATGTGAATCATCTCAAGAACATGAGGTAGCACAGATAATCACATAAGAATTGATTAAATTTACAAATGCAAACATAGCCGAATCAAAATGCATGAAACATGGATACAAAGCATGAATACAATGAAAAAAAAGATACGATGCTTATGCACAAATAAGGTAAGCAAATAAAAGAATAGGATATAAAGAAGCAGGGTGGGGAATTATTACAATACTTGAAATAATAATTACAAACCAAATTAGAGAGGGAGGAGAAAAATATTACAACAAAATAAAAACCTCACAAAACACTTAAATAATAAAAAAATAGAAGCTTCATGTGTCTTGAAAATTGCTGGAAACTAGTATGCTCAACGCCGGTAGGCTACTCTGTTTTGTCCAAAAGAAGCTAACCAGCCGCCCAACTAGATATAGCAAAACTTGTCTTGTTGCAAAATTGAGAAAATTAATAATCACGGAATATATAGGTGACTTAACTAACCACTTCCAATTAGATTACAACAAAACTAATATGAAACTAAAGTAAGAAAACAAGTATAAGATAGAAAGTGCAAGAAAATAAGTAGGAGATAGAAAATGCAAGAAAATGAAAGAATTGAAAACTAACTATTTTTGATTAGGTTACAACAAAACAATATGAAATGAAAGCAAGAAAATGAATTTGAAATAGAAATGAAAGCATTGAAAATTTCCCTTCCAAAGAAAGAGTGAACTTCTTGATTTTCAAACTTCCTCTTGATCACCCTCAAGGTTATGAATTATGATCTTAATCCTCATTTCAAGAGCTTCGAATTTGAGCTTAGAATGATGGTTTTGAACAAGTGTATGATCACTCTTTAATCTTCTTCAATTTAGTACGACTACTCTCTCTTTCATCAAAGCTTTAGAGCTTGGTTCTTGAGTGGTTTTTGTAAGAGAATATGAGATATGGTGTATGGTGTATAGCTTGAGAAAATGGAAGTTCACGACTAACACTTAATTTTGGCTAACTCTTGAATTCAAAACTTAAACTCTCTTCTTCTCTATCTCTAGCCTTCTCTCCTCAATCTATCATCCTTCTCCTCTCAACAATCTGATGTATTCATATAGGCCATGTAAGTGGAGAAATGGTGAGAGACAAAATGGAAAATTAATGGAGCATTAGGGAAGATAATGGAGCAAATGGAAGACAAAAGTGGAGTATTAGCTTCAATGGATCAAGCACTAGGCAATGAAAGGTGAGTATACATGCATTCAATGTATGAATGGGTCAAAAAATGGGTTTAGGAAGTTCCCACCAGAACCAACACAAAAACTAGGCAATCTGCCTGTGGGGCGGTCGACCGGCCAAAGGAGAAAAAGTTTGTTTTGCTTCGATTCAACTCCATTTTGCTTTGGGTGCCCGACAGGACCTAAACACTTGGCCAAAATAGATTTAGGGTGGAGAGTATAGCTCAAATTTCATCTTTCTTACTAAGGATTGTGCAAGAAATACATTCTGATTTTCATTATCTTGTAATCAAAAGAAAACGCCCAAGTCTTAGGGTCGGTCAAAATGGGGTGTCTAAAGACACATTTTTCAGAGCAAACTGTGGATAGACCGCTCGAGTGACCAAAACTACGCTTGAGTGAACAATTCAAACTCCCAGAATCTCTCTCCTCCCTGCAAAAGACTGCTCGAGCGACGAAACCTTTGCTCGAGTGAAGAATAAAAACTCCCAGGAGTTTAGACTAGAAGGTTGGTGCTACCGTTCGAGCAATGAAAGGACCGTTCAAGTGGTCTCAACTTAAAAGTGAAAGAAAACAACTTGAGGCATTTCCACCATTCTTGGATTCACTCTAACACTCAAAGATGCAAATGACACTTCGAGAATACACTAGAATGTATATGAATAACCACAAGAAAAAAAAGAATAGATAACAACACGAGACTCAAATGTAACGCCCCACTTTTAATTACTCAGATACCATTACCAACTCCATTATTATAATTCAATTACAGAGATAACATGCGAAAATTCTATTCATTAACAAGGATAAATAAATAAAGATTATCTCATTCAAATACAAAATGAATGCTACATGAGTTACAATTAGATAAATCGCATGCAGGCTTACATCATTACATATAAGAAAAAGGGTTCAACCCTTTTACAACATCAGCATTTTGCTAACAAGTAAAAGTCCCTGTGGCCAACACATAAGGAAGATCATTGATCTTGAAACACTTCTTTACACCACCTAAAAAAGGATTAGCAACGTGGGATAAATATAAAGTCCAGTAGGGATCTAAACATACACCCATTACTAATACATGAACCACATTTCTAAGCCCTAAGCCAAGGGTAAACATTTCTACAACCTTTTCGACACACAAATGTACATACAATACCTTTCACATGAAAAGAAAATAAAGTACATGTCAAGACTACTACACAATCATATGAGACAACCCAACCTCATCAACCAAACCGCTCATATAATATACACCTATAAACCGGTTTAACACTGAAACCCCAACCCAAGTTCTACCTATCTCAAGTATGGTAAGCCAAGGATATACTTTTCCACAATGAAATATCAATTTACCAGACACAACTTAGAGGGTAATGGTACTTCTGCCAATTTATTAGACACCGATTGGAAGGTAATAGTACCTCTGCCAATTTACCAAACACTGACTGGAAGGTAATGGTACATTTGCCAAGTTCTCCAGGTGCTAGTTGGAAGGTACTGGTACCTCTCATTCTAAGCGCATCCAATTTTCTAAGCGCTAGCTGGAAGATAATGGTACCTCTCATTCTTAGCGCAGTATACATTACTAACCATCACAACATGTAAAAAACATATATAACCCAAGTGTAATACATACACATAATCTATTCAATACAGCAATGTCATCCTCAATGGATTACCAAAGACAAAACCTTTAAACATATATATTTATTACATATAATACAATAATCCTATTCTCATGTTCATTCTTAATTTACAAAAAAATAAAATAAATAAATAATAAAAATAAAATTATGATTTCATTTTCTTTCCTAAATTTTCTTATTTTTCAAGTTACAATACTCCAATCATTATTCAAAAATCCATTCCTTTCATTTCACAAAAACAAATCCATGGATATCAAAACTATAACTTAACAAAAATTAGTCCAAAACAATCCCAATATCAAGGTTAACTCCCATTTTTAGCAATTAACACACTTACACAGTCCATATTAAACAAAACATAACAATTATTCAACTTTATCCCTTTTCAATTTATTAAGCCAATAACATTAAATTAGGTCTTTCCCCCCTCTTAATATAAACATGGTAAACTGCTCCTCAATTAACTAAACAATAACTAATTTAACAATTACAACCCCAAGTATCAAACCTTAGATCCCCTTTCATGATTTTTGAAAAATCCATAATAAATATGATTTTTATGCAATAAAATCTATCACATGTCTATCTATAGATGAAGTATTGAAAGTAGCAAAGAAATCCCTACCTCTAGCAAGAAGCGGATAAAGTCCCAAAATCCAACTTCAACAAAAACGCGAACTGCTTAGATTACTTGAAAGCTCTCTTCGTGCTCTACGTTTCGTTATATGGAAATAAGGTGAGCTTCTAAGTAGAATGAGATGAAATCTAAGCTCGAAAGCTTAGGACTTTCAAAAATGGATGTGAGGCCCCTAACCTTTGTAAAACCTATTAAGTCCTTGACTTTTGAATTCTTTCAATAAAGACCCTCAAATCCTTATTTGTCTTCAATTTTAGTTACAGAGCCAAGCATGCACTCCAATAGAAAACTCGAAAATCCTGATTGAACCTGGAGCCACTACAAGAAAATACACTTTTGGCGACTAAAAATTTAGTCGCCAAAAGCATTGATTTTAGTCGTCGAAATGCTTTCCTGACCAAAAATTTTGGTCGTTGGCTTTGTCGCGGGTACATTGTCGGCAAAGGTTTTGGCGACTAAAACAAATTTAGTCGCCAAAAGTCCAACAGAATGGCAACTAATATTTTAGTAGGCAAAAGTAGCAGTATTAGTGACTAAAAGTGGATTAGTCGCTGATGAGTTAGATTGGCGACTAACATATTAGTCGCCCAAAGGGTACATCAATTCATTTAACTCACATCTTCAGCTACTAAATATTTTGTCACCAAAAAATTCAATTATCTACGACGACCAAATTAGTAGTCGCCAATGGTGTTATTTTTAGCTACTATGTTTTGTCGCGGAAAGGTTTGTTTAGCTACTACAGAATTTAGTCGCCTATGACATATAGTTTATGTTTTGGCAACTAAATATTTAGTCGCCAAAAAGTGTTTTGAGTTTTAGCTACTAAAAAATTAGTCGCCAAAACTGTTTTCAATTCATTTATAGATAGACATGTGATAGATTTTATTAGTCATCAGGGTACAGTTGGATACAGTTAGATACAGTTGGATACAATTGTCGCATAGCTATCAGGGTACTTAATCGATTTCAAGAAATTAGAAAACCCTTGTCTCTCTGTCGGGGACAATGTGTACAATGCCAGAGGCTTCTCGAAAGAGCCATTCGCATGCCTTATCAAGTGTAACTCCTTTCGTATTTGCATGTCCTCCATATCCAAACGTGCTTTGTTCGTGTCCTTGTTCTTGCCATCTATGCTCAATAGTGTCCTAAGTAGATTGTCACATATATTCTTCTCTATGTGCATGACATCAAGGTTATGTTGAAGCTTAAGTGTTTTCCAATAGGGTAGGTCAAACAAAATGCTTCTTTTTGTCCAATTCGAAGTTGGATTTTCAGTCCTTTGTCTTTTGTGGTTGGTTGGATGCTTTCCGTACAGCTTGTATGTCCCCAAATTAATTTGCCCCAGTATTTGTTCTCCCGATAAGTCCACGGGTTTCGACCGATTCTCAATTTCACCGTTGAATAGCTTACTTCTTCGCCTATTATGGTTCTTAGGTAAGTACCGCCGAGCACCCATATACCCTATCTTACTTCGCAAACTATGAGATCAAGCATCCATGTTACAATTAGGCAGGCCAAGTAACCTTTTGTACTCCAACTAGACAAGGAACCATATGCGAGGAAGTCATTGATGGTCCACATGACTGGTGCATGCATTGTAAATATTTGGCCGTTTGAGGCATCATATGTTTGCACACCATGCTCCCACAGATTATTTAACTCTTTTACTAATGGTTGCAAGTAAACATTGATGTCTCTTCCAGATACGGATCGTCCAGGAATAAGCAATGACATCATGACAAATGGATCTTTCATACACTTCCATGGGGGTAGATTGTAAGGCATTAAGATTACGGGCCACATGCTGTACGATGTACTCATATTTCCGAATGGATTGAAACCATCCGTGGCAAGCCCTAGCCTTACATTCTGAGGATTCGCAGAGAACGTAGGATGCAGCCTATCAAAATCCTTCCATGCCTCACCATTAGCTGGATGTCGTAATACTCCATCATCCACACGCTTATTTTTGTGTCATCTTATATATGCGGCTGTTTTTTTCGACATATACAATCTCTTCAACCTCGGTGTCAAAGGAAAGTACCTTAGTATTTTGTGTGGAATTTTTTTACCCGTCTTGTCGTTCAACTTGTATCTAGACTCTGCACATGTAGGGCAATTCTCCAATGTGGCGTTGTCCTTCCAGAATAAAGTACAATCATTCTTGCATGCATGAATGGCCTCATATCCCAAACCCAGTTCACGTAAGAACTTTTTCACTTCATAAAGGGTCCATGGAACAGTTTCATCACACTTTGGTAAAATGTCTTTGAAAACTTGCATAACCATATCAAAAGATTTGTTGCTCTATTTATTGTACACCTTCACATGAAGCATCTTAATTACGAAGGACAAGATGGAGAACTTTTCACACCCTGGATATACTTTGCGTTGAGCATCATCGAACAACTTCATGAACTTCAACAAATTGTGCCTCTCTGAACGAGTGCGTTCTTCGTCGCTATGATCATCCATGAGACCACTCATGTAAATCTCTTCTAACATGGTAGGAAGTTCACCTACATTTTCGTGATTAGCTGTCATTCCAGATCCGTTGCTTTCAGTATCATCGTTTCACATAGTAGGATGCTCACGAAACATGGGAACATGTTCCTCATGGTGCATCCAAGTTCGATAAGAACACACGATTCCTCTTCGAATCAAGTGCAACCGTACAACGTGTCGACTAAATTTTGTGTCGTTCAAGCAATCAACACAAGGACAACGGATTTCATCCTACGGCCCTAAATTCTTCGTAGCAAACTCAATAAATGACTGAACACCTTGTAGATACTCTTTAGTTTTTAGCCTATCTTTTATCATCATCCAACTCTTGTCGGCAACTTGGAAAAATACTCTGTAATGGAAGAGAGCTTAAGTAAGTTCAAGGGTTCGATTAGTATTGGTTTTTGAAGTGAACGAAATAGTAATAACAGATCGGGATATTTTGCCTATTTGTCAATTGCACATAGTTGGCGAATTTCTCTTGGAAATCGAAAGGGACTAATTTTGTGCATAATATGTCAATTGACTATGATTTGGGATCATTTTTTCTTCTTTTCATTAGAGAAGAGTGTTAATCAAGTTGACAACAATTATATTTCAACTATAATTATATTTTGTATTGTTCATCTACTAAAAAAGTGTGTGAACAAATTTATTTTCATGTTACAAAATATTTACTTTAGTTACATGGATTGATTGTTCCTTCTAAGTAGTATTCCAAATATATACCCTTCATATGATTCTTCAATTATATATTAATTAATAGGGGCATTTGCCAGTCTTGGGGCAAGATTAATTTATATTTAACAAACATTATACTAATTTGTATATATTTGTTCCAATCAGTAGAAAAATAATTTTAAAATTCATGAAAAATATTACATGAAATAGGCTATTAACTTAAAATCGTTAAAAAGTCAACAAAATATAATATTCAATTACTAAAATCCAAAATTCAAACCCAACAACTAGTACTATTTACATTCTACATTTGGAGTAGAATGTGATATATTTACATAGATTACCACCCCTTTATGAGTTCTCTACTTTCTGATGGCTTTCATGTTCTTGCAGTAAGGGCATTTTGGTCTACAGCAGAGATGGCTTAAGCCTATTAAGGGCCTAGACAAAAAAAAAAATCTAGTTAGAATATGGTTTGTTGGCTACACCAGATTATCCCCTGTTGTTTCAATGGAGTTACAAAGGTTTGCACTAGAAAGATGTGAGAATATTTAGGCTATTGATTAATCACACTTTCTAATCCTAAATTCTTATGTTTTGGCCACAGATTTCTCAATTGAGGCTGACTTTTAAAGAAATTATTTTCAACTATACAAAGCAACCACAGTGTAAACCTCAAGTTTTTCGTAGTGTGTTTGTTGATTGGTCATCAGCACGCCGTCATGGGGTATGTGTTCATTGTTGGGTAATCAGCAACGTCTTTCCATAATTTTAGTTCATGACATTATATTGTTAACCCATGCTGAGGGGAGAAGAAAATGTTCTGTTAATTGATAATTCCAAAGCAAAATACCCAAAGCAAAATTCTGGTTGTTCAACTATAATTTGTTAAAGATGCATATCCTAACGTCCACGTGTATTGGGTGTACAATTATAACATATTTTAGAACTCTTAGGGAGGAAAAAAAATGTATTAAAAAAGTCAATATTATAATTTTTTAAAACACATGATAGACTTAGAATATGAATAGCAAGAAAACATAAAATAGAGTATAGAAAAATATTGACACATACCCAATTAAGAAGGCAATATAATGAGAAAGATAGCCAAACAAAATTTGTTTACCACATCATAGTGGAAATTCCCCAAAACCAAACAAAATTGAATGCAAAATACAGGCTTAATTCACCACTAAGAATATGCTGTTACCCCACCAGAATGGATCTTTAAAAATTGGTTCAGGATTGTCATGTTATATAACCAAATTACAAAAGCAAGCACCCATTTCATTTAAATTTAAATCTAGCAAAAGATGGAAAATAATACTAGAAAAGAGCAATCAATATAATAAGAAAAAAAAGTGAAAACAAGATGACATACAATATGATCAATTAACACTTTTTCTCCATGAGCTTGGCATATGCTACATCCATCATAGTTCCACTTGGGAAGCTCTTCGGGATCTTTAAAAGGTACAAAAAGAGTAAAAAGTCTGCGTAAGACCAACACCAAAATATATTACAAATCATTGTGGCTAATCAGGAAGATAAACAATAACCACAAAAATAAAATGGAAACTAAATATTTAAATAAGGAAAAACTATTGCCCTCTCTACTTCTGAGATCGATGCTAGATTCACCAATCCTTTTCAACAATTCAAAAAAAAAAAAAACTTGGGTGAATAAGACATAAAACAATTCAAAATTAACTATGTAATTTGGAAAATTCTATAAAAACTAAAGACAACCACAACTAACACTTAAAAGAGGGAAAGAAAATCACCAAAGATGGTATATTGACAAGATTATCATTAATAGAGTTCCAAATTCAAAGAATGAGGGGAAAAAATTCCCAAATAAAATCAGTGAAAATTTGTATCAAATGACGGCAAATATTCTGAAAACTATAACACATTAAGATTAGGAATGTAGCTGTTATTGATTGCTGCTTGATGCATACCCAATTAGAAGTTGTTCCTCAAACCCAAAAATGATGGCGTGTAGGTTTGGTACGTAGAGAGTGAGAACTGATGAGAGAGGAAAATACAACTAAGAAAGAGAAAATTCACATCACTTATATGAAAACAACAAAAGCCTTACATGGAAAAACCCTAAACCCGCAACAAAAGCAGGAACATCAACACCCAACAAGGTCAATATTGATTTAGAACCATTATCAGATATGTAGCTAGCATGGTTCTGTAGAATAAGTGCTGAAGTCACCCTCCAAAGTTTTATAAACTATAAGAACCTTCCATATTTCAAAGAATTATAGAGAAGTTTCATTGAAACATAGTTGTTAACCTCCCATTATTTTGAAAGCCTCAAACCATTTTTCACTCCCATACATCTAATACCAATCCAAAATCGAGAATCAGAAATCCCCAATCCGAAATTTCAACCAAACCCATTCACGAAATCAAAAAAGCCCTAACAAGTTGTTTACGAAATCAATAGAAAATGAAAGAAAAAAAACGTATACAAACCCTACAGAAATTGTTAGACACGGGCATGGGAGAGACGGCGAGAAAGAGATACAAACAGACCCAGATCGACAGAGAGGGAGAAAGATGAGAGACAAATACCTGTAATCAGTGGTGGGGCCGATTTGCAGTGGTCGTGGTGGCGATCGCTAGTGGCCAGCGATGGTGATGATTGGCGGTGGTAAGCGATGATGATGTGAGGTATTGATTGCTCTGTAAGTTGGTGTGTGAGTGAAAACAAAACAAAAATGTGTCTGCGTAATATATACTAGGCGCGAATATTAATTAGTTTCCCTCTTAAAAAATTTCGAAGCTTTAGCGACAAAATGGTTATTAGTTGCCAAATATCCTTAATAGCGACTAAACATTGGTCACCAAAAGAATCCTATTTCGTTACTAATTTCAAATTTTCGCCAGCAATGGTTAATATACAACGACTAATTGAGCTTTGGTCGCCAAAAATTCATCAAAATACGCTCATTTTTGGCGACAAAATTTTTTTGTAGCAAAATGTTATTATACGGCAACTAAACGAAATTTTGGTCACGTAAAATGGTTTCAAATAGTGACTAAAATTAAGTTTAGTCGCCAATAATACTTTATGGCGACTAAAATAATTTAGTAGCTAAAAAGATTAAACTAATGCCGACTAAATCAGGGTTTTAGTCGCCCAATATGCTGTTTTTGGCGACTAAAATTGTTTTGGTCGCCAATTTTAGTCACCTAATGTGCAGTTTGTTGTAGTGAGCTTAGGGATCATTTCCAAAATGCTAATGATAATTAAATTAATTTTCTAATTATATTTTCCATACAAAAAACCTTAGGTTTCTGGTTTTTAGTACAATTCGCCATTTAATTCAAAACAAAGAAACTTTAACCGAATTAAATTTCCAAACCTTAAATAAATTAAATACTATACTTAATTAAATGTTCAAATTCATAAATTAAGATTTTGGCTCTCATATTTTTCTTGAATCACATGTTGACCCCAATCTAGTACCATTACATAGACATATATATAATTTTGTACCTTTCTTAAATAAATAATTTTGTACACAAAATATCTTCAAATTGTACACAAAAAACAAAAATAAATTCTCCAAAATTCCTTGCACATGGGCCGGCCACCCGCTTGAACATATATATATATATACATATATATGTACTTTTAAGATAAATTTGCTTGATTTTAGGAAAAATATTTGACCAAGGTACAATTACATTATGTATATGACTTGTACTTGTAACTAAGTTAGTTTACTTAAGCCCTAACCCTAACTAGATCATGTTTTGGTACACAATTAGGCTTCATAATCATCCTACATTCCATTGAATTTAAACTAAATCTAAAATATCCAATCCATTTCCAACCAAAGGGCAATTTGGACCTTTCACAAGAATTTTGCTATAAATACACGAATTCTTTCTACGCTTTTGAGCACCAAAAACACTCACACACTTACATATCCAGCTGAGAGGAAAGAGAGGGTAAGAAAGTGAGCTTTGGTGAAGGAAATAAGAAAAAGAGATGGTTTTCAACCAAGCCACATCACCATCTCTCATTCTATTTCCTTTCTCAAATGCATGTTATTAGATACTTAGAATCATATTTTCAAATGTGTTGTAATGGTGTTCATGTGTTCAAAGTTGATGATTTGGGCTTTGATCCTTTTTCTACTCATATTTTTTCTTAATAGATGCCAAACTACCTTTTTCCTCCCATATCTCACATTATTTCCAAAGGCATACCATCACTCTAAAAATATGAGTTATTGATACATTATTTAGTATGTTTTCATCACAAAAGAAGTGAAAATTTCCTTTAGTTGGCCTTTTTTCTCACCAATCTTCTTATTTTGAGTATTGTGCATGAAAAATCCGTTTTACAGCCAACTTTCGAAAATTCTAGAAAAATGTAGAAACATCTTCTGGACCTTGGTTTTATTTCAAAAACTTCCTTAAAGAGTTATCTTTCAAGGAAAATGGATTTCATTGAAAAAGAGTGAGTGGTTTGTAAGAAAATCCGATTTTCATAATGGTTGACGAATCTAAACAGCGCTGGAGAGTTTCTTAAATAACTAAAAATCTAGAAAAGTTATTCCATTTTCGAAAAATGTTATGAAAACTAGATAAAATTCTCTACGAACCATAAGAAGGTTAGGCTTGGAAAAAAATCTAAAATGGTCCTTTGACTTTAATCTTTAAATGGTACTGAATCTGAAAATTTAGTGTTGCATGGATGTTTTATGCTCTTGTCTTCATGAATATGCTTATTAGTATATGATCATGTCTTGGTATGGTATTGCATGTTGAAAAATCTAGAAATTCCCTAGATATTGATTTGTGATTATATATCAATTTTAAGCAATAAATAACAATCCCAATCAAACAATCAAGACAAATCGACACAACGATTTTAACATGGAAAAATCACAATTTGAGCGCCTCCAATTGTGATAAAAAAATCACGGGCAAAAGTCACAAAAAAATCCACTAAGAAGAGAAAATGAATTACACAAGTGTACTCTCAATTACCTAGTGAATCCAAGCCCAAATTAAATCGACCCCTATGTGTCTCTTCTAGCCCCCTCTTCACCTCGAAATTGCCTTGTACAACGTTGAATCCCCAACACCGATGTTGAATCCATGACGTTGAGCCACTCCAAAATCCACCAAAGCTTTTAGCCCAAATTCTTCGGAATCCACCGAAGAACAGCTCTCTTTTTTGTATTGAATCAATAAAACAAACAAACCCTTCGATATAATCCACTCAATTCATGATTAAACTCTTACAGATATCAAATGAAACAAACAAAGAAGCTCCAGGTAAAAATCCTAATACGCAAGAAGAAGATCTAGAAGCTGTACCCTAAAATCAGGCTGAAACACATATTTATAGAAAATA
This sequence comes from Camellia lanceoleosa, assembly GCA_025200525.1. NCBI lineage: Eukaryota > Viridiplantae > Streptophyta > Magnoliopsida > Ericales > Theaceae > Camellia > Camellia lanceoleosa. The sequence continues at coordinate 42,706,748 of CM045765.1, forward strand.
GATCCGCGATCTCCGCTTGAGCGCAAGAATGGCCGCTCGAGCGTAGGAATGGCTGCTCGAACGAAAAAAAAACTCCCAGTACTTTTGCAGACGAGTGACAGTTCTGAAAGGTCGCGATCTCCGTTCGAGCGCAAGAATGGCCGCTCAAGCGGACAAACAACTTTGACTGCAACTTGCTTTTTGCTTTGGGGGCACTGCCACTCGACCCTGTCTAGGCGCTGCCTTGGACCTGCCAAAGGGCGCTGCCCTCTGGACCCCCACGAGTTGATCGGGCAGCTCGATCCCCGACATAGTCAGTGAAGTGGCAAACATGAAAGAATTAAGATTACAAACTCCTTTACATAGGCACAATTCGGGCTGGATTCGCATTTAAAACTCATAGCCTCACTGAAATAAAAGATCGAATACAATTACAACTGAAAAGAGTTTTGTCAAACGTGATTGCCAAGAATAAAAACCTAACACATGTGTTATAGTTATGTTCCTTATCTTCTTTATTTGATGATGCTCATGCTTATGTGGATATTACTATCTTGTTAAGTTGTTCTAACTTTAATTTAAGACATCTAACTCAACGAAAACCTTAATTGGGGTGATATTGGATTTTCGATCACTTGAATAGTGAAGAGATGATAATGTGTTATGTATGGATTGATGGGATATGCTCTCTAATTAAAGGTTAAGTCTTGCGCAAGCAGTTATCATGTAAACCTTAGAATGGAATGGACGTATTTAGACTATTTGCGATGATTTGATTTGGTGAGATAAGGTTGGGTCCATATGGGACATTTAGGAGGATAAAACATTTTTTGGAAGGATAAGGTTGGATTCAGGATGATAAAACCTTTTCTTTTTGCCATCCCTTTTGAGGTCCACTGATGACGCTGCACGGTATGTAACCGTTGTGGGCATCCGTGGTAAGGTCTATAAAGCAGCAAAAAGGGGAGTTCTGAATAGTCTGATGTCCAATTCTTGCAGTTAGGAGAATGAAATCCCTTTGGGGGATTTCTAGATTACTAACATTTAACCTTGTAATCCTTTATTATTGAATGATTATCATGCTTCATTACTTGCTTGTTATAATTGTGATGGTGTATTGGATTGGAAAAAAGGGAAGGGGTGTGTGTGCACGTTTACTGGGCATTCAAAACTCATGGTGTTTCATACCAAGTATTGAAGACTATTAGACTGGTCAAAGGCAAAGCTAAAGTATTGAATACGTATGCCTACCATATGAGAGTTAGGAACTAGTTTTGTAAACGCGTTTTGAGATTGTGAGTGATTAATTACTTGTTGTACTTAAGACATGATTTTGTAATTATTATATATATAATTTGTAACATATCCTTATACTCCGTTAACTCATTTAGGCCTTGTGTTAATTTCTTGTCAAGATCTGTCAAAAAGATAGTTTTGCTATCTAAGGTGGCTGGACTTAGAATGGAGGCTATATTGACTCCACCGATCTTCCTGGGATCTTACTTGGTTATTAGCTAAAGGACTCATTAGTGACGTTTCCTACTCTTGTAACTGTAACGCCTCGGAATAATTACAATAAAACCATCCACGATATTAATAAATAATCATACTATTTTGAATACATTGTCGCTTCCATTCCAGATGATCTCATAATACAAAAGATAACATGCAGTTATATATTCATAAGTCCTAACCTTGAATCTATAGCATGTGTTACATTTTAAAGATATGAAATACAAGTTTAACAATTAAGAAATGCCCTAAAGGCTTACAGCTTTCCAAGATAATACTTGACTACAACAAAAGTGAGTTTAAACTCAATACAAATAAAGCCTTAGGCTTGTACAAAAATAAATACACAAATGAACAAAAATAAAGCTCTTGCTCCAAGTCCTCCCAAGCTATTACCTTGGCAGAGGCATGTCATCAGCACCTAAAATGATTTTCCCACATAGGGTGAGCCAAAACCTAGTAGAAATATTCCAACACATTTTAACAAAGGTATAAGGTGTTATGCATATGCAATGCTCATGCCAAAACATTTTATATCACTTTTCCAAAGCTATGCAATGCCAGGTTTATCACAATTATGAAATCATTTCCTTTACAATAGAAAACAGGGTAGTGAATCACAATCTCTAGGAATGTCAAAACAAATACAACCTTTCACGGAAATTTCGTCCGTAGGAAACCGTAAATCGGCACCCATGTAAACGTAGGCTATACAAGCACTGCTATTGCCATTTTACGAAAATTTCGTTCGCAAGATCGGCACCTATGTAAACTTGTGATTTTTAGGACTTTCACCATGGACACACATGCCAACTTATTTCAACGAGACAACACTTACTTCCCAAATTTACCCATTTTTCACAAAACAATGCACATTTTCAATGTAGTATGTATGAAACAATGCTCAATGCAAAAGGATAAGAAATAGTTTCAATTTTCCTAATTCTCGTGTAATTTCTACAACAATCATAGTTATCCTCTACCGATAGCCCAACACAGATATCTCTAACAAATAATTTATTTCCATAAAGGTAAACTTTCTAAATTTCAAGATGTGAGTGGTAATACATACCCAACTCCACTATCCTTATCAATATCAACCCAATTTCATGTTTCCAACATCAATTCTAATTATTTATACAAAATCAACATTTCAGATATTTAGGGCCAAAACCCCCTTTTTCTTTTAAAACCAAATCCAAGGATGAAAACACATCATTTGATCACAACTCCACATTGTTTACAAATCCATAACCCTTTTTAAGAATCCATTTGAAAACCCCTCTTTTGATTTCAAATCAAAACCTTAGATTTGTCCAAAAATCCCCTAATCACAATATTGTTTTAGAAATAGCAAATAACTAGGTTAAAAATTATAAGAAAGTGTGAAGAATCCCTACCTCAAGCTTAGAAGAGTAGAAGAGAAGAACTTGGAAAAACTCAATGTTAGTGAAACCTCAAACCTCTTGGATCAAAAGGAAGCTCTTGATATGATCTACAATCTATCTCAAAGGATCAATGTGAAAAGATACTTTAGGTGAGTAGATCTAAAGATCTAAGTGGAAAAAGTAGAGTTTAGAGAGAGAAAGAAGAGGAACCCACGTTGTAGAGAGGAATATAGAAGGAAATAATGAGAGGAAAGTGTTTTAGATCCTATTTATAGTGGCTAGATACTAATAGAATAATAGTCCCAAGGTCAACAAAAGGAATACGTCAAAATCCCCAAAAGGTAGAGCCCAAAATCGTCCCAAAATCTGGAAAATACACACAGGGGTCGACCCTCAAAAAGAAAAGCTGAGGCAATAGTGTTTTGCAGCAGACAAGTGTCAACCCTAGGAACTCATGGTGTCGACCCTATATTTTAGTAAACAACCTAGAACAAGACAACAAAGGAAGGGTCGACCCTAGAAACCCGTGGTGTGGACCCTATATTTCAGTAGCGATTTCCAGGATTAGCAGCAAGATAAGTGTCAACACCTCCCAGATTGGTGTTAACCCTAGAGGCCAACAACAAGATAAGTGTCGACCCTAGAAACTCTGTTGTCGACCCCAGATGCTAAATCCAAACAAGAAAAAGGAATGAACAATAGCTACGGATATGGTTTCCCAGATTCAAAAGCAATAAATGGGTCGAGTCCAAACCAGAATTGCTATAATAACCTTAGATAAACCCTGCATTTATTTGTTAATATATTCTCGATTTTTTGGGCATCACAATGGAGAAAAGAGAGAGAAGAGAGAGAGAAAGAGAGAGATTTGACCAAAAAATGACTTTTTCAAGTGTTGATCCCGAACAGACCGCTCGAATGATGAAACTTGTGCTCAAGTGTTAGAGACATAAGACCGCACGAGCGATGAAACTTTTGCTTGAGCACATAATGCAAACTCCTAGAAGTTTAGACTTGCAAAAATACTGAATAACACACAAGACCGCTCGAGCGAACAACCCGTTGCTTGAGCGATGAAGAAGAAAAACTTAAAGGTTGTTACATAAAGGACTCAACAGTGATAAGAACAATTGAAAAAGACATAAATTACCGATTAATACACTCAAATTGTTTTAAAAAGACTCGAGACATCACAGAATACACAAATCTCTTATAAACTTTTTTGCATGTGTTTATGGTTTTATTTATTCATAGATATTAACAAATCCCTTATTATAATGTGGCATTTATATTTCTTTTTCCTTTTTATATCAATTGCATGAATAGTTTGTGGTAAGAATTTTATCCATTGTCATTGATGTGTTATGGGTTTGGCAAACTATGTCAGTAGTTTATAAAACTGTGTAAATTATTTATATTGTGATATGGCTTTGATTTATATTTGTACTATGTTTGTTTCACTGTAATGAAAAGTGAATCATACGTTTAATACACGTATGATTGTACTAAAATTGAGGTGCAACAAACATAAAATTCACTCTTTTTATAAACAAACAACGTGCATGTATTTACGTGTGACGGAGCAAAAGAGGGAATTGTGAGCGTTATTGTTCCAACTCAAGTTTTGATAGTCGAATGCGTCCCATTTATCAAGAGGTTTGGGAATATCAACACCATCAATGGTGACAATAGGTTCACTCTACCCATAGATCACACAGTGCCAAACTTTCTCATCAATAGATTTTAAAAACGCTCTAATACGAGCTTTCCAATAAGAATATTTTGTACCATCAAGTAACGAAGGTCTATGGGTCGAGTTACCTTCATAGATTGAATCCATATCACCAATCGCACAAAATTACACTCCTGTAGTTTTGATAAAAACAAAGAGTGACCTGCTCTGATATCAATTGAAAAACCTAAGTGATTCGTGATTAGATTAAGATGTAATTGTGCCAATTCCCAACCAATTAAAACTAATAATCTAAATCATCAAGCACGTACGAAAGTGATTTAGATTGTTATTTCAGAAACAATAAAAAGACACAAACGATTTTTACGTGGAAAAAATCACTATTGGAGCACCTCCAATTGTGATAAAAAAAACTATGGGCGAAACACCACAAATCAATCCACTACTGAAGAAAGAAAGATTACAAATATACCAAATAAATTACCCAAACGCTGTCAATTTGTCTTCAACACTCTGTATATCTTTCACCCCAACCTTCGTCTCAAAATTGATCAGATTGATATTGAATCCACAACATCCATTGTTGAATCAACGACTGTGCACAGCATCAAACTTCTTCAACTACTCTGTGCTTAAATCTTCAGATTCCACCGAAGAAAAACACTCTTAAAGATGAATCAATTAAGCTCCTTGATGTGTGCTTATCAAAACATGAGTTTAATACTCAATCAAACATCAAGGAAAACTAGCAAAACTGCCCCAAAAGAAAACCCTAAAACTCTTAAAGAAGATCTAAAAAACGTAACCCTAAAATTGACTTAAACAAGTACTTATAGAAAATAGAGGCTGTGAAGGCCGCTCGAGCGAAGACTCTCTCGCTCGAACGAGGAACCAAATACGCGTGTTTTCCTTAAGTGGCGTTGCTCAAGCCAAGCTTCCCTCGCTCGAGCGCACAATCCTCCTTCTCATAATTTTTGCAGACAAAGACAACTTTTGAGAGCAGGACATCTTCGCTCGAGCCAGGACTCCTTCGCTCGAGCGAGCAAGGCAAAACAACCAAGAAACTTACAACTCGATTAACAATGTTTGTTCGTGGGATTGACAAAAACTAAGGGACCTAACAATCTCCCCCTTTGTCAATTCTCGGACAAAACATTCTAATACAGTTTCCTAGCAAACACACGCACTAAAACAAACAACCCAACTCAAAACAACCAACCCAACTAACTAAACAACCCTGATGAAATATCTACAAAAATAACACCATGAGAATAGAGAGAGTAATTAATCAAAAATAAAAAACCATATCAAGACATAATGAAAATCTCAAAAATATGATGTCCAGTATGCAAAATCCAAAACTATATCCTAATAGAACAACCATCATGCAAACAGACCATTTATATCCCAATAGAACAACCATCATGCAAACAGAAATATATACCCTAACCATCTATGTCCCAATAACATAAATATATACCCAACCAGGCAAACAGATATATATACCCCAACCCAAAATAACCAAACATACTTCCCTTTTTTGTCCGAGAGAGACATAAGAAAAAGAAGATACAATCCAAACATACCAGAAACTGTCTAAAAACAAACATCACTAAGAGTCTGGTGGAGGCGGCGGCTGCGGCTGCATCTGTAGCAAAGAAAGGATCTGAGTCAGCATGACGGATTGCTGATCAAGGCACCCATCAAGTGTATCGAGCCGGGCATCGAGCTGATCAAGGCGACGGGTGACAGACTACTCGAACTGCTACAGTTGGCCACGAAACGAATAAGGATGCATCTCAGGTGCACCAACAGTGGCTACATCAATCTCGGCCACCTCGGTAAGTGGATTATCACCTGTATCAGACACCCTAACTCCCGATGAACCCCCTCGACATGAGCTTGACTCTGTGAGGCGGTCAACTTGGTGATTGGTTTAATGGGAGAGGCAAACTACTCATCATCAAAGACGAGGACACCAAGAGATGTAAGAAATCGAGTGAAGAAACACCCATAGGGGAGACCCAAAGACCTGCGACCCTCAAAAACATTAATCATTTTGGATATTATCATCTCAGACAGGTCAATGGGAAGACAGTGGTCAATACAATAAAACACATAACCCTGATCTTGGGTAATGTGAGAAGAATGAGTAGTAACATGAATGTTGGCACAAACAATGATGTTTAGGAGACGGAAACGGGGAAGAAGCTCATTTTGCTGAATGAGAGCCCCAGCAACCCATTTCTGGAGAATGCCACAAAGTTCAGTGGCCACTTGATCAAAATTAACACCGCTGCGGGTAATAAAAGGATATTGACAGTTCCGGACTTCCGGAAGATCAAGAAATCGTCTAATGGCTTCGTCATCAATAATCAAGGCTTTGTTACAAACCTAAGTATGAAAAGATGGGGCTATTTCCTTGCAAATAGAGTGCATATTGCAATAGAATTCCCGGACCCAGCTAAGATTTTGTGGACCAGAACAAAGCAAGACCTAGTCACCCCCTAATGCATCAAATAAAGAACGAATTGGAATAGACTCAAAGGCACTGGGGTGGACATGGCGTTCTAAGTGAACTTTCCTAGAAGCATAGTGTAGCTCGGCTTTTTCGCGCCTTCTTTTGGAAGTTTGAAATATAGCCCTACAATTTCAACTCCCGTGGTTCTGAATCTAATCTCACAAGTGCAATGTGAAATTGATAAACACCAAAGAGTCCAAATCCGGCAAATCTTTTGAAAAATCAATTTTGAATCAAATTGCCAAATATGAATTGCTTTGCCAGATACAAAGTCGTCACCTAAATATTTTGGAAAATTTAGGAAACCCATGACTCGTGCCAAAGGCCACGTGTCCGTCATCACCAAGATTGCCTCAGCTCAGAAACTTAGGTACGATAGGGGAAGGTCGTGAATGCATTTGAGCACCCCCGCTCGACCGATCAAAGATCGGCCTCTACTAATCATGATATGAATCTTATGTATACTATATGCTCTTGTTCCGGTTTATTAGGCTAGCATTACTATGTGATGCACACACACAAATAAGTATAGACTAACTTTGCAAGAATTAGAATACTTGATTCACGTTCAGTTGCAAAAATTATTTTGAAATATGTACCACTTGAAAAAGTGATTGCATATGAACATTACTCAAATTATTCCTATTCAAACAATTAGCCTTCATCCACAGGCATTCAAGCAGTTTAGCATTTAAGCAATTAGCCTCATGGCAACATCAACATACAATGCGATATACTAAAGCGAGTAAAGGCTCACCTAGTACTCCAAGCCAAAACAGAAATGAGTTAGAAAAATGCATGATCCTAACTATGCAATATGACTAATGCAACACATGCGATATGCAATTACTAGGCTCGGCTACTTAATAAGGCATGTGCATCAATTAAATAGCATGCGGTCTAAGCACGTATTCAAAGAAGTATCAAACTAACAAAGCAGTTAGAATGATGAACCGAGCCTCGGTGCATGCAATACAAATGGATGCAAACATGAAGTATGCTAAATGAAACGTGATGCTTTAATTCAACCATCATAAGCAGTTAAATAAAAGGGAGAAAAACATGGGGTTGGAAGATATACACATTATTACATTGCACTCTCACGAAGGAGAGTCCGAATGAACTAAGCTAATTAACTAACTAATTAAAGTTAAGCTAATTATTACAAAACAAATGAAATTAGCTAAACTACTTATTACAACAAATGAATCAACTAACTATTCTAGTTAACTAACTAATTACAAAACGAAATTGAATAACTAATTAACTAACTAATTAGTTACAACATTTTACAAAATTACCTAGCTACAGCTAATTAATTACAACAATTAGCTAAGCTAAGCATTTAAACTTAAAACAAGCTCGGAATGCAAGGAATGATCATGTACGTACTCGATTTCCACCTGAAAAGCCACTGTTTTGCTTCCGGAGAGCCTTTGTTGCGCAATAGAACACTAACACTGTTGCCCACTTCTAGAATAACTCTGCTCTGCCTTGCAAACATGCTGCTGAAATTTGCATCAGTGGCTAACTGGCCAATGATGAGGGTTGTTGGCGACTAGTGATGGCCGGCCAGCCATCAAAGGTGGTCTGCTAGGGAAAGTGGCTTGCCGGCCACTACTGCCCAGTTCTCCTTGCTGCAACAGAGGACAAACAGAGCATATACAGGGTATGTTCAAGGGTTTGTTTGCACAATTCACCCATTATTTTCATGAACAAATCAAAAAAGTAGTGAACTTAAGCTACAAACCACCAACTCAAGTAATTTCATTGCATGATGGCTTGTGAACCAAAGTGTGCAATTTCAATAAATACAACAAAATGAGACTCTCAAAACCACCTCCCTATCATGAATGATCAAGAGAAGTAGTGACCTTGGAACCTTGAATCATTTCATCACTAATGAGTATGAAGTTTCCATGTATTCAATTAATGTCTGGTTGAACACAACCAAATTATTATCTTTCACCATTTTTAGCCTCAATTTTACTCAATTTTAGATTACCAACCATTCTTTAATCAATTGAGTCCAAAGGGTGAGTTTAAGTCCTCTAGTGGAGTGAAGTACCAAGCCAAGGGTTAACTAAAGACATGAAAGAGATGTCATGACGTTGATAATGAATCCCTAAAAGGGATTAAACCATTAAGCATAACAACCTCAATCTCATGTTTAAAAGAACAAGAGGCTTGAAACAACTCTCAAAGCAAAACAAAAGCTAGGAAAAGAGGGAGGTTGCAAAGATTATTAGTGCTGAAAATGAGTGAGAAAAGCATAAATAAATGCTATCAACTCAAAGGAGATGGTGTCTAAGGCCTAGAATACCAAACTCATGAGGACAATTACACTATAAGCATGTAAAACAAAGCTCAAATGCAACTATCAACCAAAAATAGTGCTACAACAGTCTAAAATAAGTCCTAAAATATGCTGGAATTGAGCTAAAAAAGTCTAGATTAACATGCTAAAACATGACACAAACTAGGTTAGTAAGCAAGACACAAGTAAGAGAGGCTAACCCCTCCAAATTTGGACTTCAAAACATGATTTTGGCTACTGAAAAAGCTCTAAAAATCAATGTTTAAAAGCTCAAAAAAAGATGATGCAAGGGTGGAAAACACAAGGGCAAAGGCCTCCAAAACAAGCTACAAAGAAGGGTGAACCACCCCTTAACCTTTAATGGCCTTAAAACCCAAGCTTCAGCCAAAAAATACAGAGGTTTTACAGCCCAAAAAAGTTGGAAAACAACAAGTAAAATATTAGAAAAAGCATGTAAAAAGGAAAAGCCTTATACCTCTAGAAAAGAAGAAGCAATTCAAGCAACAAAACCAAGACAACACACCCTTCAAGAGCTCAAACCAAGCTCAAAAATACCTCAGCTCAAAGATAAGAAGATTTGGTCAAGGGTGTATAGGCAAAGGCTAAGGATTTGTAGGCAAAAGTGTAGAGATTTGCTAGAGAGAGAGAGAAAGAGAGGAAAAATTTTGATCTCAAAATTTTCTAACCTTAAAACATGAGAGAAGGGCCTCCTATATATAGAAAACATGAATTCTCCTCAAGAATACCCAGCCCTACACGTGGGTGAAGATACATGCATCTGTGTAAACAGTTGGCACAAAATATCTGCAAAATAAACTAGTAGCCAGCCGGCACTCAGTGGTGGCCGACAAGCCACCAAGGGTTGTAGGCTTGAAGAACCAAGGCTTGGTCCAAGAATGAGACAACAAGGGTGTAGGGTTTGAAAGGCTCAAAGCTGTGACATTCTACTGAGGACTTTGAGCACTTGGCGAGCATATAAACGCATCATTAGGTGTGCGTGCAATGTTGTCCAAGTCATAAGGGCCATCAAAAATGGGGTGTCTACACATAGAAATCCCGATAAAGATTGGATTTTCCCTTGGATTTCAATTTTTCAGTATTGAAATTGGGGCGAGATACAGTGGATTTACGGCATTTAGAGGACTCAACCATGACTGACCGAAAAAGAAAAAAGACAACCACCAAACCTAACCCACCAAGAACCAAGGAAAACCTAATGCCCATTAGAACCCCCAAAAGCAAACAGAAGAGCACAACAAACATCATTAGTCCAATAGGGTTAAAAACATCAAAATGCTCAAAACCAAAGCAGAATATCAATGACTGTAAGAATAGGGAAAGTGGAGAGACATGGCTAGGTCAATTTCCAAAATCAAACAAATGCATCAATATGAGAGATATATAGATAGTAGATTATGGAAACGAACATCAAAACAAGTCACTGAGACCATCATACAGCAGTAATTGAAACACGTGGCAAAACCAAGGTAAAAAAATTAAAGCCCAAATTCAATAGAGAGACAGCAAAATCCTTGCAAAACCCTAACAATAATGCACCAAACTACTAAACCAAAAATTAACAAAGAGAAAGCAAACCATAATGTCTGAAGCAAAACCAACAATGAGGAAGAGCCCTAGACACCACAGATGGAGGAGAGCAACATAGATAAAGAAAGATAACGGAAAAAACAAAAACAAAAAAGAGAAAAACATACCAACAATGACGATGCAAAATAAAGTGAAAACCAAGAGACGAACACCAATGGGGAAAAAAAACCCTAGGAGAGAGAGATGAATTGAGAAAAATAGGGAAAAATGGAATGAAAGGACGCAGTGACAGTATTTAAAACGACAGGTCGCTCGAGTGAGAAGTGTTTCGCTCGAGCTAAGACACTTATACGCACGTGGTCGCTCGAGCCTAAAAGACACGCTCCTAGAAAATGTACCATCTGCAAAAGAACTAGGTTGAAGTAATTCTCGCTCGAGCGCAAACTCCTTCGCTTGAGTGAAGAAAAAGAAAACAAAAACTCTGAAAAACACCCTTCTGAGTAAAAACAAAACACTCACACTATTAAGAGGAACCTGGAACAAAAGTAAGTGAGCATGAATGTGACACTAAGATAAGATAATCTACAAACCATGAAGCCCAAAAGCTTACAATTATGACAATATGAAGCATAATATCATGAGCAAATCAGATAAATATTGATCAATGAGCATAAGCTACATGAGAATGCACAACTTAAATTCAATCATGAGAGCTCACAAAATGAATGTGTGTGTGTGCAATCCTTGAGAGGCCATAGAGCTAGAGTTAATCCTCGTAGTGATCGAATGGCTAGACCTCTATCAATAATAACTAAACATCACTGAGAAAAGTCAAACCACTAGGAATCAAGAGGTATTTGTTGAGTAAATGTGAAGGCTCCCTCTCAATCAATGAGTCCTTTTTTTTTTTTTTTTTGACTTTTCTTTCCTGTGAGCACTCACTGGTGGCATGCACGCTCAAGAGTATGGAGACCAAACCAGAGAAGCATGAAATCAATAAGGATGGCTTGGTTAGTGCCTCTGAGGTAGGCTTTTCCTAATGCCCAGACTTCGATAAACTCAGAGAGGAACCGTGGAAGTGAAAAAAACGATGGTAGATGGTTTAAAAACTCAATATCACCTAAGATATGCCAGTATAGGTCAATTCCTCCAATAATGTAAAAGAGACACTGTTAGTGGTCCATAGAAAACTTTGATCACTTGTGCGGAAACCCCTACAACAGTTTATCTTAAGGATGTGTACAGAATGAGATCATGAAGTCAATAAGCATGAGCATTCAGAATGAGCTATGAACAAAGAAGAATGAAATCTTGCAACCAGTATGAGAGGTGTTCATATGAGTCTAAATGCAGAGACGACAAGAATCAAAGAAAATGAGATTATAGCATCCAAGTACATATAATACCAATCACTCACACCCACTCAAGTAACAGGTAACACCCTAGTGACTGAGCACAACACCCAAGGTCTTTCTAAGTAACTCAAACCTAAGAAGATTAAGGGGTTTTGTAAAAATATCAACTTTTTGATGCTCAGTGGGTACATGTTCAAGAACAACAAGGCTCTCTTCCAGTAACTCTCGAATGAAATGATGACGAATGTCAACGTGTTTGGTGTGAGAGTGTTGGACAGGATTTTTAGAAATCTTAATGGCACTTGTGTTATCACAGAAAAGGATGAGAGTGTTCTGGTCTATACCATAATCATGAAGCATTTGCTTCAACCACAACATTTGGGCACAATAACTCCCTGCAGCAATGTATTCAGCCTTAGCAGTCGAAAGAGAGATGGCATTTTGCTTTTTGCTATGCTAGGCAATCAAATTATTCCCAAGTTAAAAACATCCCCTAGATGTGCTCTTACGATCATCAGCACACCTTGCCCAGTCGGCATCAGAAAAACCAGTGATTTCAGCTATAGTGTCGGTCGAGAACCAAATCCCATAACCCAATGTCCCATTAACACGATGCGTTTGACTGCAAGAAGATGAGACTCTTTAGGATAGGCTTGGTAATGGGCACAAACACCTACACTAAATGCAATGCCAGGTCAACTGGCTGTGAGGTTTAAAAGACTCCTTACCATACTCCTATAAAGGGTAGGATCAACATTAGTACCAAATGAATCTTTGAAAAGGTGAAGACTGGTGCTCATGGGAGTACAAGCATGTTTAGCCAACTCTAGATCGAACTTTGACACAAGGTTTTTGGCAAACTTAGTCTGAGAAACAAACATACCCGAATGAGACTGTTTAATTTAAAGATCTAAGAAATAAGGCAACTCTCCCATCATGCTCATCTTAAACTCATGTGTCATGCAATTCGAAAAATATTTCACGAGATGATCAGCAGTGGATCCAAATATAATATCATCAACATAAATCTGAGCAACAAGTATATGAGACTTAGTTTGTTTGACAAATAAAGTCTTGTCCACACTATCCCTTTGAAAATCATTATCAAGAAGAAAGGTATTAAGTCTATCATACCAAGCTCGAGGGGCTTGTTTCAACCCATACAAAGCCTTGTCTAACTTGTAAACATGGTTTGGACATTTAGGGTCCTCAAACCCTTTTGGTTGCTCAACATAAGCCTCTTCTTTCAAGTACCCATTCAGAAAGGCACTGTTCACATCCATTTGAAACAATTTCAACCCAAGAAAGCATGTAACACCAAGTAAAATACAAATAGATTTGAGATGTGCAACTGGGTCAAACGTCTCGACACCTTCTACTTGAGTATAGCCTTAAGCAACCAACCTAGCTTTATTTCTAACAATAGTACCATTCTCATCAGATTTGTTCCTAAAGATCCACTTGGTACCTATCACATTCATGTCTCTAGGTCTAGGGACAAGAGTCCAAACATTGTTACGTTCAAATTAACCTAATTCTTCATGCATAGCATTGACCCAACTATCATCTAGTAAGGCCTGTTTTATATTCTTAGGTTCAATTAATGAAACATAACACATATGAGATACCTCATCCAGAATTTGTCTTCCGATTTTCATTTGATTTGAGACACTTCCAATCACTGGTTAAGCTAGATGATTCAGTTTCACCATTGCTGATGGTTTGAACTCTGGACTTATGGTGACAAAGGCATCATAAGTGGTGTCTCTTTGTTCACTTTTTGGACTTTGACTTACCTTAGAAGTTGGTGTTGTCTCACCTTCTTGTGCTTGGACCTCAGCTTCTCTTTGACTTTGTGGTTCAGTATCTAGGATTGGAGACTCACCATTTTCTTCCTCATTTATAGCTGAAGTAAGAGAACTTGTGTCATCTATAACCACATTGATCGATTACATTAAAGATAAAGTTCGCAGGTTATAGACACGAAAAGCTCTACTAGTGGTTGAATACCCTAGAAAAATACCTTCATCACTTCAAGAGTCAAATTTTCCCAAAGGCTCTCTATCTTTGAAAATGTAACATTTACTCCCAAAAGTTTTGAAGTATTTTACATTAGGTTTCAATCCCTTCCACAAATCATATGGAGTTTGTAAAGTGCTGGGCCTTAAATACACACGATTCATAATATAAACGGCTGTATTTAAGGCTTCAGCCCAAAACTTTGAAGGAACTTTCTTACTCAGGAGCATGACCTTAGCCATCTCTTGAACAACCTTGTTCTTCCTTTCAACAACTCCATTTTGTTATGGAGTAATCAGTGTTGAAAATTCATGCTTAATTTCATGCATATTACAAAAATTCGAAAATAAACTATTTTCAAACTCACGACCATAATCAGTTTAGATTCTTATGATATGCCTAATAGAAACACCTTGTTCATTTTGGATTTTAAGGACTAAGGTCTGAAAAATATCAAACGTATCAGATCTTTCTCTTAAAAAATTTACCTATGAAAACGAGTATAATCATTAACGGTTAAAAAAATATATCTTTTACCTCCAATGCTTTCAGTGCGAGTGGGTCCCATAAGATCCATATGAACCAGTTCAAGAGGACGTTTGGTTATGAAGTTGTTCACCTTTTTATGAGGGGCACGGGTTTGCTTCCCAAGTTGGCATGGTCCACACGCATGGTTCATATTCTTACCCAGTTTAGGTACTCCTCTCACAAGCTCTTTGTTGGCTATCTTAGTTAGGTCTTTGAAATTCATGTGACCTAATCTTTGATGCCACAAATCAATATTACATATGATGGCTGAGTGGCAAGTGAGATCACTAGTGGTAACAATCCCATAGCAGTTATCAGATGTGTGAACCCCATGCATGACAGTATTTCCCTTCTTATCTAAAATTTCACATTTATTTTTTGAAAATAATACTTCATGGTGGGAATCACACATTTGACTGATGCTCAATAGATTTGCTTTAAGGCCATCAACAAGTAATGTATTTTTGAGCTTGGGAAGACAAACCACACTTATAAAGCCCTTACCAATGACTCTAGAAATGCCACCATCTCCAAAGGTAACAATTTCTCCTTCATATTTTTCAAGGGAGGTGAAATAGGATTTGTCACCTAACATGTGACAAGAGCACCCACTATCAAGGTACCACATGTATGAGTTACGTGCTTTTAGAGCAGTGTGAACAACAAAACAAGTCAAGTCACCCTTTCTCACCCATATCTTTTTAGTCTTAACAAAATCAGGACTGGTAGTCTTGGTAAATGTCTTAGCATTGTGAACACCCTCATGAATCTTGGTGTTCCTCCAAGACATGTAAGGTTGTCTCCTAACCCAAAACGTATTAGAATTTCTACCCTTTTGAGACACCTTACCAAACAACTCAAAGCAATAAGGACGAATGTGGCCATACCTATCACAATGATGACAAACAAAAACAGGTTTAACCTCCCTTTTGTTGATCTTACCCCCGTTAGGCAGATGAAGAGAGGGATCACCCTGTTGCACCTTCAGCTTTCCCTTTGTTTGAGTCTTGATGTTATGTGATGTAGAGGCTTGTCCCTTGTGAGCTGTCACATTATCATAGTCTAGCCCACTTTTGTCATAACCCATTTGTTGAGACCCAAAGATGTCTTCCAATGTCTTTGAACCTTTGTTCTACATGGCAATTGTGGCTCTAGCATCTTTGAGTTCTTCATCTTTTCGACTAACCATCTCTTCTAATGTAGCTTGTGACGTCTCAAGGTTTTCAATCTTCTCTTCATATGTGGCATATATTTTTAGAAGTTAATTCATTTTGGTCTCACAAGATAGAAGTTTCCCACATAGGTCTTGCATGTCATTAGAGATCTTGATGACATTCTGCTTTGCTGTTGTAATTTCTCCTTTTAGCTTGACATTCTCACTTTCACATGCTTTGAGCTTGAAAGTAAGTTGTCATTGATCTTGGACAAATTCAGAGATTTATCGTAAAGTTTTTCATAAGCTTGTTGTAGGTCATTACCATCAATCTCATAATTGTCTTCCAAGGTCTCATCATCTTCTTTTTGCTCCTCTTTCTCCTGGACCTCTTCTAGTCGAGCAACTAAGGCATGAAAATTTATAGATGGTGGTAAAGATGACTCTCCTCTTTCATGAAATTAACTCAGAATGTCCCATGCATCTTTGGCCTTTGTGCAATGAGCAATCCGTTACTATTCTTTGTTAGAAATTGCTTCACGAATGGTAGTTAGAACTCTTTGATTACTCGGATTGTCAGTGCTTTCAACATCCTCTTCAATGGCTTGCCAGCCCTCAGGGTCATAAGCTTTTAGAAACATCCTCATTCTGATCATCCAGAACAAGTAATTACTCCCATCAAAGGTAGGAGCACGGTGCAGATTCTGACCACGAGCAAATTCCACTAGCTTTGGAGGAGGTTAAGTGATAGTAGACCAGAATGCCATGGAAGTACTGTAGACACCCCATTTTTGACCGCCCACAAGACTTGGGCATTACTGATGATTTGCTCGGTGTTGAGAGATGTGTAGGGCACAGGTTCAGTTTCTTCGGCAAGAAGAGAGGAAAATCTTCCCAAACACTTTGTTTAAAGGTTTGGAGTTGAAGAAAAGAGGAGAGGAGGGGAGAAAATAGGTTGAAGAAGAAGTTCGCCATGAATCCGGGTAGGAGAGAATCGAGCAGCCCTCGCTGAATCGGGCTTATTCAATTGCATACTTGGAGTTAAGCTATGAGGCCACCATCGTTGGAAAGAAGACTTCCGGGGCTTCACTTTGTACTCAAGAATCTCCCAAAGCCAAGTCCGGGTGGAGGAGATATGTTGGGTTGAAGCAGGGGATCATCCCGGTTGGATCGAGTCTGCGCGACTTCACGGAAAAGGGCATAACTTTTTGCAGAGGAGGAATTTTGATGCAAGGTTTGCGCCATTGGAAAGCTAACTTCCGGGGCTTCGATTTGCATACCCACCGGTCATGTTTTGACCAAGGAATCATCCATCGGCACTCTATTTAGCCGACCGGCAGAAAAGAGTGCCGACCGGCACTTTATTTTGGACAATGATCGAATCTTCTAGCCGGTTTGAACCCTTTGCACCCCCCCAAGCTGGGTGCATGCCAGTTGTGCCAGCTGGGATGCAGAACTCGACCCACGTGCATACATGTGCCCATTTTGCACCCTTTAATCACCTTTGGCCTCCTTCTTTGCACCCTTTGCTTAAGGCTTCTTGGGAAGCCTTGACCCCTTGTCTTGGCTTCCTCAAGAAGCCTTACCAATAGCTTCCAAACTTCTAGAGTAAGCCTTGGCCCCCTTGACCCTTTTGAATGACTTAGCCACTAAGTCTTGGCTTGACTTTGCTTATATAAGGAGGCCCTCTCCTCCTTTGGTTAGGGTTGGAGATTCTTAAGCAAAAACCGGAGGATATACATATATTCGATATAGATACATATATCCCACCTCCTTCTCTATATCTATCCTATCCAAGCTTCCAAACACATTGGTTCTTGTATCATTTGCTCTACAACACCTAGCACAACACCTCCATCTTCCATTCCAGCATTTGGGAGGTCATTTGCAGAGGTTAGGAGCTCAGAAACTTGGACCAAGGGGTGCTGGTTCGTTGGTCTACAAGGGTAAGCACACTTTTCCCCAAAACTAGCATTTTCTTGGTTCATATCTAAGCCATAGTTGCATGTATTTTTGAGCTTCGATGTAAACTACAAAGAGGCTTTTGATGAGCCCTTCTTCAACATTGAAGAAGGGATCAACCTTGTTTGGGACCCCCATGTATGACTTGCTTCAATACCCTCTTGGGTCCTTATTTTGTTGCATGTTTCTTTAGCCTACCATGCTTCCATTTTTGGGCCTTCGACAGGCCTGAAAAGTGGCTTATTTTTCCCCCCTCTACATGTCTCATGAAGGGTATTTGGCTGTTTGATGATAGCATCTAGCACCTATCTCTTTACCCCCTTGTATGCCATGATTCTTGCATAGTATAT
Source organism: Camellia lanceoleosa (assembly GCA_025200525.1). Lineage (NCBI taxonomy): Eukaryota > Viridiplantae > Streptophyta > Magnoliopsida > Ericales > Theaceae > Camellia > Camellia lanceoleosa. Next base: position 42,725,073 of record CM045765.1, read on the forward strand.
TTGGCTGGCGTATAATCTGTTTTTGAGCATATAATAAACTGTAAGTAGGCTTATTTTGAGCCCTTATTCAACATTGAAGAAGGGCTCAACCCTGTTTGGGACCCCTATCTTGCACTTGTTTCATAATCTCTTCTATTTACCGTAATTTTGCATGCTTTGTTAGCCTATCTTGCTTCTATTTTTGTGGCTGGTCATAAACTGGAAATGTGCTTGTTTTGCCATGTATAAGGTCTGTCCTAGGTTTTTTGGGTCAATCTTGGCATGCTTTGTATAGCCCCTTTGCATTGTAGCTTGTATGCTTCAAGTAGGTGCATGTGTAGGATGCATTGCCTCCATGATTTCAAGGGTTTGGAACCCTCTTACATGCTATTTCAGACCCTAATCCATGCTCACATGTTCATTTTTGTCATCTCTTTCATGCTTTAAGGGTGTGTCCTTTTATGCATTCAAGGGTGCCTTGTGCATGCTTGTGTGTTTAGAGCTTTTAGGATGCCGTGAGTGTGAGTTTTGGGTGTATTTTCACATGCTGAAAACCTGTTTTTGGTTGCTCGAGTCTTGCCATGATTGGTCTTGTCAAGTGTGGTTCAAAGCCTCATTACCTTGCTTCAAGCACTCGGGCTATTTGCATGCTTTGTTTGGTCTTGTTTAGCTTGGTTTGGCACCATGTTTTGCATGATTTCAGAGCTTTTCATGTATGCTAATAGTCCATGTTTGTGCCTCTTAGATGTGTTTAAGAGTTGCTTAATTATGCTTAAGTGTTGGTGCCGTAACTTATACATGTGTGCATGTGTGTTTGGCCCTCTTGACTTAGCATTTTGGCCACTGTTTTAGGCTTGTTTGAGGATGCCTAATCTAGTTTAAGTCCATTCCCTCATGTGTTGTAGCATGCTTACTTTGTATGTGTTGCTTAGGTTGTGTGCCTAGCATGTTTATATACTTGCATGTTCATATTGCATGTTAGATTGCATGCTTAGGTTGCATTTGACATGCATGCTTTACCTCTTGAATTGAGTATGATAGAGGTTGAGCTCTTTGTTTGTTTATGTGCATTTCATTCCACATTGAAGTTGCACACTTTGGCTTCTTGGGCCATCATGCATTGAAATGCGTGATTGGTGGCCCGGGGGTCGAGGGCCATGCCCCCTTGAGTCAATAACATGATAGGAAATGTGTTTGGTGCATAAATAGCTTGGATTGTATTGCCATGCTTGTTGTTTCCCTCTGCTGCTGTGAGTTGCAGGTTCTACAGGAATTTTGTGCCGACCGGCACTAAAAAGTGCCGACCGGCATTTCTTTGGCAGCCGATAAAGAATTCATCTGCGATGGTCTCATCCTTCAGCGGTGGTGTCCTACGGCCGGTGGTGATCCCTGATGTCTGGGAGGTATTCCTAAGATTTTGGCAATTTTCGAGGAGAGAAGCGGAGAAGCAGAGACACACTTACATGGCGGTGCGATTAAAAGCGAGTCCGAACGCGCATGCATCGGACCCTCATCCCGAGGCCATTTACTGCTTAATTAGATTAATTAATTTATTTAATTAATTTAGCTGATTTGTAATATTTAATTAGCTAGAACAGTTAATTATTTATTTGGTTCTGTATTATTGTTTTGGTCCCTCCGAGCGAGGGCAAAAATGTAATAAGTGTGCGTGAGTGGGTGTATGTCTTCCAACCCCCATTTCTTTCTTCCCTTTTATTTACCCGCTTTCGATGGTAGATTAGGGCATGTCTATTTTAGCATACCTTATGCAATGCATGCGTGCATTCATGCATTTGTTTACATACATCGGGCTCGGCACATCATACAAACTGCATTGTATTTTCAATTCCAAAATTGAATACATGCTATTCGCGCATTCCACATGCCATGTTTAGGATTAGCTGAGCCTACTCTAGATTGCATTTCTGCCTGTGTCGCATTAGCCACTTAACATGAACTAGGACATGCATGTTTGCTAACTAGTTTGTTGTTTTGGCACGGAGTACGATGTAAGTATTTTATGGTTTTAGCATATCGCATGCGTGTGAATGTTTACCATGACAGTATGCTTGCCATGCGGCTAAGTGCTTACATGATAAACTGTTTGAATGCCTGTGGGTGGAGGTTGGATTGCCTGAGTTGGAACAACTCATTGAAATCTGCATTTTAGCCTACTTGCGAGTAGCAAAAGAAAACAACACGTTTTTCGAGACAAAACGGATATGCAATGTTTATTTCCAAATTAGGCAATCTAGTCTATACTTTTGTGTTGTGCGCATCACATAGTAATTCTAGGCTAATAATTGGAATAAGAACGCATAAAGTTTTCAAAATCGGATATCACGGTTAGTAGAGGCCGGTCTTCGGACCGGGCGAAGAGTGCTCATAGTCGACCTTCCCGATCGTACCCAAGCTCGAGCCAAGACCACTTTGGTGATGACGGACATGTGGCCTTGACACCGAGTCGGGGTTTCTAAATTTCCCATTTTAAAATATTTAGGTGGCGACTCATGTCTAAGCAGCGATCCATGTTTGGCACTACTTTTCAAAAATCTGTTTTCTCAAAGCGATTTGCGGTTGGACTCTTTGGTTCAGATTTAGAACATGACACAAAATCGAGTCGAGCTGTAGTGAAGCCCCCAGGCGCGTCTCTGATTCTGGCGACTTCTTTGAGGAGTTTAGAGAGCTTGACTCGAACTTCGTGATATCTGTTTTGACTACACATATGTGTTTCTTTGCATTGCATGTGGATTGGTGCGCCTAGGACACCGTGTTGGCCATCTGCTATTCTGGCGGTTTCTTTGGAGGCTTGTCTTGTCAAGGCATGTCCATAAAATGATCGGTTGCGGGCTCTGCCGATATAGAACACAAACCCGGTTTTTGGGGCACCCTTCGACCATTCGACCTAGTGCATATTCGAATCCATAGTGACCATTCCAAACTAGGGCGGGTTACTTACCCGATTTTAGGTTGTTTGAAACATTGCGTCGTAGTGAAACCCTAGCTCCGACAAAATAGGTCGGAAACCCTACCCCAACATAGGGTGTTTTGGCTCTCATTTACTTGCTATGTGCTTTTAAAGTGTATCTCTCCAGGAATGCATATACTAGTTTGCGAGTAGTCTGTATCCTGCGGGCACCGATGTCGATGTTGTTGTGAATCGATTATATCTCTGGGTATCGTTTGAGTTTGGGAGCAGTGATGACTTCGGAGAATGATCGATAATAGAATCTGATCGTTGACTTTGCTCATATCCATTCGATGAAATTGAAATTTGAGATCTTTGTCTGTTTTCTCTTTTGCTAGGTAGTCCTGGAATCATAGCTTCAGAAGGCTCCGATATCCCCCGGGTACATTGGACTAGTGTTGATAGACTTTGTTAGGTCAGAGATTCAGCTCAAGGGCAATTAGTGTTCCTTTGCTAGAGGCAGAGTAAAAAGGGGCTAGTCAGGCACGGATCACCGGTTCAGCAGTTACCAGATCAGTGACCCTTACCTACCCTATCAGTGGACAATCGGGCCGAGGTCTCAATTTTTATCACAAGGATAGATATACCAGTCATTCAGCCGGGTCAGCAGAATATGGTAGGGATGGAGGAGATGATGCGTCAACTCCAAGAAAGTATGAAACTCATGACAAGGCTGTCATGGCGGAATTTTCAAGCAACAGTGCAATCATGGCTCAAGGCCGAGCTCATCACCAAGCAATGACAAAGCGGCGTCGCTTCACAACAATTTCCTCCCCACCAGAGCTCCGGCACGGGAGGCGTAAATGTCCAAAATGTCCAAGAGGATCTGAGGCCTTCCAGCAGGGCGGCTCCACCCCCGATTCTACCGTAACTATCCAAGGCGCCCACGCCTATCAATGTACCGGACTCTCCCTTTGAGTTCGAAGCGGACCCCACAGCGCTGAAGCTGAGTAAGTTGGAAAAAATGTTTAAGAAATCCCAAGGAGTCAAGTCCATCCCGGACATCGAAGATGGATATACCGACGCAGCTGTGACGTTGCCAGATCGTTTCAAGATGCCTCACATCGACCGTTTTGACGGGTCAGGAGATCCCATGGTACACTTGAGTTTGTTTTCAGATGTTCTGCGCCCGATGGGCTTGACAAGATCACAGAAGCTCTCCCTCTTTAGCAGGACCACCATCGGTATCGCGCCATCTGGTACGCCAAATTAGAAGACTTCGGTGAAAGCGAAAGCGGGAGGAGATGTCCAGGCCTTCGTCGCACAATATTCATACAATACCAGTTGAGATCACAACCCGTGATCTTGAGACAACTAGGCAAGAGCGAAGAGGGCTTCTCGACTTTGTAACCCGTTGGAGGGCCAAAGCTTCTTCGATGACCACTAGGCCGGTCGACAAGGACCAGATACGGATGATTGTGCGCAATCTCCAACCCAGGCTGATGCAGAAGATGATTGTCCTCCCCCTACCCACCTTTGCAGACCTCCATGAGATTGGGGTACAAATCGAGGATGCTATAAAGCAGGGCCTCATTGACCAGGAGAAGGAGCAGCCCAGGAGGGCGTTTACCCGCAGTTCGAATGTGACCACCAGTGGTGATGCAACTGCAAGACCTTCTGAAGTGGGCATGGTCACCAACACCACATCACAAAAAGCTACCCCATTCACCGGTGCGTCCGGAAGTAGCTCACAGAAAACCAAATATCCACCTCGAGTCAAGAGGGTTTTCACCCCACTTCATATGCCTTTGTCAAAGGCTCTAGAGGTCTTAATCCAGAAAGGACATCTGAAACCTTTGGAACAACGGCCTTTACCTGATCCTCTTCCTCCAAAACATGACCGAACTAAAATCTTGTCGTACCATCAACAAACCGGTCATGAGACCGATATGCTTTAAATGCGCCATGATGTACAAGATTTGTTTGACAACAACATCATCACCGCACCAGCTCAGTAAGGTCTATCGTCACTGGGTCAGTGAACTTGGGGGATAACACGACATGATCAGGGGATGAACCACCTGCGGGCAGTGCTCAGTTTACTTCAGATGTGGCGTATGGCACGCACTGTTTTGAGAATTTGCGAATGCTGGTTTTTGTATGTTCTGGCTTGAGTCGAGTCGATTCGTCGTTTTGCTTTGAGCTGTCTCTTTGTCTGAGTCGATCTTTTGATTAAGTCATCTTGTTGTATCGAGTCGATCTGTTTTGTCGAGTCGGGTGATTTCGGGAGTTACCTCGGACATCACTTGCTTGTTTTCGTCTGTCTTTTCATTTTGTTTTGAGTCTGTTTACGCCAGTTGTGCCAACAGATCTTGAATGAAATGAAACAAAGAATGATTTTCACACTCTCGTGTTTGCTTCTACCTTATATCGATTATGCGAAGTTCGAATGAGACGGCGAGATTTGACTAAAAGTCAGCCTTTTACGTGCCTTGTAGTCATTGTAATGACCTAAGTTTTTCAAAACTTTTTGAACACTGTGATGAAAACGAAGAGGAAAGAATTCCTTGGGATTTGCAAAAATTTGATCAATTAAGAGAAAGAGAGGCGTGCTAAGCCCTTAATGAATGAAATCATGCTTGTTAGTGTGAGTACTGAGAAGGACCCTAGCTTTGATCCAGATTGGTCCTACACTGTCTTCAGCGCGAGCGATTTGTGGCTTTCTTAAAAACTTTCAAAAAATGTTTTGTGCGGTCCTGCGAAGACATGTGTGGAATCGCTCTTGAGATTGTGCAGCTTAGGATCGCTCTCAGCCTCGAGACTCGACCCCCCTTGGCTTTCAAAACCTTGAACTGGCATTCAGAATGTTCAATGGTCGACCACGATGTAAGGCCTGTGTGGCCAGATTTGAAGCAGCCCTCGAACAAGAGGCACCAAAGTCAGATCAAGAAGGTCAGACCTCATCAGAAGAAGCTTGCAAGGCTAGAGCAGAAGCAACCCTCGAACTAGGGGCAAAAAATATCCGATGTGCTCGAAGAGCTAAAGGTGGATCTTTCTGCAAGTCAATACAACAGCCACTCTCTTGGATATAGAGGGCTTCAATCTCAGAACCATTTGGCATGGACTGGTTACATTTTTACCCTTTGAGAGGCTCGCTGGGCCGAAAACCCGAAAGGGCTACCCAGACAAAAGTTAGAGCGAGACAAGAAAAATGTATATACAAAAATGCAAAAAGAAAAATGCAAAGATACAAAAAATGCAAAAAAAGAAAAGAAAAGAAAAATGCAAAAAAGAAGAAGAAAAAGGAATGAAAAGAATAGAAAAAAAGAAAAGAAACAAAAACAAAGCTCGCAAGGTCGAAAACCTGCAATAGGCGCCTTGGCAAAAGTTAGAGCATAAAAAAGGAGAGGTTAAATACCCGAGTGTACCTTAACCCCGGAACTACGTAAGGCTTGATTCCCATGTTTGGGATACGTAGGCAACTTCATTCTGAAGTCCAGCCATAAAACAATTCAAATTCGATTTTGTCCATGAAATGGTTTTGATCATCTTTGCCTTCTCTGTATCTGAGAGTCTGGTTGTGTTCATCGCTCCGAGGACTGACTACAATGTCTTTGCATCATCCAAACAAGGGGCAACTTTCCGTTGCCATTCAAAACGCCGTAATGTCATTTCAAACAAGGGGCAACTTTCCGTTGCCACGCAGTGTCCTTCAGACAAGGGGCAATTTTCCATTGCTATGGATCTGAGGTTGTGCATCTCAAGAGTAGGTTCCGTGCTCGTTGAGCAGTGACCGTTTGCAAAAATAGTTTTTGAGAATTTTTACTGAGGTTGACTAATTTTCTCAAAAATTGTTCCATCTTTTCCAAAAACTGGACCATTTCTTGGACCCAAAAAAGGAAAATTTTCAGTGCTCATAGCCTGACTTGCATGATTTTCAAATCAAAAATCGAATAAGCATGTTAATCTAACTTTCATGTTGGTCAAAATTGTTTTAAAACAAAAAATGGTCAAAATGATGAACTAGGGGCACAGTTGAGTCAGGCTTCCTGTCTTTCCCCCATTTTCAACATACTTGCCAAGAAAGGCACTCTACCTGCCAGAAGAGGGCACAACTAAAGTTAGCAAAAAGGGCTAAAAGCTCTCTCGTCCTCCAAGCAGCGAGGTATCAAGACATGCGCGAAGCATAAATTGGAATGGGGCGAGATGTTCCACTTCCTCATCTGGACAGATCTAACCACGTCCAAACTCCCCGGCAAGGCATCATCAACCGATGTTAGCTGCAGATTTGCTACACACCCAGTTGTGGCACAACCTCTCTGTGGGAAAGTTCACTGCTGTGTGCAGAAGAAAAAGAATCTAGCAGAATGCTAGGGGCAAGAGCCCGCAACTTCTTGTCTATCTACCAACCACTCTGGGAAGGGATAAAAAAATTGAGAGATTGAAGAATAGAGAGATGTGCGTTGAGAGAAAAAGTGAGAAAAGGGCTTTTTCAGAAAAACAGAGCTTGAGGGCCGAGTGATGTGAGAATCACAAATGAGAAAGGGTGGGAAATAATACCCGGTGAAACAGGCTCCCTGTGCACATTTGAGTCTTGTGTTTTGTTTTGTCTATCTTGATTCTTGTTTTGAGTCGTTTCGAGTGTCAATAGATGTGTTTAGGTTGTTTACCTTTTTGTTTTCCGTTGTTGAGTCGCGGTGTGCTGTGTTCAGTCGTAGGCTCAATACCCAGTCGAGAACTTATTCTCACCGTCAATTTCAAAAAATCATCTTGTGCTCAGAGTGTTGTGCCATTCTCCACATTTGTGCAAAACAGAATTTGTTCTTTCATAAAATCGCAGGGTTCAACCCCCGATAAGTGTGAACAGTAAAACCAGGACCTATCTGAAGCTATATGGTTCCGGACTGCAAAGCAAAAGCAAAAGAAGAAAATGTCGGGCATCTGAGTTTGTTCCAACTTCAGTAAGCTCCAAGATTGCATTCCGTATGCACCTCGTCAGGCCTTTTCAATACTTTGAAGTATGAGTATGCCTCTACCTCAAGCTCAAGATCATTCACTTAGTGTATCAATTACACTCTTATTTGCCTTAGTGTATCAATCACACTTCATTCACTTTGTGTATCTGTCACACACATTCATTTGCTTCACTCAGTGTATCTAACACGCTTTATTTGCTATAGTGTATCAATCACACTTTTCTCACTTGATTCTCATTTAGTGTATCAATCACACTCTCTTTACTTGGTGTATCAATCACACTTCATTCACTTTGTGTATCTATCACACCATTCTTCTCTTCATATCACGTGTTTACTTTAGTGTATCCATCACACCTCATTTACTTTCGTTTGCCTCATGTATCTATCACATGTTCACTCAGTGTATCAATCACACTTCTCTCATTTTGTGTATCAATCACACACATTCTCATTTTAGGTATCTATCACACCCATTCTCATTTTAGTGTATCAATCACACACTTTATTGCGTTCAGTGTATCAATCACACACTTCATTGCGTTCAGTGTATCAATCACACACTTTATTGCAAGTGTATCAATCACACACTTCATTGCGTTCAGTGTATCAATCACACACTCCATTTCATTTAGTGTATCAACCACACACTTCATTACGTTCCGTGTATCAATCACACTTTCTTTCACTTAGTGTATCAATCACACTTTCATTTTATGTATCTATCACACACATGTTCACCTCAATTACTTTAGTGTACCCATCACACTTCATTACCTTTTGTGTATCTATCACGCACATACCCACTTTATTCCCTTAGTGTATCAATCACACTTCATACATTCAGTATATCCATCATACCTGTTCACTAAGTGCATCTATCACACTTTGTGTTCATTTCTACTATATCAATCATACTCCTTGTTCACTAAGTGCATCTATCACACTTTGTGTTCACCTTTAGTATATCAATCATACTCCTGTTCACTAAGTGCATCTATCACACTTCGTGTTCACCTTTAGTATATCTATCATACTTGTTCACTAAGTGCATCTATCACACTTCGTGTTCACCTTCAGTATATCCATCATACTTGTTCACTAAGTGCATCTATCACACTTTGTGTTCACCTTTAGTATATCCATCATACTTGTTCACTAAGTGCATCTATCACACTTCGTGTTCACATTTAGTATATCAATCATACTTTGTTCACTAAGTGCATCGATCACACTTCGTGTTCACCTATTGTGTATCCATCACATTTGTTCACTTAGTGCATCTATCACACTTTGTGTTTGCCTTTTGTGTATCCATCACGCTTTGCTCACTTCATTCATTTAGTGTGTCAATCACACTTCGTTCATATAGTGTATCTATTACACACTCGCTTTGTATCTATCACGCACGCTCGCTTTGTGTATCAATCACACACTTTCGCTTTGTGTATCAATCACATGCTCACTTTGTGTATCAATCACACACTTTCTCTTCATGCATCTATCACACTATGCTCATCTTGTGTATCCATCACACTTTGCTTCATACAGTGTATCCATCACACTGCACTCACCTTGTGTATCAATCACACTTTATTCATATAATGTATCCATCACACTCTCTTCACTTTGGTGTATCCATCACACATCTTTGTCCACTTAGTGTATCCATCACGCTTTGTTCGCTTTTGTGTATCTAACGCACATGTTCGTGAGAATTGCATAATTCTCTCACATCCTTCCTGCATGAGATGTAGTTTGGTTCATGCTTACTTGCTTGCATAGCATTCGCTTAAAATGTTGCATTTATTTTGCATAATTGCTTCATTACAGCTCTCTTTGCATAATCATAAGTTATGCACTTGCATTGTGCATCACTTTGCATTCTGCCCCTGAACTACGCTGGTTTGATTCCTTGCAAAGGGATACGTAGGCAGCCTGCGGGCACAACCATTTATCTATCTATATTTTGATTATTTGTCCAAGTCTTCGGCCCTGTCAAAAAGGGGTCGTCTCGGGGCTTTGACATTCACTCCCGTCATTGTTATGACTTTCGAGTTCTGTCAAAAAGGGGCAACTGTAGACACCCCATTTTTGACCGCCCTCAAGACTTGGGCATTACTGATGATTTGCTCGGTGTTGAGAGATGTGCAGGGCACAGGTTCGGTTTCTTCGGCAAGAAGAGAGGCAAATCTTCCCAAACACTTTGTTTAAAGGTTTGGAGTTGAAGAAAAGAGGAGAGGAGGGGAGAAAATAGGTTGAAGAAGAAGTTCGCCATGAATCCGGGTAGGAGAGAATCGAGCAGCCCTCGCTGAATCGGGCTTATTCAATTGCATACTTGGAGTTAAGCTATGAGGCCACCATCGTTGGAAAGAAGACTTCCGGGGCTTCACTTTGTACTCAAGAATCTCCCAAAGCCAAGTCCGGGTGGAGGAGATATGTTGGGTTGAAGCAGGGGATCATCCCGGTTGGATCGAGTCTGCGCGACTTCACGGAAAAGGGCATAACTTTTTGCAGAGGAGGAATTTTGATGCAAGGTTTGCGCCATTGGAAAGCTAACTTCCGGGGCTTCGATTTGCATACCCACCGGTCATGTTTTGACCAAGGAATCATCCATCGGCACTCTATTTAGCCGACCGGCAGAAAAGAGTGCCGACCGGCACTTTATTTTGGACAATGATCGAATCTTCTAGCCGGTTTGAACCCTTTGCACCCCCCCAAGCTGGGTGCATGCCAGTTGTGCCAGCTGGGATGCACAGAACTCGACCCACGTGCATACATGTGCCCATTTTGCACCCTTTAATCACCTTTGGCCTCCTTCTTTGCACCCTTTGCTTAAGGCTTCTTGGGGAAGCCTTGACCCCTTGTCTTGGCTTCCTCAAGAAGCCTTACCAGCTGTCCAAACTTCTAGAGTAAGCCTTGGCCCCCCTTGACCCTTTTTGAATGACTTAGCCACTAAGTCTTGGCTTGACTTTGCTTATATAAGGAGGCCCTCTCCTCCTTTGGTTAGGGTTGGAGATTCTTAAGCAAAAAACCAGAGGATATACATATATTCTGATATAGATACATATATCCCACCTCCTTCTCTATATCTATCCTATCCAAGCTTCCAAACACATTGGTTCTTGTATCATTTGCTCTACAACACCTAGCACAACACCTCCATCTTCCATTCCAGCATTTGGGAGGTCATTTGCAGAGGTTAGGAGCTCAGAAACTTGGACCAAGGGGTGCTGGTTCGTTGGTCTACAAGGGTAAGCACACTTTTCCCCAAAACTAGCATTTTCTTGGTTCATATCTAAGCCATAGTTGCATGTATTTTTGAGCTTCGATGTAAACTACAAAGAGGCTTGTTTTGAGCCCTTCTTCAACAGTGAAGAAGGGCTCAACCTTGTTTGGGACCCCCATGTATGACTTGCTTCAATACCCTCTTGGGTCCTTATTTTGTTGCATGTTTCTTTAGCCTACCATGCTTCCATTTTTGGGCCTTCGACAGGCCTGAAAAGTGGCTTATTTTTCCCCCCTCTACATGTCTCATGAAGGGTATTTGGCTGTTTGATGATAGCATCTAGCACCTATCTCTTTACCCCCTTGTATGCCATGATTCTTGCATAGTATATTTGGCTGGCGTATAATCTGTTTTTGAGCATATAATAAACTGTAAGTAGGCTTATTTTGAGCCCTTATTCAACATTGAAGAAGGGCTCAACCCTTTTTGGGACCCCTATCTTGCACTTGTTCATAATCTCTTCTATTTACCGTAATTTTGCATGCTTTGTTAGCCTATCTTGCTTCTATTTTTGTGGCTGGTCATAAACTGGAAATGTGCTTGTTTTGCCATGTATAAGGTCTGTCCTAGGTTTTTTGGGTCAATCTTGGCATGCTTTGTATAGCCCCTTTGCATTGTAGCTTGTATGCTTCAAGTAGGTGCATGTGTAGGATGCATTGCCTCCATGATTTCAAGGGTTTGGAACCCTCTTACATGCTATTTCAGACCCTAATCCATGCTCACATGTTCATTTATGTCATCTCTTTCATGCTTTAAGGGTGTGTCCTTTTATGCATTCAAGGGTGCCTTGTGCATGCTTGTGTGTTTAGAGCTTTTAGGATGCCGTGAGTGTGAGTTTTGGGTGTATTTTCACATGCTGAAAACCTGTTTTTGGTTGCTCGAGTCTTGCCATGATTGGTCTTGTCAAGTGTGGTTCAAAGCCTCATTACCTTGCTTCAAGCACTCGGGCTATTTGCATGCTTTGTTTGGTCTTGTTTAGCTTGGTTTGGCACCATGTTTTGCATGATTTCAGAGCTTTTCATGTATGCTAATAGTCCATGTTTGTGCCTCTTAGATGTGTTTAAGAGTTGCTTAATTATGCTTAAGTGTTGGTGCCGTAACTTATACATGTGTGCATGTGTGTTTGGCCCTCTTGACTTAGCATTTTGGCCACTGTTTTAGGCTTGTTTGAGGATGCCTAATCTAGTTTAAGTCCATTCCCTCATGTGTTGTAGCATGCTTACTTTGTATGTGTTGCTTAGGTTGTGTGCCTAGCATGTTTATATACTTGCATGTTCATATTGCATGTTAGATTGCATGCTTAGGTTGCATTTGACATGCATGCTTTACCTCTTGAATTGAGTATGATAGAGGTTGAGCTCTTTGTTTGTTTATGTGCATTTCATTCCACATTGAAGTTGCACACTTGGGCCATCATGCATTGAAATGCGTGATTGGTGGCCCGGGGGTCGAGGGCCATGCCCCCTTGAGTCAATAACATGATAGGAAATGTGTTTGGTGCATAAATAGCTTGGATTGTATTGCCATGCTTGTTGTTTCCCTCTGCTGCTGTGAGTTGCAGGTTCTACAGGAATTTTGTGCCGACCGGCACTAAAAAGTGCCGACCGGCATTTCTTTGGCAGCCGATAAGGGAATTCAGTGCCGATGGTCTCATCCTTCAGCCGGTGGTGTCCTACCCCAGCCGGTGGTGATCCCCAGTGTCCTGGGAGGTATTCCTAAGATTTTGGCAATTTTCTGAGGAGGAGAGCAGAGGAAACAGAGACACACTTACATGGCAGTGCGATTCCGAGCGAGTCCCGGGCACGCGCATGCATCGGACCCTCATCCCGAGGCCATTTACTGCTTAATTAGATTAATTAATTTATTTAATTAATTTAGCTGATTTGTAATATTTAATTAGCTAGAACAGTTAATTATTTATTTGGTTCTGTATTATTGTTTTGGTCCCTCCGAGCGAGGGCAAAAATGTAATAAGTGTGCGTGAGTGGGTGTATGTTTTCCAATCCCCATTTCTTTCTTCCCTTTTATTTACCCGCTTTCGATGGTAGATTATGGCATGTCTATTTTAGCATACCTTATGCAATGCATGCGTGCATTCATGCATTTGTTTACATACATCGGGCTCGGCACATCATACAAACTGCATTGTATTTTCAATTCCAAAATTGAATACATGCTATTCGCGCATTCCACATGCCATGTTTAGGATTAGCCGAGCCTACTCTAGATTGCATTTCTGCCTGTGTCGCATTAGCCACTTAACATGAACTAGGACATGCATGTTTGCTAACTAGTTTGTTGTTTTGGCACGGAGTACGATGTAAGTATTTTATGGTTTTAGCATATCGCATGCGTGTGAATGTTTACCATGACAGTATGCTTGCCATGCGGCTAAGTGCTTACATGATAAACTGTTTGAATGCCTGTGGGTGGAGGTTGGATTGCCTGAGTTGGAACAACTCATTGAAATCTGCATTTTAGCCTACTTCGGTAGCAAAAGAAAACAACACGTTTTTCGAGACAAAACGGATATGCAATGTTTATTTCCAAATTAGGCAATCTAGTCTATACTTTTGTGTTGTGCGCATCACATAGTAATTCTAGGCTAATAATTGGAATAAGAACGCATAAAGTTTTCAAAATCGGATATCACGGTTAGTAGAGGTCGGTCTTCGGACCGGGGGAAAGGGGGTGCTCATAGCTGACCTTCCCCGATCGTACCCAAGCTCCCGAGCCAAGACCACTTTGGTGATGACGGACATGTGGCCTTCGGCACCGAGTCAGGGTTTCCTAAATTTCCCATTTTAAAATATTTAGGTGGCGACTCTGTAATCTGGCAAAGCAGTCCATGTTTGGCACTACTTTTCAAAAATCTGTTTTCTCAAACGATTTGCCGGATTTGGACTCTTTGGTTCAGATTTAGAACCGCGACACAAAATCGAGTCCGAACTGTAGAGTGAAGCCCCACGGGCGCGTCTACAAGTACTATCTCTGTCTTCACCGGATTCGATTTCTTCGGGTTCTTGCTCTGACCAGATTCATCATCCCAAGTCACTATATAGACTTTCTTTCGGTTCTTTTTCGAAGGACATTCAAGAGCAATATGTCCAAACCCTTGACATTCGTAACACTTGACACATTGCCCCTTCATAGTCTTCTTTTCAAGTTTTGGAGCAATTTTTGGTGGAAAAGTTTTGAGTTTTTCATTCCCCTTATCTTTTGAACTAGGATCCTTGAAACTAGGCTTTTTCTTCTTTAATTTTTTTTTGAATTGTTTGGTAAACATAGCCGTCATTTCGGACTCTAGATCAAACTCAATCTCAGGGGTCTTAGCAGTCTCATGAGCACTAGAAAAAGCCACACAATCTTTTTGTTTTTTTCTTAGAAATCTGGTGTGTTTCATAAGTCTGTAAGTTTCCAACCAACTGATCAAGCTTGAGGGTATCAACATTCCGAGCCTCCTCAATAGTTGTAACTTTTGATTGGGACCTCTTGGGTAAAGACCTTAAATTTTTTCCAACAACCTTAGCTTCAAGGATTTTTTCACCGAGTGTGAAACACGAATTCAGGATGTCACTAAGTTTCGCATAAAAATCATCAAACGTCTCATCAACGTGCATAAAAAGAGTTTTAAAAGAAGATGTGAGACGTTGAAGTTTTGACCTTTTAACAGAAGTAGTACCCTTGTGAATTGTTTCAAGAATGTCCCAAGCCTCTTTTACTACCTCACACGTGCAAATACGACAAAACTCTTCATGTGTGACGGAGCAAAAGAGGGAATTGAGAGCCTTATTGTTCCAACTCGAGTTTTGATAGTCGAATGTGTCCCATTTATCAAGAGATTTGGGAATATCAACACCATCAATGGTGACAACAGGTTCACTCCACCCATAGATTACACAGTGCCAAACTTTCTCATTGATAGATTTTAAAAACACCCTCATACGAGCTTTCCAATAAGAATAGTTTGTACCATCAAGTAACCGAGGTCTATGGGTCGAGTTACCTTCGCGAATTGAATCCATATCACCAATCGCACAAAATCACACTCCTATAATTTTGATAAAAACAAAGAGTGATCCGCTCTGATACCAATTGAAAAACCTAAGTGATTTGTGATTAGATCAAGATGTAATTGTGCCAATTCCCAACCAATTAAAACTAATAATCTAAATCATCAAGCACGTACGAAAGTGATTTAGATTGTTGTTTCAGAAACAATAAAAAGATACAAATGATTTTTACATGGAAAAAATCATTATTGGAGAACCTTTAATTGTGATTAAAAAACCACGGGCGAAACGCCACAAATCAATCCATTATTGAAGAAAGAAAGATTACAAATATACCAAACAAATTACCCAAACGCTGTCACTTTGTCTTCAACACTCTGTATATCTTTCACCACAACCTTCATCTCAGAATTGATCAAATTGATGTTGAATCCACAACATCCATTGTCAAATCAACGACTGTGCACAACATCAAATTCCTTCAACTACTTTGCGCTTGAATCTTCGGATTCCATCGAAGAAGAACACTCTTAAAGATGAATCAATCAAACTCCTTGATGTGTGCTTATCAAAACAAGAGTTTAATATTCAATCAAACATCAAGGAAAACTAGCAAAATAACCCCAAAAGAAAACCCTAAAACTGTTAAACAAGATCTAAAACTGACTTAAACAAGTACTTATAGAAAACAGAAGCCACGAAGGTCGCTCGAGCGAAGATCCTCTTGCTCGAGCGAGGAACCAAATACACGTGTTCTCCTTAAGTGGCGTCACTTGAGCCAAGCTTCCTTTGTAACGCCCTAAATTTCTAGCCCAAATGATAATACAACAATCATGGCTCTTTCAAGGAAAATCAAATATAAATCTCTAAACTTACATTACATGATATAATAGTTCTTCATGCAACAATACATTAATCCAACAACAAGTAAACAAACAAATAAATACCCCCAAGGGTTTACAAGTTTCCAAGGCTTGAGTTTGTTTACACAAAACGGTTATTCAAACCCACACACATACAGCCCCTGGGTTACACACAGAGTCACAGCAAAATGAGAGTTTCGTACTCTCAACACACATTTCCTCGCCTTTAGTTAGACGGCATCACCACATCTTTTCCTACACAAAAATCCCGTAGGGTGGGCATAAAGCCCAGTAATAAATCCTTAACAAAGTATATACATTTTATACAAGTCTCAAGAGATGAAATGCACATGCCAAGTTATGCCCTTTTTGAAGATAAATCACATTTTCATTTTTTGAAAACTATCATGCTCAATGATGTCATGCAATTTCAATTGTTCAAAACTTAACGATTTATTTCAAGGGCGGTAAATACGACTTTGATAATCTCTAGGTCGGTGTCTACAAGTAGATTATACAAGTACTACTAATTTGTCATTTTTACCTATATTAACAAAAAGGCTCAGCACATGTAATATGTAATTTTTACCAATATTAACTGGAAGGCTCGACACCTATAATCTACACCACATTTCAAGACTTACCACCGTATTTATCCCAAAACCATCCCATGAAAACTTGTTTCTCAACACCTATAATCTACACCACCTTTCAAGACTTACCACCGTATTTACCTCAAAATCATTCCATGAAAACTTGTTTCTCAACATTCTTTTATCAATGCAAGTTTTCAAATCAACTTTCAAAGTTTAATGTAATCAAATGAATTGATATGCCAATAACACAAGATGAATATAAATACTTTTATTCCAATTCATCATCCAAGGAATAACATAATTCCCTCTTCTCAAGTATCCTCAACAATCAGTCATTTCAAGACTATTTCAACGTTTTGAACAAAAATTTTCAAAATGAACAATAATTCTCATATTCCCTGAAATTCATCATTTATATAAATATAAAAAAGAAATTTTCCAAACATCCATTTATTTGACACACAAAATAAATACAACAATATCATTCATGGATTTTTAGTCTCTTCTAAAAAATTCCCAAATTCTAGGTTTTCTAACCAAAACTATACAGCTCAAATCTTTTGAAAGAAAACTTTCCAAAATCATCTTTTCTTCAATCAATAAAGATCAAAACCCATAAGATCATTTTTAAAGAACAAGAGACAAACCCACTTTCAAAATCGCTCAACTTCTTGAATCAACAATCAATTTTCAAAGCTATCGAAAGATGATTTCGAAAATCATCTAGATCTTGCAAAAATATATCTGTAACTCTAAGAAAATCTCTACCTCAAGTTTTGAAGAAGAAATGAGATGAAACCCCCAAAATCAATGGTATCGAAACTCGATTTTCACCGTATACAATGAAGCCCTTGAGAAGCTAACCAACTTTGATGAAGAACCTATGGCAGAACTCTAATGGATCTTGAGAAATCAAGGTTTTGATCCAATTTGGCATAGGGAAATGTAGAGAGAAGGGAGAGGAAAAGGTTTTTAGAGAGAGATAGGTATACAAAAGTGATCTGGAATATCAGATTCACGTATTGATATAACATGGTCGGCTCGAGCGTAGAAAGCACCACTCGAGCGTCAAATACACTTTCCCAGTACTTTTGCAGACAGGTCAAACTTTTGGAACCAAACATTCTCCGCTTGAGCGCATAAACGGCTGCTCGAGCGGAGAAACAACTTCTAATGCATTTTGCATTTTTGCTTCGGGGGTGCTACCCTTTGGATCCCTGCGAGTTGACTGGGCAGCTCGATCCCCGACATACTCAGCGAAGTGGCAAAAATAGGATCGCCACAACCTTTCCCCCTTAAAGAATTTTGTCCTTGAAATTTCAAATCAAACTATCCAAACAAAGGGTTTTTAGCGATCAAAACCACGCTATTTCATTTTCAAATCACAATACTAACTCTCAACCAAATTCCACCATTTCTACCATGGTTATCTCATTAACAACAACCTCCCAAATATGCATAAACATGAAATTTTTCAAAAAGTAATGGCAACTCTAAACAACCTTATGCTTAAAACAACAATGCATATATTAACATGTGGTTAACAACTTTAACTACATTTCCCTCAACACTAGGGAGTTCACAACATATTTCATGTAGCTATGCTTAGGAAGTATGAACCCGGACACAAGATGAATATAAATACTTTTATTCCAATTCATCATCCAAGGAATAACACAATTCCCTCTTCTCAAGTATCCTCAACAATCAGTCATTTCAAGACTATTTCAACGTTTTGAACAAAAATTTTCAAAATAAACAATAATTCTCATATTCCCTGAAATTCATCATTTATATAAATATAAAAAAGAAATTTTCCAAACGTCCATTTATTTGACACATAAAATAAATACAACAATATCATTCATGGATTTTTAGTCTCTTCTAAAAAATTCCCAAATTCTAGGTTTTCTAACCAAAACTATACAGCTCAAATCTTTTGAAAGAAAACTTTCCAAAATCATCTTTTCTTCAATCAATAAAGATCAAAACCCATAAGATCATTTTTAAATAACAAGAGACAAACCCACTTTCAAAATCGCTCAACTTCTTGAATCAACAATCAATTTTCAAAGCTATCGAAAGATGATTTCGAAAATCATCTAGATCTTGCAAAAATATATTTGTAACTCTAAGAAAATCTCTACCTCAAGTTTTGAAGAAGAAATGAGATGAAACCCCCAAAATCAACGGTATCGAAACTCGATTTTCACCGCACACAACGAAGCCCTTCAGAAGCTAACCAACTTTGATGAAGAACCTATGGCAGAACTCTAATGGATATTGAGAAATCAAGATTTTGATCCAATTTGGCGTAGGAAAATGTAGAGCGAAGGGAAAGGAAAGGGTTTTTAGAGAGAGAGATATACAAAAGTGATATGAAATATTAGATTCATGTACTGATATAACATGGTCCGTTTGAGCGTGGAAAGCCTCGCTCGAGCGTCAAATACACTTTCCCAGTACTTTTACAGAGAAGTTAAACTTTTAGAACCAAACATTCTCCGCTCGAGCGCATAAACGGCCACTCGAGCGAACAAGCAACTTCTAATGCATTTTGCATTATTGCTTCGGGGGCTCCTCCTCAACCCCGCCAAGGGTTGCTGCCCCCTAGATCCCTGTGAGCTGACCGGGCAGCTCGATCCCTGACATACTCAGCGAAATGGCAAAACTAGGATCGCTACATCTTTTGCTTGAGCGCCCAATCCTCTTTCCCAGAATTTTTGCAGACAAAGACAACTTCTGGGAGCAGGACATCTTCGCTCGAGCCAGGACTCCTTCACTCGAGCGAGCAAGGCAAAACAATCAAGAAACTTATAACTCGATTAATAATGTTTGTTCGTAGGATTGACAAAAACTAAAGGACCTAACAAGGGCTATTATTCTACCAATATAAATAGGCCCCAAACACACTTTTCTCATTCACTTTTTCCTCTCTCTCTCTCTCTCTCTCTCTCTCTCTCTCTCTCTTTTAGAGACTCACTTTTTTTCAGTTAAATCTCTAGATCTACTCAAGTAGAGGCATCTTTTCACCTTGGTCCTTTGAGAAAGATTGTAGATCTCATCAAGGGCTTCCTTTTGATCCAAGAGTTTCGTGGTTTCATCGACTTTGAGTTTTTCGAAATTCTCTTCTTCGCTTCAAGAGATAGGGTCTATTCCTAAACCCAATGTGAGTTTGGTGGCATATTTGTGCCGTATTTTGTTATCTATATTTGGTAGTCATTTGGTATGATTTTTACCCTTGTTATTTGCTATTTCAAAAGATCTATGGATTTGGGTGTTTTGGGTTAAACTTAGGGTGTGGATCTTGAAATGTGAATGAAAGATTTTTCAAAAGAGTTTTTGAACAAGGTTATGATTTTGTAAAGTTAGTTGAGATATGTTGATATGATGGCTTTTCTTTAGTCAAAATAGATTTTGAAAGAAAATGAAGTTTTGTGAAATTGGGGGATTGTTGGGCTATGATTTTGTTACTACAGTTACTTTTAGTAATCAAAATTTCACATGAATTTCTAAAAGTGGAAAAGCCTCAATTTGAAGAAAGCCCTAAATGATATTGTTTTGGGAGTTGGGTTGATTTGTGGTAAATGGTTTAGTTGGAAAGGAAATGGTTGTGGGATTTTGAAAATAGACATTGTTACTCTCTTAGAAAAATATATTTATATTGTTATCTTTTAATTATTGCATTAGAAATAACTATTTTGACTATCGGTGGAGGATAACATTGTCGTGTGTTAAAAATTGCATGTGAATTAGGCAATTTGAAATCATTTATATCATGGAGCATGTAATGGATTGTGGAAATTGAAATTGTATGTTTTGGAAAAAAATTTTGGAAATTCACACATAATGTTTTGGGACATTTGCATTGTTTTGGAAAAACAATATTTTGAGTTACATGTATTGTATAATTGAAAAGGGTAATTAAAATGGTGAATTTGGGAAGAGGTGTGTATCACCAAATCAAGTTAGCCTGTATGTCCAGGGTGAAAGTCCCAAAAAACACGCGTATATATGGGTGCTAGTTCCCGTGGACGAAATATGCATAAAATGGCAATAGCAGGGCTTGCATAGCCTACATTTACATGGGTCCCGTTTGACGATTTCCCGTGGACGAAATATCCGTGAAAGGTTGTATGTGTTTTGGAGATTCACTCATTTATTTACTATTATATTGTTTTTGGAACAATATGTTTGGAAAATGGTTTTAACAATGCATTTGCTATTGTTTAGTGATGTACTCGCATGTGATTTAGCAATGTATTTGCTAGTTAGTATAAGGATACATGAATTGGTTTTTGGAAAGGATTTTCATATCAAATTGATGTTTTGGGCTCAGAAAATGTTTTGATTGAACGTAAGGTTTTGGGAATTGGAAAGAAATGATTTTGTTGAGAAATCAAATGGATTTGAAAATGCATTTGGGTATATTGTATATATGTATTGCATTATGATCATTTATGCTGGTGGAGTATGTTCAGTTTTTGAAATATTCTCTATTGGGCTTTATGCTCACCCTACGCGGTTGAAATGTTTTTTAGTTGTATATAAGTGGATGCGGACTATGATGTGAAGTTATGTTCGAACCATATTGGGTGGTTCAGTTATTTGTAGGCCAAGGGCCATTTATGTTATTTATTGGCCGTGTGCCATTCTTGTAAGGGTTGCACCCTTGTGTTTGTGTATGGTGTAAGTCTTAGGGCACCTAATTTGATTTTATAACATCTATGCATGTTTTAGTTACAAAGCATCCATTTGACTTAGATGTTGTATCTAGGAATGTATAAAATTGAGTAAAACACATATATTGTGTGACTATATAATATTTATTTGCATGAGAGTTATTATCTATTATTCATCGTCTGGTGGTTTTATTCACGTGAGTCAGACCTTGTTAATTCGGGGCATGACAGTTCCAAGGCATAATCCGATTACATCAAAAGAGTGGGACATTAGCCCAAAACATCCAAACCCTTGGCTAAGCATAGAAAGTATATACAAAGTAAAAGAACCTCAATCTCTAAGATCCTCCCAAGCCATCATCACCTTGGCTGATGTATGCCGTCAACATCTGAAAAGTTGTTTCTAGATAGGGATAAGCAAAAAGCTCAGTAGAGATAAACTTAATGACATGTATGATGTTTAACGGTATCATGCGGTAAATGCATATGAAATACCATGACAAAATATGAGTTTTCATTTGATAAACAATGCCATGCACCAATTGCAAAACCACAGCTCAAAAGCTTTTCATTTCAATAGAAAACAAGACAGTAAATACGACACTAGTAATTCCTAGGCTAGTGTCTGCAAGTAGTCTCAAAGAGCACTACCAATCTACTTTACTGGCTCTTAACCGGAAGGAACTTGGAACCTACTCTACGCATGTTTTTGGATTTTCACTACAGACCTAAAGCCAAATTAACCACAATTACACCGCCAACCAGATTCACCACGATATTTATCCTTTTTTTTTCCTCAAAAACAATGCAATTGTTTTTTACACAACCATTTCCAAGATACAGAAGTATGAAATTCACAAACCCATGATATGATCAATCAGATGCATGATTTTGTAAACAGTTCAATTGCCTAAATCACATGCAATTTATATCACGACAATGTCATCCTCTACAAATAGCAAAAAAATTATCTCTAATACAAAAATTAAAGAGTAACAACAATGATATAATCCAACATAATATCAACATTTTCCAAAAGCACTATGATTTCTCAAAATCTCAACAATTCACTATATTCAATATCCATCACTCCTCAAGAGTACATGAATCTTAACATTTCAAATTCAATTTTCAAAAATCCAAATGCATCCTAGTTTTATGAAAAATTGGGGTTTCTTTCTCAAAACACAATTTCCTTCCAAAACCAAGTCATAAAGTAACACTATAGGAGATTACACTTTTGTCAACTAAAAATTGCTCGGCAAAAGTCTTCTGCGACTAATTTTTTTGGTTGCCACTTTAGTTGCCAATATAGGGTCAGGAAAAGTAATTAGCGACTAAAATTTTTTTAGTCAGGAAAAAGATTCTATTTGCCGACTAAATTTTTGGTCACTGAATATATAATTACCGTGACAAAATCATTTTGTAGATAAAACACCTTAGTCGCCAAAAGTGATATTTGCCCAACTAAATATGTCAGTCACTAATTGTACCATTCCCCGACCAAACATGTTAGCCGCCAAAAGTAACATTTCCCAACCAAACCTGTTAATCGTCAAAAGTAATGTTTGTGTGACTAAAACTTTAATCGACAATAGACCTATTTGCGACCAAACTCTTTAGTTGTCAAAATTAATAATTTTACCGATTAATTATTTAGTTGCCAAATGTATCCTTTTACCTACCAACATTTTGGCTGCCAAATGTGAGTGGTGATACACCAACTAACTTTAGTCGACAAAAGCATTACTTATCTTTCCTGACTAATCACTTGGCCGCCAAAAGAGGAAAAACAAAACCAATTTTTGATTGTCAATTCAATTCTTTTTGTTTATCAAAATATAATAATTCATCAAATCTATTCAATATAACCTGTAATTTGCAAGAATCATTCAAATCAACAAAATTAATTGAATCATGAACATCCAATAAAATACATAAATCATATAATCCTTAACCTGTATAATTAAAGTCATGAACTATTATAAGTTTTCATGCACAAATAATTCCAAACTACATCACCGTCCAATAAAAAATGTTATGTAATCTATATAATCAACCAATTCACATCCATCTAGCATAAAAATTTAAAACATAACAAGTACTTGTAATTAGTTTCTTCCAATTAATCGTTTCCATTGTTTATTCAATTAATCTAGTTTTCGGTTCCATCTTAATCACCCACGAGATCAGTCTGTTATCCACCTGGTTTCAGTCACCCACTTCCATTTCTTGTCCGGAGTAAGTCCTTAGAGTTAGGCAGTGTGGACATTTAGGATAGGGTCTGTGCTAAACCCTTATGGTCTGTGGTAACTTGACAAGAATAGGGTATGTATTAAGATATCTGTAAAACTGATTAATTAGAAAGAACAATGAGTCGATTATTTAGAAGTAACTCATCAGTCAGTTCTAGGTCAACAACTTTACCTTCCATACCTAATCAAGGATTAGTCATTAATGAAGAAGATGTTGAAATACAAAATGATCAATTTAATAGAGATTGGAATATACCAAAATTACAAATCAAAGAAATTTATAGAACCACATTTCTCTGAGAATGTTTTTAAAGTTGCATTACATGTTAAAACAATTGAACAAGTTTATGCTTTAGAAAAACCTCGAGAAACTTGTCGGTTATTTGATACTAAATTAATTAAAAGACACAAAGATAATGGTTACAATTTTATTCACATTGGTCTAATTCAAGTTGGTCTTAATCCACTTACACTGTTGGAAAAAATACTTACATTTTATTATGCTTAAGAGATGCTCGTTTTCTTAATTATAATGATAGTTTAATGGGAATGATGGAAACCGGTCTTCATAAAGGTCGATACATTTTAATTGTTTTCTGATTTTACGCTCGGTTTAAGTGATCCAAATATTTTACATGCTTTAACATTAAATATTCAACTACATGGTTCATTCACTAATATGATGGCTAAGACACATAATATTGCTTTAATTTATCGTGTTCACTATAAATGTATGCAAACTAATTTAAATGTTCATGCTCGCATAAATCACCTAAAGATAAAACTTTACTTATTCAAAGTAGTAGTCATAATGAATCCCATATTAATATTCCTAAAATGATTGAATGGAAAGATATTGATTTACGATGAATGGATTATGTTAATGAAAATTACAAACATAATCGAACAATCCTCGAGAACAAGATATTAAAGATATCGGACAATTTAATGATGGTTCTGTTCATATTAAATTTAACCGTAGTCAATCCTCTAGACATAGTACATCTAGTGTCCCTAGCGAAATAAGCGAAGATGAAATATTTACCACACCTCTATTTAGAAAAAATAGTCAACTTAATATCGGTCCAACCATAGGTCCTACAATCAATCCAAAATTAAAAGGAATTGATAATTCTTCAACTTCTCAAATTAGTAAACCTGTTTATTCTACACATACTCATTTCCTTGATGAAGAAGTTCATTCAACTGACTCTCCGACTCAAACTGATATGGAAGAATTTACACCACCTGTCAATCCACAATTATTGACAATTAAAAAGGAATTTACTCCCAATCTTGATAAATTACTTATTGATTTTAAATCTGAAGCTAATCGCACCCAGCGCCATGCTTATTATGCTAAATATACTTCTGCTCAAATGTCTCAAATCTCCCAAGAATGGTATAATTTTATGGATCGATATGGTTTTGAATTACCCTTACTAGAATATGAAGAAAAATATTATAAAACACTTACTACAATTACTAAACATAAATGGAAAACTTCTGCTACCACTACAATTAGTTCTAGTCATCCTCCCTTAGAGAAAATTATTCTTAATCAACAAGGTTAAGAAATTCCTGCCTCTCCTTTTAAATTACCTGGCGATGATAATGAACTCAAAAAAGTTATTGAACAAAATAATTATACTAACCAGTGTTTAAATACAATTGGTAAACAATTAGATAAAATAGAAACTAATTTAGAATCTGTTCACACTTCATCATCTAAACAACCTTTAGATGCACCTTTACTTAACCTACCTAGTAAACGTTCTACCCGAACTAGCCTAGTTACAAATGATCAATCATCTACGGTCCAAGCCATTGAAAAATTATTTACCAAATTAGCCGTACCCGATACTCCCTCACCTTCTAAAGATAAAGGTATTACTGTCCTAAATCAACAATTTGATATTAACCCAAATTCTACTTCCTCTGATACTGACAATGAAATTAATAACTTAGCTCAACAATTCCAAGTTGCGAAAATACACTATCCTAAAATTAATCCTCAAACTACCAAGAATTGGTACACTAAGCTTACTCACAATCGATTTACAATTTGAAGAAAATAATGTTAATAATCAATTTTACGTCTCTGCTAAAAATTATCTGAATAGAATATTGATGGTCTTAGTGAAGATCAACTCCTCCAAAAATTAAATCATTTATCTATGGTCTCGAGCAGTTATCTCTCTAATTATCCCCAATATACTCGACTGAAATTGTAAATTTAATTACTCTGGCTTTCTTGGCGGCTCAAATCTTGGTGGGAAAAATATTTAATCGACACCCAACGAGACTCTATCATCTATGCTAACCAAAGCGATGATCAAGGATTACCTATATTTGATGAAAATTTAGGATGTTGCCAACCTGATGGTATTAACCAATTAATTTATACAATAATTAGACATTTTATTGGTACCCCAACTAATATATATTCTCGCATACATGATCAACTCAGTAATCTTACTTGTCCAACCTTAAGTGATTTTAGATGGTATAAAGATGTTTTTACCTCTAGAGTTATGTTGAGAGAAGACTGTACTAAATCATTCTGGAAAGAAAAATTTATTAATGGATTACCTAGTTTATTTGCTCACAAAATTAGAGATGTTCTTAGTCAACCTACTGGTGTTATTGAATATGATAATTTAACATATGGTGATATAATTAGCACTATTCAAAAAGAAGGTTTAAAAATGTGTATTGATTTAAAACTTAGTCAAAAAGCAACAAAAGATAAACATAAAGCTAAATATGAATTAGGAAATTTCTGTGAACAATATGGACTACCTCCTATTGCACCCTCTCGTAGGAAATCACACAAACATTCAAAACATAAATCCAAATATTATCATAAATACAAGAAGCCTTATTCACCCTCCAAATCTAATGACAAATTTTATACTAAACCCAAAAAGAAATATCATAAATCTAAATCACATCCGAGATCAAAATCTAGTAAAGATATTACGTGTTATAATTGTGGACAAAAAGGCCACTATGCTAATAAATGCAAAGAGAAACAAAAGCTCAAAGACAGAGTCAATCAACTCCAAATTAATGATGAATCCAAAATTGGTTATTTGAAATCTTCCAATTAAATCAATCGATAATGGTTCCTCTTACGTACTTCCATCTACATCCAATTCCCCATCCAATAGTGATAATTCGATTCGATAATCAAATTACCTTAGGATGTAATGATGTTTGTTGTAAAACTGTTAAACAAATTTACATTCTTACTAAACATAGTCAAGAAGAATGCTTTAATTGATTTAATTAGTAAATTAGATGATCCTCAATTAAAACAACAATATATTGATAAGCTCAAAGGTCTAATACTTCAGCGAAACTATACCTCAGTTTAATAAACCCATCATTAGTTTATCTAAAACTTTAGAAAAATTTAAAAATAAAACTAAAGAAGTTACACTTCAAGACTTACAATTTGAAATCAATCAAATTAAACAAACAAAAAGAGATCTTCAAAATAAAGATAAAAAATTAGAAAATGAAATTATTAATCTTAAACTTAAACAAAACTTAAATGATTTCCAACCTAATGCACAATCACCTCATGAATCCGACCATAATTCTGATCATGATTCTGATCATACTGATCCAACTAAACTCATATTTGATAATCGATCTCAAGCTACTAACCTTGAAGATAAACGATTAAATTTACTTAATAAAATTTATATGCAAAAATGGTATTCAAGAATTAAAATCATTGTTGAAGATTTTGAATTAGAATTAGTTGCATTAATTGATACTGGTGCTGATTTAAATTGCATTCAAGAAGGATTACTTCATACTAAATATTATCACAAATGTCAAGAGAAATTAACTTCTGCTAATGGTAGTAAAATGCATATTCGATATAAATTACCTAAAGTACATGTTTGTCAAAATAATGTTTGCTTTAAAACTACATTTGTTTTAGTCAAAAATATGGTGATCGGATTATTTTAGGTACACCATTTATATCTTTATTATATCCATTTACTACTTCTCTTGAAGGAATTACTACTCATGTTTTAGGACATCCTGTTACATTTACATTCTTATTTCCACGAACAATTAGAGTTAAATCAATTACAAGATTGTTCTATTACCCACACTATTAAACGACTAACTCGGCATATTAATTTTCTTAAAGAAGAAATTAGTTACAAGCGAATAGATCAACGATTAAGCGATCCGTTCTCATCTCTTAAATTAATGATTTCAAATTAAAACTTGAATCAACTGTTTGTTCAACTTTACCTCTTGATTCGCATAGGAAAAAGCATGTAGTTACTTTACCATATATTAAAGGTTTTAATGAGCGACAAATACCTACTAAATCGGCCTATTCAAATGAATCATGAATTGTTAGAAATGTGTAAAAAAAAATTAATGAATTGTTAAAAATAGAATTATTAGTCCCAAAGAAATCACCATGGTCTTGTCACGCTTTTTATGTTAATAAAAATCTTTGAATTAGAACGAGGTGTTCCTCGCCTAGTTATTAATTATAAACCATTAAATCTGATCTTGAATGGATTAGATATCCTATTCCTAATAAAAAGACCTAATTAAAAGACTTAATCAAGTCATTATTTTTAGTAAATTTGATTTAAAAGTGGTTTCGCAAATTCAAATTCATCCTAAAGATCGATATAAAACTGCTTTTAACACACCTTTTGGCCAATATGAATGGAATGTCATGCCATTTGGATTAAAAAATGCTCCTAGTGAATTTCAAAATATAATGAATGATATCTTTAACCCATTTAGTCATTTTTCTATTGTTTATATTGATGATATATTAATCTTTTCTAAATCAATTAGTGAACATTGGAAACATTTAACTGCATTCTTTTATACTATTAAAAGTCATGGTCTAGTCATATCCGCTCCTAAGATTAAATTATTTCAGACTAAAGCTAGGTTTTTAGGTTATGATATTCATCATAATACTATTCTCCCAATTAGTCGCTCTATTGAGTTTGCGTCTAAATTTCCTGATGAAATTCTTGATAAAACTCAATTACAAAGGTTTTTAGGTTCCCTCAATTACATTGCTGAATTTTATAAAGACCTTAGGCAAATCATCAACCATTGTTCGATCGGTTAAAGGATAATCCTCCTCCTTGGTCTTCTACTCATCTTTTGTTGTTCAACAAGTTAAACAATATGTCAAGTCTCTTCCTTGTCTTGGTATTCCCTCGAGAACTCATTCAAAATTATTCCAACTGATGCAACTGGAATTGGTTATGGTGGCATTCCCCCTCAGAAAGTCCCACCCCAATCATCTGAACAAATTGTTCGTTTTCATTCTGGTGTCTGGAATAAAGCACAATTAAATTATAGTACTATTAAAAAAGAAATTTTATCTACTATTTTATGTATTCAAAAATTTCAAGATGATATTTTAAATCAAAAATTTTACTTAAGGTTTATTGCAAATCGCTAAATATGTTTTGGAAAAAGATGTTCAAAATCTTGCTAGTAAACAGATTTTTGCCCGTTGGCAATCTATTTTAAGTATTTTTGATTTTGATATTACCTATATACCTGGTTGTCAAAATTCCCTACCTGATTTTCTTGCGAGAATTTTTACGGGGGTAAGGGATGAGTGCTACTCCACATATTTCCTATGTTAAAACCCAAATTATCCATTCCCAAACCCCGATCAAACAAGTTAACCGTCGGATTAACCGTCTTAAGTCACTAGGCCAACTACTAAAAGAGCCCAATACATCAATCACCATGATTTACAAGCTCGCCGTGTTTTACGACATAATTATTACAATGATTTACATTATTACCAGAATTACTTAGATCTTCTTTCTGGTTGCTAATCTTTGTTTCCTATTCAACAGATGTCTCGCCCAAGGCCTCCTTCTAAGGCTTTGGTCCCCTCCTCCAGTAAACCTAATCAACTCATAGTTCCTCCTCCTCTAGAGTCAATTAAACCATCCTCTTCCATTGACATAATTAATAGATACCATACTCTTGGTACTATTCACCGTCCTGATTACTCATCTGCATTGGCTAATGATCCCTTTGCCTCTAGCCAATCAGTTTCAGTTACTCCACTTCCAATTAACCAAGTTCGACCCTCTCGAACTGAGTACACCAAATCACATGTTGCTAACTTGTTCTACAAAGAACCTAGTCACCCCAGAAGTCAAACCATTAATGAAATTGCTCAATTCCATTTTGGCTCTGGATGTCATTTCATTTCTTCACCTCCAGAGAAAAATCTCTCTTATTACAAAGATATTCTGCTCAACCATCGTTCCATTTTGATCAAACCAATTCAGATCCTGAATTATGATTGCAAGATCCTATACCATTCACTTTACATTCACAACATTGTCTCTCTTGCGAATGGGGCAATCCTAATCTGCTTCGAGATTTGCCTGGTCATTCTATTCAATATAATTATCATGATTATATTGATGCTTGGTTCAAATTGTTCTTGTACCAAAATGAGTCATTTAGTCACTCCTGGTTCATCTCCTTTGATCAAAAATTCAAATCTGAAATACCCACCTGGTTTCTTCGATGGTGGACTCATTATGGCCCCATTTCAGATATTCTTCCCAGTTCACTCAATGAAACAATTGCCTATTTTGCTGCTGTTTACCCATTTACTACTCATCAAAAACAATTTCCTATCTTGCTCAATTTTATATCCAAGTACAAAATCCCATGGATATTCAAATGGCATTATGGGATTGATAACAACATTATTATTCGCCAACACTCTGTTAAATGGTGGGCTAAGTTCAATGTGCCCAGAATTATTGAAATTGTTTATGAGGAATTTCCTCCTGATTCATGTGCTCCAACACCTGCAATAGTCAAAGCCCAGCAAGCCCAATGAGACTTGAAATCGACCAAGGAAGTCAGATCTTCCTCCAGTCAATCTTAGCGATCTCTCATCTAGTGGCTCCAAGCCCAAATCATCAAAGATCAAATCCAAGGAAAGTCCAAAGTCCCAAGGGTTAGGACCAACCCAAGTCAAAGTCCAAATCACGTGCTCGATCCGAGATTCAACCTCTGCTCGGCCATTGTTCAACCTGGATCCACCAGTGATCAATTGCTTCAAATGGCCCGTCTCCTAGTAGATCATGCCCAAGCCCAATTAAAAAATGAACAATCTCCTACACCGGTCCAACAGTCTAGTTCAGAAGATAGTTCAGACAGGTCAGAAGGATCTACCAATCAACTTTGGTTATGATCGTCACGAGTTTCATGATGCTCGGGACCCATTTGCTTGAAATAACCAACATAGGACCCCTCATCAATATAAAATTGACTTCCATCACCACTCTTTTGAGAAAAAGTCAATTTATATTTATTGATTCCTTTATTCACATCTTTGCATAGTTAATTCCAATCAATCGGTAAAAGTAACCGATACTTGCTTTCGATCCTCAATCTTTGCCAATTGCTTTCACCATTTAGCCAACTCACATCTTTGCATAGTTAATTTCAATCAATCAAAAGTAACCGATGACCTTGCTCGATCCTCAATCTTTGCCACTGCTTTCATCATTTAGCCAACTCACATGCTGCATAGTTAATATTGGTTTTCTATATATTTGTAATCTATTGTAATTGTTCGGCAGATTCCAATTTTCTTGAACCTTTTAGTTTGTAAAGAAAAGAGTGTACTGCTGAGTGAGGTTTACCATTGTTCTGTTCTTCTATTCAGGATCCTTGCAGATTACAACAATTGTAAGTGCAAGTTATTTTCTGTAATGAATTAAAATTGTGTTTTAATTAAATATTTTGATTTAAATTATATTTTGTTTTGTGCATTCCAATTCTATGTTTAAATTGTTTCATCTTTGATTTCGTAATCCATGGTTCTTCATTCTTGTTGCTATTTCCGCGGTCTTGGTATCAGAGCAAGTACTTGTAATGTTTTAAATTTTTACCCATGTGCATCTATCCAAAAATATAACTAGTAGTCTACCTAAATATTTTCCATACACATCTATCCAAAAAAATATATAATCCTTCAAAAAATGTAACAAATGCCAACTAGTTGCATACAATTCAGCTTGTTGCATGAGTTCATCTATATGTACAAAAGAAAAAGATAAAAAAATGTCATTTAATGTTTTTATGAAAATATTAACATCAAATGATTGTAAAATTGGACAAAAAAATAAAAAGTTCAATAGAAAGTAAAGGTAATATGAACAAGAAAGTAAAGGTAAAAATTAAAATGATACTTTTTGTCTTTTTTCCTCACATTTTTGTCTCTAATTCTCTAACTGTGCTTCCTAGCAATTCACTGCTTGCTCTCACAAGTTTGTTTAATCTAGGCCGAGGTGACCATGATGATCTCGGAGCTGTTATCAATTTTTGCCCCCAAACGACCTGTTTTTGCCTTTTTATCTCACATTTTATTATCTAAATCTCTAACCATGTTCACTTGCTCTCACAAATTTTTTTAATCTAGGTTGAGGTGACCGTTATGATCTCGAAGCTATTTGGGCCTGTTTCCAATTTTCGCCCCCAAACGGCCCTTTTTTGGCTTTTTCTCTCACATTTCTTTTGGGTCTAAATCTCTAATTGTGTGTCCTATTGACGCGCCGCTTGCTCTCACAAGTTTGTTTAATCTAGGCCGAGGTGACCGTAATGATCTCAGGGCTATTTGGGGCATGTTTCCAATTTTTGACCCAAACGGCCTATTTTCACCTTTTTCTCTCATATTTTTTGTCCTATCGACACGCCGCTTGCTCTCATAAGTTTGTTTAATCTAGTCCGAGGTGACCATGATGATCTCAGGGCTATTTGGGGGCTATTTCCAAATTTTTCCCCCACATACCATCCTTCAAAATAAAAAACAAACCAAACTAGAAGTTGATCAAACCAAAATAGAGAACAACCCTCAGCAGCAGCAGAGCAAATCATCACCTGCCCTAAACTATTGGACCATCATAGCAGCAGCAGCAGTGTAAAGGCTCTTTTGTTTGGACAGTAAAAACTTAAGGCTGATTACTTCTATTTGTGTGGATCCTTTTATCTACTCTTGAAATTTAACTTGAGAAGATATATTGCATATTGATGTTATGTTTGATCTATTGTTTGTTATGTTTCAATAAATAATTTATAATTAGATCAAACACCAAAAACTTACAACAAAAACATTACCTATAAACTCTTTAACATACTTCCAATTGCAAGGTGGTGATTTCCCTCTCAATACCTAAAGCATGATAAAAGTCCAACTAACTACCATTACCAATTGGACATAGGAAATATATTTTTCTCAATATGTAGCAGGCTCAGCATCCTCATGAGTGTTTAAACTGAAAAAAAAAAAAAAAAAAAAAATTAAAGTGAAAAAGTTTCGATACTGGACATAGAAATAACTTGCTTCATGAGTAATCTCAAAGATGTTAATAATATAAAACACAACTGTCCATATTGGGAAAGGAAATATATGATATATGACTATAAGAGGTTTGAAAAATTCTATGACTATGTTATTCTACTTTCATGAGTAATCAATTTCTATGACTATGTTATTCTACTTTCATGCAAACATAGAGAGAGCACTACTATAATCAGCAGCTATGGCTGTGATTGATTGTTATAGCTACAATGCATTGCAGGGAAATATATCACACTAAATTGGTTCATTAATGAGTTGCAAGTGGACGACAACATTATGAATCACCAGCCATAAGTCTAATATACTTTTAAGTTATTTCCAATTTTGAAGGGTTAGAATATTGAACATGCATGATGAAAGGGGAATCCTAACCTAACAAAACAAAAGGTAAGGCAAAACTTGCCAAGAGATGGAGCAAAGAGCTTAAACTAGGTCATGTTGAGAAGCTCCTAATCGCCTACTAAAGTAGGGTCTAGATGAACCCTATGCGTGGAGAGTGAAGAGTTTATTACAAATGCTTCACTGGTAGAGAAACTGATTCCTGTATGTGGAGTAACATCCATTCAAATATTAAGTCCTGATAAATTGATATTAAGTCCTGATAAATTGATAATATAAAAGTTGATCAACTCTATCTAGGAACCTACAAACCAAGTTGAGAAGCAAATTCTTCTAAAAAAAGACTCCAATTTGAGTTTGATGAGACATTCAAAAGGAGAAGGTTAAGCTTTATAAGGTACACGCAATGGCAATCTTGGAACCCTCGTTTTGTTGGGTATACCTCCTTATTAGAGTGTGGGACCCAATTGGTTTTGAAAAAAGAGTTTTAATTTGGCTTGGTTTAGGTATAATATTTTTATATATTATATTTGTGGAGACCCAATTCAATTGGGATACAATTAGGGTTTGATTACAAAACCCTAGATTAACAATATATATATATATATTGTTTATGTGTGCCGTAGGGAGTAACGGCAGTGGCCTAATTATATTGGTTTTTTTCGAAGTTGAGTGTAGCAGCAGCAACTTTGATATACTTGGGTGCATTGATTCTTGGTGTATATTCAAGTTGGTGCATTGATCTTGTATGGAATCAAGTTGGTGAAGATTTTGGTATTTTGGTGAAGCTGATTTGGATTGTTATTTTGGGTCTTCTTCAACTCTGGTTTTGAAAATTTTGGTTCATCTATTTGGTGAGGTATTTCCTCTTGTTTATTTGTGATTATTTACAATTCACCTAAGGGTGGTTTGTGAGACCATTCGTGTCTCGTTTGTAATCGTTTGAAACTTATTTGGTTGACAGTGGAATCGGATTTCGATCCCGTGGGCGTACCTCACATTGAGGGAACCACGTAAAATTCTTGTGTTGCCTTTGATTTAATTTTTCCGCATTAGTTTTTATTCCCATTGATTGATTTACTTGTGGAGAATCATCGATTTTCCCTAACAACTGGTATCAGAGCTTACGGTTTATTGGGGTCTATTTATTTGTGTAAATCAATGGAGGGGAATGTGGGTTGCATGTCTAGCTTCAATGGAAGTAATTGGGTAACTTGAAAAACTAAAATGGAGGACCTATTATTTTGTAAATATTTGTATGGACCTATTGAGGGTGATAGTGGCAAACTCGAAGGTATGAAAGATGATGAGTGGAAGAGGCTTAATTGAAAAGTCGTTGGTGTTATCCGTCAATGGATTGATGACAGTGTGTTTCATCATGTTGCTACTGAAACTTCAGCACATGATTTATGGAAAAAAATTAGAGAGTCTTTATGATAGAAAATCAGCCACAAATAAAGTCTTTCTGTTTCGTAAGTTGGTTAATTTAAAATATAAAGAAAGCCCTATTCCTAACATCTGAATGAAATAAAGAGTATTGTTAACCAACTTGCTTCTATGAAAATTATTTTTGATGATGAGTTGCAGGCTTTGATGCTACTTAGTTCCTTGCCCGAAAGTTGGGAGACTTTAGTTGTGACAGTTAGTAATTCAGCACCCGATGAAGTTGTCACAATGGGTCAAGTCACTAGTAACTTGTTGAATGAAGAAACTAGAAGAAAATCAGCCGGTTCCTCTCATTCGGAAGCATTTGTTGTGAGAGGCCAAAGCAAAACAAGGGGGAGGAGTAAAACTCCTCATGGTCGTGATCAAAGCCGTGACAAGTCAAGAGATGGTTCTCTTTCAAAGAAAGACGTTGAGTGTTATTATTGCCATGAGAAAGGGCACATGAAACGGGAATGCCGAAAGCTCAAGAACAAGGAGAAAAGGCGTGACAAAAGTGTGGATAAGAAGCAAGAAGACACAACGGCAGTTACTACCGATGATCTCATGGTCGTTTGTGAAGATGATTATATCAATTTTGTGGGCCAAGAGAGTCATTGGGTGATTGATTCTGGTGCTTCTTTTCATGTGACTTCTCGAGTTGATTTCTTCACTACCTACACTGCAGGAGATTATGGTTCTGTTCGAATGGGTAATGAAGGTTTGTCCAAGATTATCGGCATGGGTGATGTTTGCTTGGAAACAAATTTGGGCTGCAAGTTGTTACTTAAAGATGTGAGGCATGTTCCCGACATTCGCCTCAATTTGATCTCTACTGGGAAGCTAGATGATGAAGGCTTCAACAACAAATTTGGTGATGGAATATGGAAGCTCACAAAGGGTTCTTTGGTGGTGGCTAAGTGCAAGAAGACTCATACACTTTATTCGATGCAAGGAAAAATTTGTAAAGGTGTTGTCAATGCACTTGAAGATGATACTTCTACTGAATTGTGGCACAGGCGACTTGGGCACATGAGTGAAAAGGGGCTACAAGTTTTGTTCAAGAAAGAGCTTCTACCCGGTTTGAAAGGTACACATCTTAAAACTTGTGTTCATTGTTTGGCGGGTAAACAACATAGAGTTTCTTTTCATAAAAATGTTGCTTCTAGAAAAGAAAAGGTTTTGGAGTTGATTCATTCGGATGTTTGTGGTCCTTTAAAAGTTAGAACACATGGTGGTGCACTTTATTTTGTTACTTTCATTGATGATTATTCAAGGAAAGTTTGGGCTTTTCTACTAAAAACTAAAGATCAAGTTCTAGAAGTATTTAAGCATTTTCAGGCCATGGTTGAAAGAGAAACAGGGTAGAAATTGAAGTGCATCCGAACAGACAATGGTGGTGAATACATTGGGTCATTTGATGAGTATTGTCGCAGCCAAGGTATTCGGCGCCAAAAGACAATTAAGAAGACTCCTCAACAAAATGGCGTTGCCGAGAGGATGAACCACACCATTGTGGAAAGAACAAGGTGTTTGCTTTCACATGCTAAATTGCCAAGATCCTTTTGGGGTGAGGCAATGAGTACAGCAGTTAACGTGATCAATTTGTCTCCTTGCTATCCTTTGAATGGTGATGTTCCTGAAAGAGTTTGGACTGGCAAAGATGTGTCTTATGAGCATTTGAGAGTGTTTGGTTGCCGAGCTTTTGTTCACATTCCAAAGAATGAGAGGTCCAAGCTTGATAGTAAGTCAAGACAATGTATTTTTCTTAGCTATGGGCGTGATGAATTTGGGTATAGATTGTGGGATCCGGTCGACAAGAAAGTCATTCGAAGTCGTGATGTTGTGTTTCTTGAAGACCAAACAATTAAAGACTTTGGCAAAGGTGATCAACCGGAGCCAAAAACTAGTGATCTCATTGATATGGATCCATCTCCTTCATCTTCAGTTGATGATGAAAATGGGGGAGATATGCAGCCACCTATTGAAGAAGTGGATGATGATGCTAATCCTAATGAAGTTGAGCCAGAAATTGAGGAAGAGCATCCAACTCAAGAACCGCCACCACAACTTGAGTTAAGAAAATCTACAAGGGACCGACAACCTTCAAGAAAGTATCCTCCCAATGAATTTGTGTTGATTTCCGATCAAGGGGAGCCGGAGAGCTACCAAGAAGCAATTGAGCATGCAAAGAAAGATGATTGGAAAAAGGCCATGGAAGAGGAGATGAATTCCTTGCTTGAAAACCAGACTTGTGATTTAGTGAAGTTGCCTAAAGGGAGGAAAATTCTGAAAAATAAGTGGGTTTTCAAATTGAAGAATGATAGCAAGAATCTGAGGTACAAGGCACGTCTTGTTGTGAAAGGCTTTGGGCAAAAGAAATGTATTGACTTTGACGAGATTTTCTCACCGGTTGTAAAGATGTCTTCTATTCGGGTTGTACTTGGCATGGTTGCAAGTATGAACCTTGAAGTTGAGCAACTTGATGTGAAGACCGCATTTCTTCATGGTGATCTTGAAGAAGAAATTTACATGGAGCAACCAGAAGGTTTTGTGGAGAAAGGGAAAGAGAAATTTGTTTGCAAATTGAAGAAAATTTTGTATGGTCTCAAGCAAGCTCCGCGGCAATGGTACAAAAAATTTGACTCTTTCATGATGAATAATGGTTTTTCTAAAATCACTTCGGATCATTGTGTGTTTGTGAAAAATTTTCCGGATGGCAAATTTATTATTCTTTTGCTTTATGTTGATGACATGTTAATTGTGGGTCAAGATTCTACTATGATAAACAAGTTGAAGTTGGAGTTGAGCAAGTCCTTTGCTATGAAAGATCTGGGACCGGCAAAGCAAATACTTGGTATGAAAATTGTTCGTGATCGCAAAGAGGGACTTATTTGGTTGTCTCAAGAGAGCTACATTGAGAAAGTTCTTGAGAGATTCAACATGGATAAAGCAAAGCCGGTTGGTTGTCCACTTGCGGGTCACTTCAAGCTTAGTTCGAATTAATGTCCTACAAGTGAGAAAGACAAAGAAGAGATGTTGAAAGTTCCTTATGCTTTAGCAGTTGGTTCTTTGATGTACGCTATGGTTTGTACAAGGCCGGATATTGCTCATGCCGTTGGTGTGGTGAGTCGGTTTCTCTCTAATCCGGGTAAAGAACATTAGGCAGCGGTAAAATGGATTCTAAGATATCTTCAAGGGACTTTGAAGGTGTGTTTGTGTTTTGGGGATGGTAAGCCGATGCTTGATGGGTTCACAGATTCTGATATGGCTGGTGATGTTGATTCTAGGAAATCTACTTCGGGGTATTTGATGACTTTTGCAGGGGGAGCTGTGGCATGGCAATCTAAATTACAAAAATGTGTTGCTCTCTCAACTACCAAAGCTAAATTTATTGCTATTACAGAAGCTTGCAAAGAAGAGTTATGGTTGAAGAAATTTTTGCAAGAGTTGGGTTTGAAGCAAGAAAAGTATGTGCTTTATTGTGATAGTAAAAGTGCTATTCACTTGAGTAAAAATTCTACCTTTCATTCGAGATCGAAACACATTGATGTGAGATACCATTGGATTCGTGATGTGTTAGACTCGAAATTGTTACAACTTGAAAAGGTTCACACGGATGATAATATTTCGGATATGTTGACTAAGACTTTGTCGAGGGATAAACATTTGAAGTGTCGAACTTTGGCGGGTATGGTTGATGTCTCCACCTAAGTCGGTAGGGGGAGAATTGTTGGGTATACCTCCTTATTGGAGTGTGGGACCCAATTGGTTTTGGAAAAAGAGTTTTAATTTGGCTTGGTTTAGGTATAATATTTTTATATATTATATTTGTGGAGGCCCAATTCAATTGGGATACAATTAGGGTTTGATTACAAAGCCCTAGATTAACAATATATATATATTGTTTATGTGTGCCGTAGGGAGTAACGGCAATGGCCTAGTTATATTGGTTTTTTTCGAAGTTGAGTGTAGCGGCAGCAACTTTGATATACTTGGGTGCATTGATTCTTGGTGTATATTCAAGTTGGTGCATTGATCTTGTATGGAATCAAGTTGGTGAAGATTTTGGTATTTTGGTGAAGCTGATTTGGATTGTTATTTTGGGTCTTCTTCAACTCTAGTTCTGAAGATTTTGGTTCATCTATTTGGTGAGGTATTTCTTCTTGTTTATTTGTGATTATTTACAATTCACTTAAGGGTGGTTTGTGAGACCATTCTTGTCTCGTTTGTAATCGTTTGAAACTTATTTGGTTGATAGTGGAATCGGATTTCGATCCCGTGGACGTACCTCACATTGAGGGAACCACGTAAAATTCTTGTGTTGCCTTTGATTTAATTTTTCCGCATTAATTTTTATTCCCATTGATTGATTTACTTGTGGGGAATCATCGATTTTTCCTAACACATTTCACCACCATGTCTGGTCCGCAACAGTCTGGAGAAAAATAATTCAATGCCAATGTTAATACCAATGTGAAATGCCAGAACAATGAAGGGTTGTATGAAAGTAGAATAACATAATCATAGAAATTGATTACTCATGAAGCAAGTTCAATCCCAAAGATGTTAAAAATATAAAACACAAATGTCCATATTGGGAAAAGAAAATATATGATATATGACTATTAAAAGTTTCAGAAATTCTATATAAAGTGAAATGGTGAAATACAATTAATATAATTGATCCTATATAGTAGGGAGTAGGATTTGTCTAATTATGTTTTTGATATTGGCAAGACTGGCAATCAGACAGTTTCAAGAGTATATCAAATAACTTACTAGCTTACCACAAGTTGATTATAACCTTGCGGCAAAACAGAATATCTATCTCATCTATTGTCCAAAACATTGGTATTTTTACAGACATGTTTTCATGATCTCAATTGATCCCAAGGAAAAAAAAAAAAAAAAAACCCAGCTACAAGTTGAAGATAAGAAGCAAAAAACTAATGAAAAAATGGCCAAGAAGAATCATCAAAGGAACCAAATGAACTTATTGTCAAACACCAAAAACCAAACACGAAAGTAAGGTAGCCATGCAAGAGGTAGCAACATTTTAGGATACCTCAGGTTCCAAGAAACCTCATTTATCAAACAAATGTCCTAAAATTTATCATCCATCAAATTCTACCAACCCATAATTGTTCCTAATATATCAAACATTACTGTCACGCCCTCAAAAATAAACCCATAATATATAATATTGACATGCATTAACATAAGAGAATAAAACATTCATTCATTCATCAGAGTATTCTTATTTAAAAGACATTACATGTAACAACGAAAGTAAATGCCCTACGGGCTTATAGCTTTCCAAGCCAACACTTGGACACAAAAATGTGAGTGCTAACTCAACTACAAATTAATCCCTTGGCTTGAGTTTACATGTAATATCAAAATAAAACGAAATAACAACTAATTAAATAGAATCTTCAACTCCAAATCCTCCCAAGCTAAGTCCTTGGAGGTAGTATATCACCTGGACCTAAAAATGATGTTCTCGTATAGGGTGAGCCACAGCCCAACAAAAATACACTAAACCAAATATAAGAATTGACTAAAGCAATAGCATTCAATAGATGGTTAACACAACAATATCAATTTCATCACTATACAGTTTCATGACCATTATGTCCATGACACGTTTTACTTTCCATTTATACAGACATGACTCAGAACCTGGCCAAATTATAAAATGAGACTACATTTCATTTTAACATTACTTCCAATATTAACAATTCAAATGAGACTAAGGCTCACTAAAACACTTCCATAAGTCAACAAGTACACATATTTGCTGTACTAATGGAGTCCATCCCCTTTCTCCTCCTAAACAAGTTTGAGAGCCCATCTCCTATCTTCCCTCAAACCATGGAGTACATCCCCTATCTCTTCCCAAACAATATGCATATACAATGTATTAAACACTTGTCATACATAATATTCAATCAATACACGTATTTGCTGTATTAATTCAACCGTCATATTCAATGACTTATTCAATGTGATTAGTTTCAGTTTTTCCTAATCAACATGTAATGTCTACAACAATCATGACTATCCTCCACCAATAGTCCAAAACACTTATTTCTAAAAAGGAAATAAATGTATCAACAAATATAAACTCAACGTTTTCATAAGTGAGTGATTAAATTATCCAACTACACCATTTAATCTCATAATTTCCCCAATTTCATGAATTAAACCAAATTCCTCATTTTTCCAAAATTAATTATACGAATTAATTTATTATAACAATTAGGGCTTTTTAAATTATAAATCAAACCCTAGTTTTTCCCAAAATTACCGAACAACACCAACATATCAAAATGACCAAAACTTAGGACAAAACCTATAGTATGGAGTAGGGTATCCCTACCTCGAAGTGAAGAACTCGAATGGAGAAGCTGACCCGAAATCCAAAGTGCTCCGAATCCACAAATGTTCAGATTAAAATAAAGCCCTCAACCCACTCTATCTTTTTAATAAAGAACCTAGGGTAGAAACACCCTAAAAATAGATGAAACCTAAGAAAGAAGGTGAGTGGAGAGAGAGAAAACACGGACCAAGGGTTTTTAAAACAAAAGAGGATGAAAAAAGATGTTTAAAAACCGCTGCTGTGTATTTAAATAAAACAGGCTTGCTCGAGCGAAGGATTGGTCGCTCGAGCAACCAGACATAAGAAATCCTCGCTCGAGCGAAGAAAGTCTCGTTCGAGCCAAAAACTCAAAGCTTCAAGTCTGCAACCCAGAAGCACGCTCAAGCGACAGAATGCTCGCTCGAGCGAATAACTCGAAAACATACACCTCGCTCGCTCGAGCGAAGAAAAGCTCGCTCGAGCCAAGAAACACAGCTCTCAGGTTCTATACTCAGACGCAGTCGCCCGCTCGAGCGAAGAAACCCTGGCTCGAGCGAAGAACCAAAAACAAAGAGCTCGCTCAAGCGACAAATTGCTTGCTCGAGCAAAGGACCAAAACTCTGGGCAGCAACTATTTGCTCCCAAACACAACCAACCTGTAACAAACCTGCCCAACACATCCTACAACTCAAAGACAAGGTATGGAAGGACGGAAACAAGATATAAAGTATAACTAACATCTACGGAACCAAGTCCGGATCACTATATAACAAGGGATAAAACCCGGGATCACTATAATTACCTTACTATATGGTATCACCCTGCATGCATGATCATTTCTATCTACAAGATGGTTATTGTTTTGGAACTATGAGATTCTTACCGGACAATTGTGCTCACCCCTTGTTGTTTCATTTTTCTACAGTAAGAGAAGTTGGATTGATTGGTTCGAGGATTAAGAAGTTCATGTGTCTGTTATGTGTAATTTCATAGTAGAAGTGAAATAAATGAATTTTGTACATTGATGTTTGTAATTATTTATTTGTAACTCCGTAGCGGAAGCATGGCATATATTATTATTATTGTTGTATTCATCATGAGAGAAAACATGTACTATTATGTTTCTATTACTCAAGGATAATAGATATTTGTTTTTTTTTTTTTTTTAAAAAAAGGACCTAAATTAAAGGCTTTTGGTAATGATTCCAAGTAATTAAAAATTGGGGTATGACAATTTCACATCTACCCTTTTCAAACATTCACATGAACCCAACACAATTTCCCCATAATATTTTACAAACAAAACAGAAAAAATGTCACACAAGTTGCATCTAAGCAAGCCATACCATACATACCAAAACCCAACCAATTTGAAACCATTTATTGCCCTAACAATTCAATACTTGCATGAATCATCAATGACAAAATGTATCACAGTTCATAAAATATCTATCATTTAAAGCGTCTCATTCTATTAACCCTAGATTAACCTCAAATCATTAAAATAGTAAAAACCCAACAAGAAATTTAAAATCAAATTGATGATCAAACACAATTGAATCAGAAATAGACATGAAAGAGATTGATAGAACACCATAATAGTTACATGAAGATTACTTGAAAATATATGTTGAAAGGGAGATAAGTGTTAATTTTGACATACAAACACAAGAGAGGAAGATGTGCAAGGCTATGTTTCAACAAATCTGCTGCAACAAGCTAGCATAAAAACCAACAATCCAACAATTCCCACACCCAGGAAGCAATAAACAAGGCTATGTATCAAACTATAATTAACAACATATCCATGACTTCTTCTGTAGGCTTGCCTAAAACAAATTTTTAAACACACTGTAAAAAATAAAAAAAACAACAAACAACACTAACCACCAAGGCACTAACCTTTCCATCAAAGACAATTGATAAGGGGATAACCTCCATACAAGACCTAGCAGAATCAAAAACCTCAAGGGTAGAAAGGGAATAACGGTACCACTTTTAATTGGGAATATTGATATTAAATATGAGTCCTAAAAGGAACTAGTCATGCAGCTAGAAAACTCTATTTTTAAGCATGTATGTTCACATTGGATACGAATGAAAAAGAAACTCGAAGCCTTATAATGTTTCCTAACAATGATTCACCATCCATAATCAGAATGGGATATAATTTTGCATTCCTTTGGCAAATTGCTAACAAAATTTC
This sequence comes from Camellia lanceoleosa, assembly GCA_025200525.1. Classification (NCBI taxonomy): domain Eukaryota; kingdom Viridiplantae; phylum Streptophyta; class Magnoliopsida; order Ericales; family Theaceae; genus Camellia; species Camellia lanceoleosa. Next base: position 42,768,386 of record CM045765.1, read on the forward strand.
ATACGAGAGTGTGGATGGCAAAAACATAGCTATCATAACAGGAAAGTGTAATTTCCCTAAGTTAGAATGGGATATAATTGCACATACGACAGATCTACCACATAATTATATCCAAATTTAGGGTTAAAAACAGAGCTATCACAACAGATATATTGCACATTGATGTTATGTGTTATCTATTTACTTAATTTTTGTGATCTACTAGGATGTGTTTGGATGCCTCAATACTGGTGTGAATGCTCCCATTTCACTATCTATGGCATTAAAAGTGAATATTTGTTACTTCAAACAAAGCTATTACAAAACTAAGGGGGTCATCCCACTTTCTTAAATGATTCTATTCTAGGCAATAGATTTTTAAATAATAGAATTGTAAAATGAAGTAAAAAAATTTTTTTTTAAAAAAACTAACATTTAATAGGTTCATTTTTGTCTACATAGACATGATTACCAATACCATTTATATTTGTTACTCATTGGTTACATCCCCATGGTGCTATAAAGAATACTAGATGTATAATTTTATTATAAAGGACACTAAAGTCTCTAAAAAGTTGGAAAATAATAGTTAAAAAAGTATGAAAGCAATGGCATATCCATTTACCAAAACGGATCAAAACAATTTAATAGGATTTGTATTTTGTATTTTATTACAACCCAAATAAATTAGTTATACACAAATGAAAATAAAAACAAACAAAACAAAACATTGAGATTTGGATTGTATGCCTTCATACACCATAATCTATCAAAGATTTATGTACGTACAAAAATTTAAACAAACTGCAAATAATAGATTGATCACTCAGGAAATGGACACATCTTTCAGTTGGGTTTGCATAAAACACAAATATATAAGAATTTCAAGCCAGAAAACAAAACAGAACAATGATCAATATATTTGCTATGTAAGGAAAACATGATAAATCCCAAAACTAGATTAGCCACAAAGTCAACATCTAATAATAATAATAATAATAATAACAGAAAAAAAAATCACCGAGATCTATAACTTCAGTCCTCAGATCATCCAAACAAGAAAATCTCCCAACAAATACACACACACACACACATATATACTCATTATATTTATGCAAGAACATGAAACTAAAAGAATTGAATAACCCAGAAGTTGCCAAAGATCAGATCAAGAAAATGCATATTGGGCTCAGTAATAGCCAATAGTGTTAAATTTCATAGTCACATCAGTTCTATTTGACTGTAGGAATGCTAGATTCTAATAAACAACTAAACTAAACCTTATATATTAATATGCAAAATTGATGATTGATAGGGTTTTGAAAAATTAGGGAAAACAAAGAGAAGAAATCATTGATGAACATAAACACACAGAGAGAGAGAGAGAGAGAGAGAGGGGGAGGGGTTTATACCTCAAATTGAATTTAGGAAGAGTTAAAGATGCTCCAGAAAATGGAGAGGTCGAGGGCCCTGGTGGGTGAGACATTGTAGAGCAAGAAGAGTATGAGAAAGACGAGTGGCGAGGTGAAAAAAATGTAAGAGAGAGAGAGAGAGAGAGAGAGAGATAGACAGATACATAGAGAGATAGAGATATACAAAACCCTTATCTAGATAACGATGGTGAGGCAAAGACGATTGGCGGTGAGGTAAAGACGGACAGCGATGCTAACGGTGGAGAGGAGAGGACAACAGGTAGCAGTGCTGATGGTGAAGAGGGGAGGTAAGTAGAGCGATTTAGAGCATCAGCATCAGCAACGCTACAATAGCTTTGAAGCTATTGTAGAGAGCAGAAGTGAAGAATATGTGCTCCATCGACTTCCTTATCTCGTTCATCCATTTTGCCAACGCCATCTGATGCCTCAACTGATGAAGCGAACTACTGTTCATAGGTTAATCAATTTTTTATTATATTTTCTTTCCTGCACTTCTTTCTCCCGCTAACAAGAACACCATCTGTCATACCACCATTACTATCAACACTTACCAGAGCTATCACAAATTTCATTCTCACCATCTTGGAAGTTCATCAGGTTCTCTCTCTTTCTCTCACTCTCTGTAAATCATGTATCAGTTGATAAACTAGATTTTGTTGTTATATACATATATGTTCTTGCATTGTAAAATCATGTATATTAGTTGATGAACTAAATTCACTTTTGTTGTTATACACATATATGTTCTTGCATTGTAACTGATTGATAAAATACCTCACTAGTTTGTCCAAGATGTTATGCCAACTGATTGATTCACTAGTAAATCCTAAATGGCTTCCTTGTTTATGTTTTTGGAATGTTTATGTTTATGTTTTGATGACTTCATGTTTGGATGATTGAATTCCAAATGGCTTCCTTGTATGTATGTTGTGGGAAGCAGAACTAAACTAGAGGAAAACCATGACTGGACGTCCCACCGGACAACCCACCGGACGTCCCACTGGTCGACCAGTTCACCTGTTGTGTTGCTGCTGCTCTACCGTTGATCTGTTGTTGGCTTGGGCCTTATTTTATACTTGTTTTAATATCATTTTGCACTCCAAAAATATGGTTAAACACAAGGAGAATTTAGGGATTATAATGATTGAATTAAACCTTTTCAATTCAATTATAATCCATGTTTCAAAATAAATCAAAACATAATAAAAACAATCAAAAAATGGAAAAGAAAGATAATTTTGTTCCTTTCTTTATTTCCTTCACATGTTCTTTTCACACCATAGTTTTTGTTTTAATATTTTTCATTACTAAAAATATGATGATTGGAAAAAATATATTTAAATTGAAAAAAATAAAAGAATAGAAAATAATATTTTAATGAAATAGACTTTTAGAATAGAGAGTTTGATGGAGTGTGTATATAAAAAAGAGGCTAGCTAAAATAAAAAAGTGGATTTTGGATTATAATTTAACTCAAAATTTACTGAGGTTGATGCGGATGCTCTTAGAGGGCCAATTGTGATTAGGCACGATTTTGGTGAAATATATATTAGAAGGCTTTGAATTTGTTTTAATTTGTTTTCCCTACAACAGTATTGGTCGGCCACAATTACACTACATAGCAAAACGACGTCATTTTGATATTTGCGACCAAATTGCATCAATCGTTAAAAGATTTGTCTCCCGCTCAATTTTTCACCATCTTGCATAAATTATTGGTGACTAAAATTTCAAATTAGTCGTAAAAAATCACTTTTGTGCGACTAAACAACTTTAGTCTGTAAAAGTAAGAAAATTTGGCTACCAATTCTTTTATTAGTCGGAAAAATTATTTTTTTTGCGATCAAACTTTTTTCAATCAACAAAAGTGGTCGATAAAAGTGTAATTTCCTATAGTGTAACCATGTAAGATTTAATTGAACAATAAATAAAGCTAAAGAGAAATTCCCATTTTACGTACTAATACATACATTAATCAAACCTTAACTTTCTAAAATCTCATAACTATCAAGAATAGCACATAAAAACATTAAATAACATGCATATCGTTAAGGAAATTCTTACCTCAAGGAGAGAGAGAGAGAGAGAGAGAGAGAGAATCAACATCCAAAATATCAGGGCGACAAAAATGTGAACTCTTCCTATTAAAATGTTGCTCTTGATGTGCTCTAGCTTTTCGCCTTTAGAACTACGGGTAAATAATGAGTGGAACTAGATGAAATCAAATTTTAAGCTCAAAGGCTCAAGAATGGCAGACAGAGCTATGAGGAAGAATGGGTCTAAAAATGGGTTTTTACGGACCAAGTATTATTTTTAAAATTCGGAACATTGCGGGTGCGAAAACAAGTTCATAGGCACGAACCCCCCATCACGAGCACGGTAAAGAGGTTGCGGCTGCGACCAACTTGGCAGTGCACACGGCTATGGTTGTTCTAAGGACAATATCAAGGCGACCTGTGTACAACTCAAGCAAAAGAAGTAGAATTCAAACCCAACAGGTGAAATGTATAACTGGATAAAGTAGAAAGGGTCGGGTCTTGACCCGGGCCGCTATAACACGAGTCTAAATATTTGTTGCATTTTAGAATTTGTATAAAAGTTCAGAATTTTTAGTTAGCATTAAGCTTAGAATTCATGAAAATGAAGACATGTTAAATTTCTCATTAATAGCTCGTGAGAATAATTTTAAAAACTTCACAAAATTCAACTAATAAAAGGATGATTCAGTACACGAGACTCTCACTAGAGCGAGATTGAAAAAAGTGCAAGATGTAGGAAAATATATGCATCTTTATTCTTTACCCAAATTTTGTATACTATTTCTGTTACTTGAACCGTGCTACTAAAATGTTACCATTGGATGCCATTTCATTAAATTTAGCCAAATATTAGTGAAAAGAATGAAAATACAAAAAACCTATTTTCATGAAACTATTTTCAAACTGTTAATTTGATTTTCCTAATGAAAGAATGAAAATGAATTATGTTTTCAATCTTCTATTTCTTTTTAATTTCAAAAAATACAAAAAGTATGAACTGCAAATGAGAGTAGATAGGAACAACGAATATGATTGCCAAATGGGTTGGTTTTAAAAGTTCAACCAAGCATACTGAAGTGCAAAAGTTTTTTGGACCATCAAACTACCATGAAGTCTAGTGATACAAAATCAATCACAAAAAAAATAATAATCAGATGATGAGGCCATCATTAAAGTGACTGTTTCACTAATAAGAATGATAAATTCTATTAGCAAGCTATTCAAAGTTTATGCTTCCCTTTAACTTTTTGGGATGCTTTGGAATCCTGGTAGCCTTTTTCTGGCAAAGATGCTGTAAAAAGTGGATTACAAATGAGGTTCATGTTGGGACATCTCTCTATGGGGAAGTCTTCTTGGCCCAATTTGATATGGGCCACCCTTTTCCCAAGCCCACAATATCCTTTTTGATTTCTGTATTTTTGGTGTTTTAAAGAGGACAGTACCATATGGGCTTTCATTAAAAATAGATCTTCCTAAGTTTAAAATCAGATGAATAGCCCATAAAACTACCTTAACCAACTTGTTCAAACCCTATGAAGGCTCCCCTTTCAAATCACCTATTAAGATAGCTTGATAGGAGAGAAATTGGGAGAATTGGAGCCTAAGTTTTATCTTATACCCCACTTTTTGAAACCTTCTAAATATTAGAGAGAAAAAGAGATGAGTGTTACCAATGAATTTGCAAAATGGGGGCTCATTAGATTTGGACTTGTGTGCTAACCAACCCCTGCAAATTTCATCTTTCGACTCCTCCTAATCATGCTAGTGTTAAAACTTAATTGTATACATGGTGCATTTTGGACACATTATAAAGTTGGTGCATATATAAACTAAGAAAGGGAGAGATATGATACAGTAATAAAATTGTTTCCATGTGAATTAGGTCAAGTTTGGCATGACCTAAATAATACAAAAAGTCAAAAAGTCACTATCTTATTTAAGTCACATCATCTTATTTAAATCACATCACCTCTCTAACATATCACATCAAACCCAATCCAAACTCAACCCATATAAGCCAATAAGTCAAAAAGTGCATTTTTTTAGAACATCCCAAACCAACCCTTAGTATCATAGATTCAAATCACAAAAACAATCTCACCGCCTGAAATATGTTGTATATAAGATTAGTTTGCATACATTTAATTTTACTATGACAAAAGTTTCATGCACTGGAACGGTCTTACCAACATATAGAGATTTAATAGATGCATAACAAATGAACATGAAAAATGCATTGGTTTTCATCCTTCAATGGGTGGTCTCAAAGGCAACCTTTGAATCCCTTTCTTCAGCATGCCATGGGACAATGCTTTATTTATTTATTAATATTATTTATTTATTTTTTATTTTCTTCCATCAAAAATAAAAATAAAAATAAAAATAAGAATAACTTCTAATTCAATTTAGCTATGCCTTCCCTTGCCAAGGGAAACTTGTAATAGTGTATGCTTTAATTTAAAATCCTCTGGTTTCAGTATACTCTTTTGGAGTCCGGATCCTCTCCAGCCAAAGGATCCCTCCGATCCTCCGGTCAAGGGCCACGATTTGGCCACGTGGCCCTTTGAAGATCTACGGCTCAGATAAAAAAAAAAAAAAAAAAAAAAAGAATTTCGTTTCTCTGAAATGGAAGAAGAACAGAGGATGCATTTTTTTTTTTTTTGCTTTTTTCCTGCGTTTTTCTGATGCAGATATTTTGGAAGAAGAAAAAGAAGAAAAATCAAGATGATGAAGATTTGTAGATCCGGATCGCAGAGGAATTTTTTTTTTGTTGTTGATGAAGATGATGATGATGTTGAAGATGTTGAAGATGATGAAGATTTGATGCGTTTTTTCTGCAGATGATCTTGTGTTGGAAAAATTGGTTTATATATGGCATATTTTAGGCTAACTTTGAGCCCAAAATAGAGTGGGCCCCAAACGTTTTTTGGAGTGGGTCTGAAGAGGTGACGTGTTCCTTGCCGCGTGGCAAGTCACACGGTGAAGACGGAACGTCAAAACCATTTATGAGTGAATGGGAAGTTGACGTCATTTTCGGATTTTACATTAATTTTTAGATAAAATTCTTTTGATTTTTTTCAAGAAAAATTATTGTGGGAATTTAATTTAATTCTAAAATTCAAATTTTGGGTTCCTAAGTGGTTTCCTAAAGTTTGTAATTGTGGGAATTTAATTTAATTCTAAATTCAAATTTTAGGTTCCTAAGTGGTTTCTTAAAATTTGTACCTCTTACTTTATTTATTAAACTATTTAATTTGTTTAATATATATATATATATTTTCTAAATAGTTTTTAATAAATAAGGATTCAAGCAGTTGCTTTAGTTGACCAACGGACAACCTTTATTCAAATTTGTTTGAATATAAGGTTTCATAGCATTAACGGTCCGAAACTGTTTTGAATACTTAACAGGTAGCACCTGTTCGGGCAGGTTTTGTGCCTCATTTTATTTGCCTATATATAGATCCTATTCCAGCAGTTTTGGTACTGGAAAAAAAATTCTGAAAAATTCTGTTGATATTTTTTCATCTGGAAAATCTGTTTGATTTTTGTCCCTTTGCAGTTCAAATTGTCCTTTTGCATTATTTCTTCATTCTAGTTTTAGAATAAATTTTTTCAGAGAGTTAGAACACAGGTTTGGTTCAATAACAAATTCATTTGAAGTGCTTCTATAAATTTGTGAAGATCATTGTATCCTGGGAGATAGACGCCACTCAACCGTAAGCACCATAAGCGGGGTGAATTGCCTTAAGGACAAAGGTCTCACACTCGACTTGGTCTTAAGTTTAATTTGGTTCAATAAATAAATCTGGTATGTTATTTATTTATTTTAGTTGAATTTATTTCGAATTATTTTATTTATACAGAAGATTGTTCCAACAATCTTAAGACAGATTCTGAATTTATTCATTTCTGAGAATATTTTCGCTTGTTTCGCTTTCATTCTTCAGAATAAATGTGTAAATTCTAATTATAATTTTGTTTTATAAATTAGAATTGATGGCTATCAAACAAATGCCCAAACAAGTACTACTGTGGTGGCGATTGCACCAACCCTCTCCGTGATGACAGATCAAGAAATCACGGTGAAAAGCCGAGAAGTTCTCGTGAACCGACTTTTAAAAGATGGCAATGAAAATGTTGTTTTATCTAACAACTCAACTCGCCTCGTTTTCTCCGTGAAGATGCTCCTATCTTGAAAGAGGATGAAACCGACCGGCAAGTGGTTGCGGTTGATGCTTGAAACATACCGATTTCCTTTTTTAATTACGCCTTGAACGGACTTGACAACACATTGTACAACGCCTACAAATTCAATCAAGACAAAGAAAGGAACTTTGGGAATCGTTGGAGAAAAAGTACAAACAGAAGATGCCAAATCAAAGAAATTTGTGGTTGGCGATTCTCGGATTTTGTAATGGTTGATTCAAAACCGTGATCGCCAAGCTCAAGATTTCCAACTCATTCTGCATGACATTCACGCAGAAGGTATGTCTCTCAGTGAATCCTTTCAAGTTGCAGCCTTAATTGAAAAATTACCCAAAGGCTGGAAGGAATTCAAGAACTACCTTAAACACAAGCGCAAAGAAATTTCTATGGATGAGTTAATTGTGCGTTTAAGGATTGAGGAGGACAACCGCAATTCTGAAAAGCGAGCTGGTAAGAATCCTATGGAGTCTAAGGCAAATGTGGTGGAACATGCTTCAAAAACCAAGAAACGTAAGTCTTCTGGAGAAAGTACATCACAAGGCTCTAAAGGGGGAAATAATAAAAAGTACAAGTTTAATGGCAAATGTTACATCTGTGACAAAGAGGGACATCGGGCCAAAGATTGCCGTAGCAAAGGCAAAAGTAAGAAAAGAACAAGTAAGAAGCCTGCTCAAGCCCATATGACCGAAGTGGACAATATTTCTAATGGTGTCAATGACATCAATCTTTCTGCAGTTGTTTTCGAGGCAAATCTTGTCGAAAATCCTAAAGAATAGTGGGTGGACACTGGTGCTACTCGCCATATTTGTGCCAACAAAAAGATGTTCACATCTTATTCTACAGTGGACAATGGTGAACAACTTTTTATGGGCAACTCCTCAACTTCCAAAGTTGAAGGACAAGGAAAGATTGTACTCAAGATGACATCTGGAAAGGAACGCACTCTCAACAATGTCTTTGCATGTCTGGGACATTCGCAAGAATCTTGTTTCCGAATCTCTGCTGAGTAAGAATGGGTTTAAGCTTGTATTTGAGAGTGATAAATTTGTACTTACTAAGAATGGGATGTATGTAGGAAAAGGTTACATGTCTGATGGCCTTTTCAAGTTAAATGTAATGACTGTTGTACCCTCTGTTATTAATAATACTACATCTTCTTCTTACTTGCTTGAGTCTTCAAATTTATGGCATGGTAGACTAGGACATGTTAATTATGGATCTTTATGTAGATTAATTAATATGGAATGTTTACCTAAATTTGACATTGATTCAAATCATAAATGTGAAATTTGTGTTGAGGCAAAATTATCTAAAACTCCTTTTCATTCAATTGAAAGAAGTACGAAACCACTTGAATTAATTCATAGTGACATTTGTGATTTTAAATCAATTCAAACAAGAGGTGGAAAAAAGTATGTAATCACTTTTATAGATGACTATACAAGATATAGTTATATTTATTTAATTCGAACCAAGGATGAAGCTTTGGAAACTTTCATTCAATATAAGAATGAAGTTGAAAATCAACTTGGTAAGAAAATCAAGAAACTTAGAAGTGATAGAGGTGGTGAATATGAATCACCTTTTGGTGAATTTTGTAAAGAACATGGAATAATTCATCAAACCATCGCTTTACTCACCTCAAAGAAATGGAATTGCTGAAAGGAAAAATAGGACTTTAAAAGAAATGATGAATGCCATGTTAATAAGTTCTGGATTACCTCAGAACTTGTGGGGGGAAGCAATACTTTCTGCTAATTATATTTTAAATAAAATACCCCGAAAGAAAGTAAGTCAAACACCTTATGAATTGTGGCATGGAAGAGTACCATCCTACAAATACTTAAAAGTGTGGGGGTGTTTGGCTAAAGTGGCTATTCCTAGTCCTAAAAAGACTAAGATAGGTCCTAAGACCATTGATTGCATTTTCATTGGTTATGCCAAGAATAGTAGTGCATATCGGTTTTTGATTCATAAATCAGAACATTCCGAAATGCATGTAAATACTATTATTGAGTCTAGGAATGCATTTTTCTTTGAACATGTATTTCCAAAGAAGACTGGACAAGAGACTAGTACTAATAAAAGATCTTATGATGCTATTACTAGTCAGGATCAAGAACATGATCAAGAACAAGAGTTAGATCAAAATGAGGGAGATGAACCTAGGCGTAGTAAACGTGCTAGAACCTCAAAATCATTTGGTCCAGATTTTTTAACATATTTGTTAGAAAATGAACCTTTAACTTTTAAAGACGCTATGTCTAGTCCTGAAGCTCCTTTATGGAAAGAAGCTGTCAACAGTGAAGTTGAATCCATCTTGCAAAATCACACTTGGGAATTAGTGGACTTGCCACCAGGTTGTAAACCTCTTGGGTACAAGTGGATTTTCAAAAGAAAATTGAAAGCAGATGGATCAATCGACAAATACAAAGCAAGACTTGTAGTCAAAGATTTTAGACAAAAAGAAGGTCTAGATTACTTTGACACATACTCAACGGTTACAAGAATAACATCCATTAGAATGCTAATTGCTATTGCATCTCAATACAATCTAGAAATTCATCAAATGGATGTTAAAACCGCTTTCTTAAATGGTGAGTTAAATGAAGAAATTTACATGGAACAACTGTATGGGTTTTTCTGCTCAGGAAAGAAAAGAAAGTGTGTAAATTGGTTAAATCATTATATGGTTTAAAACAAGCCCCAAAGCAATGGCACGAGAAATTTGACAAGGCAATGATGTCAAATGGTTTTAAAATTAATGAGTGTGACAAATGTGTTTATATTAAAAACACAGACAAAGGTTATGTCATTGTATGTCTTTATGTAGATGATATGCTCATCATAGGTAGTAATAATGACATGATTAAAACTACCAAGAAAAATGTTGAATAAACATTTTGACATGAAGGACATGGGCATTGCTGATGTAATTCTTGGTATGAAAATTACCAAAACATCAGAAGGTTATACTTTGTCACAATCTCATTACATTGAGAAAATACTTGACAAATTCAAAGAAAGATGATGATCATCTTGCTAGAACTCCTCAGAGATGTTAATTTGTATCTTTCTAAGAATGTACAGAAAGTATTTCTCAATTAGAGTATGCCCAAATTATTGGAAGCCTAATGTACTTGATGAACTGACTCGCCAGATATAGCTTATGCAAGAAGTAAATTAAGTAGATATACAAGTAATCCGGAGTAGAACATCGAAAGCAATTATAAGGGTTCTAAGATATCTCCGATTCACTCGTAACATTGGGTGAATTATACTAGATATCCAAAGAAGATTTGAAGGATACCGTGATGCAAATTGATATCGATACTAGAGACTCGAAATCCACCGGTGGGTATGTCTTTACTCTTGGTGGGCGGTCAGATATCTTGGAAATCTTCCGCAGACTTGTATTGCTAGGTCTACTATGGAATCAATTCATAGCTTTAGACAAAGCAGGAAGAGGCGTAATGGCTTCGCCACTTCCTTGAAGATATTCCAATTTGGCCAAAACCAAGGCTCGCTATATGCATACATTGCGATAGTCAATCGACTATAGGTAGAGCACGAGTCATATATGTATAACGGTAAGTCACGACACATTCGTCGTCGACATAACACCGTGAGACAACTACTCTCTAATGGAATTATTTCCATAGAATATGTTAAGTCTAAAGACAACATAGCGGATCCACTAACCAAGGGGTTAGCAAGAGAGTTAGTTGAGAATTCATCGAGGGGAATGGGACTTAAGCCTATTAAATAAGTGTTACCACAACGGCAACCCAACCTAGTTGACTGGAGATCCCAAGATCTAGGTTCAAAGGGACAACCGAGTTGTGATTGACTCAGAAGGATCACTGGGGAGTATAACTCCTACCCATTTCTATGATGAAATAGTGATGTCTGCAGCGCTTTAGGTTAAGTAAAACTTTTAATAATTCTTATATCTAGGTAAACCTAGTGGAGTATGGCAGGATACTCTTCATAAGAATCACCTATGTGAGTGTGGTGGGCGGATTACGTGAGATTTGTGAAGGGCTACAATTCTCTAGAGCACTCATGAAGACCAGGTTGTTCGGGGCCAAAATGAACACAATAGTGAGAACTAAAGCGTCTGCAGGAATATACTGTGAGTTCTATTGTCTTGGTTTACATAAGCAATTTGAAACGTTCAAGACATCATGTTCACTTTGCTTAGCTAGTAAATCCGATAGTGTCTCACAAGGGAAGGTTCAAAGCCAAAAGCTACCTATCCTTTGCGAGAATATTTTCAATTTCTTAACTCTCGACTAGATCATGTTGTTGCATTTTCTCTCCGTCAAATTCCTTTCATGTGGGGGATTGTTGGAAAAATTGGTTTATATATGGCATATTTTAGGCTAACTTTGAGCCCAAAATAGAGTGGGCCCCAAACGTTTTTTGGAGTGGGTCTGAAGAGGTGACGTGTTCCTTGCCGCGTGGCAAGTCACACGGTGAAGACGGAACGTCAAAACCATTTATGAGTGAATGGGAAGTTGACGTCGTTTTCGGATTTTACATTAATTTTTTAGATAAAATTCTTTTGAATTTTTTCAAGAAAAATTATTGTGGGAATTTAATTTAATTCTAAAATTCAAATTTTGGGTTCCTAAGTGGTTTCCTAAAGTTTGTAATTGTGGGAATTTAATTTAATTCTAAATTCAAATTTTAGGTTCCTAAGTGGTTTCTTAAAATTTGTACCTCTTACTTTATTTATTAAACTATTTAATTTGTTTAATATATATATATATTTTCTAAATAGTTTTTAATAAATAAGGATTCAAGCAGTTGCTTTAGTTGACCAACGGACAACCTTTATTCAAATTTGTTTGAATATAAGGTTTCATAGCATTAACGGTCCGAAACTGTTTTGAATACTTAACAGGTAGCACCTGTTCGGGCAGGTTTTGTGCCTCATTTTATTTGCCTATATATAGGTCCTATTCCAGCAGTTTTGGTATTGGAAAAAAAAAATCCTGAAAAATTCTGTTGATATTTTTTCATCCGAAAAATCTGTTTGATTTTTGTCCCTTTGCAGTCCAAATTGTCCTTTTGCATTATTTCTTCATTCTAGTTTTAGAATAAATTTTTTCAGAGAGTTAGAACACAGGTTTGGTTCGCCGAACAAATTTATTTGAAGTGCTTCTATAAATTTGTGAAGATCATTGTATCCTGGGAGATAGACGCCACTCAACCATAAGCACCATAGCGGGGTGAATCTGTCTTAAGGACAGTGTCTCACACTCGACTTGGTCTTAAGTTTAATTTGGTTCAATAAATAAATCTGGTATGTTATTTATTTATTTTAGTTGAATTTATTTCGAATTATTTTATTTATACAGAAGATTGTTCCAACAATCTTAAGACAGATTCTGAATTTATTCTGTTTACAGAATATTTTCGTTTGTTTCCTGTTTTCATTCTTCGTAAATAAATCTGTGTAAATTCTAATTATAATTTTGTTTTATAAATTAGAATTGATGGCTACTGAAACAAATGCCCAAACAAGTACTACTGTGGTGGCTGCGATTGCACCAACCCCCTCTCCCGTGATGACAAAGATCAAGAAATCACGGTGAAAAGCCGAGAAGTTCTCGTGAACTGACTTTAAAAGATGGCAATGAAAATGTTGTTTTATCTAACAACTCAACTCGCTCGTTTTCTCCGTGAAGATGCTCCTATCTTGAAAGAGGATGAAACCGAGCAAGTGGTTGTCATGCGGTTGATGCTTGAAACATACCGATTTCCTTTGCGGAATTACGTCTTGAACGGACTTGACAACACATTGTACAACGCCTACAAATTCAATCAAGACAAAGAAAGGAACTTTGGGGAATCGTTGGAGAAAAAGTACAAAACAGAAGATGCCACCAAAGAAATTTGTGGTTGGCGATTCTGGATTTTGTAATGGTTGATTCAAAAAGCGTGATCGCCCAAGCTCAAGATTTCCAACTCATTCTCGCATGACATTCACGCAGAAGGTATGTCTCTCGATGAATCCTTTCAAGTTGCGCTTTAATTGAAAAAATTACCCAAAGTGGAAGGAATTCAAGAACTACCTTAAACACAAGCGCAAAGAAATTTCTATGGATGAGTTAATTGCGTTTAAGGATTGAGGAGGACAACCGCAATTCAAAAGCGGGTGGTAAGAATCCTATGGAGTCTAAGGCAAATGTGGTGGAACATGCTTCAAAAACCAAGAAACGTAAGTCTTGGAGAAAGTACATCACAAGGCTCTAAAGGAAATAATAAAAAGTACAAGTTTAATGGCAAATGTTACATCTGTGACAAAGAGGGACATCGGGCCAAAGATTGCGTAGCAAAGGCAAAAGTAAGAAAAGAACAAGCAAGAAGCCCGCCAAGCCCATATGACCGGTGGACAATATTTCCAATGGTGTCGATGACATCAATCTTTCTGAGCTTGTTTCGAGGCAAATCTTGTCGAAATCCTAAAGAATGGTGGGTGGACACGGTGCTACTCGCCATATTTGTGCCGACAAAAAGATGTTCACATCTTACTCTCTGATGGACAATGGTGAACAACTTTTTATGGGCAACTCCTCAACTTCCAAAGTTGAAGGACAAGGAAAGATTGTTCTCAAGATGACATCAGGAAAGGAACTCACTCTCAACAATGTGCTGCATGTACCGGACATTCGCAAGAATCTTGTTTCCGGATCTCTGCTGAGTAAGAATGGGTTTAAGCTTGTATTTGAGAGTGATAAATTTGTACTTACTAAGAATGGGATGTATGTAGGAAAAGGTTACATGTCTGATGGCCTTTTCAAGTTAAATGTAATATTTGTTGTACCCTCTGTTATTAATAATACTACATCTTCTTCTTACTTGCTTGAGTCTTCAAATTTATGGCATGGTAGACTAGGACATGTTAATTATGGATCTTTGCGTAGATTAATTAATATGGAATGTTTACCTAAATTTGACATTGATTCAAATCATAAATGTGAAATTTGTGTTGAGGCAAAATTATCTAAAACTCCTTTTCATTCAATTGAAAGAAGTACGAAACCACTTGAATTAATTCATAGTGACATTTGTGATTTTAAATCAATTCAAACAAGAGGTGGAAAAAAGTATGTAATCACTTTTATAGATGACTATACAAGATATAGTTATATTTATTTAATTCGAACCAAGGATGAAGCTTTGGAAACTTTCATTCAATATAAGAATGAAGTTGAAAATCAACTTGGTAAGAAAATCAAGAAACTTAGAAGTGATAGAGGTGGTGAATATGAATCACCTTTTGGTGAATTTTGTAAAGAACATGGAATAATTCATCAAACCATCGCTCCTTACTCACCTCAAAGAAATGGAATTCTTTGAAAGGAAAAATAGGACTTTAAAAGAAATGATGAATGCCATGTTAATCAGTTCTGGATTACCTCAGAACTTGTGGGGGGAAGCAATACTTTCTGCTAATTATATTTTAAATGAAATACCCCGGAAGAAAGTAAATCAAACACCTTATGAATTGTGGCATGGAAGAGTACCATCCTACAAATACTTAAAAGTGTGGGGGTGTTTGGCTAAAGTGGCTATTCCTAGTCCTAAAAAGACTAAGATAGGTCCTAAGACCATTGATTGCATTTTCATTGGTTATGCCAAGAATAGTAGTGCATATCGGTTTTTGATTCATAAATCAGAACATTCCGAAATGCATGTAAATACTATTATTGAGTCTAGGAATGCATTTTTCTTTGAACATGTATTTCCAAAGAAGACTGGACAAGAGACTAGTACTAATAAAAGATCTTATGATGCTATTACTAGTCAGATCAAGAACATGATCAAGAACAAGAGTTAGATCAAAATGAGGAGATGAACCTAGGCGTAGTAAACGTGCTAGAACCTCAAAATCATTTGGTCCGATTTTTTAACATATTTGTTAGAAAATGTACCTTTAACTTTTAAAGACGCTATGTCTAGTCCTGAAGCTCCTTTATGGAAAGAAGCTGTCAACAGTGAAGTTGAATCCATCTTGCAAAATCACACTTGGTAATTAGTGGACTTGCCACCGTGTTGTAAACCTCTTGGGTACAAGTGGATTTTCAAAAGAAAATTGAAAGATGGATCAATCGACAAATACAAAGCCAGCGTTGTAGTCAAGGAATTTAGACAAAAAGGAGGGCTAGATTACTTTGACACATACTCAACGGTTACAAGAATAACATCCATTAGAATGCTTATTGCTATTGCATCCCAATACAATCTAGAAATTCATCAAATGGATGTTAAAAACTTTCTTAAATGGTGAGTTAAATGAAGAAATTTACATGGAACAACTGTAAGGGTTTTTTCGGGGAAAGAAAAGAAAGTGTGTAAATTGGTTAAATCATTATATGGTTTAAAACAAGCCCCAAAGCAATGGCACGAGAAATTTGACAAGGCAATGATGTCAAATGGTTTTAAAATTAATGAGTGTGACAAATGTGTTTATATTAAAAACACAGACAAAGGTTATGTCATTGTATGTCTTTATGTAGATGATATGCTCATCATAGGTAGTAATAATGACATGATTAAAACTACCAAGAAAAATGTTGAATAAACATTTTGACATGAAGGACATGGGCATTGCTGATGTAATTCTTGGTATGAAAATTACCAAAACATCAGAAGGTTATACTTTGTCACAATCTCATTACATTGAGAAAATACTTGACAAATTCAAGAAAGATGATGATCATCTTGCTAGAACTCCTGAGATGTTAATTTGTATCTTTCTAAGAATGTACAGAAAGTATTTCTCAATTAGAGTATGCCCAAATTATTGGAAGCCTAATGTACTTGATGAATCGCACTACAGATATAGCTTATGCGATAAGTAAATTAAGTAGATATACAAGTAATCCTGAGTAGAACACCGAAAGCAATTATAAGGGTTCTAAGATATCTCCGATTCACTCGTAACATTGGGCTGAATTATACTAGATATCCAAGAAGATCTTGTGATGCAAATTGGATATCGATACTAGAGACTCGAAATCCACCGATTGGGTATGTCTTTACTCTTGGTGGGCGTATCTTGGAAATCTTCCAGCAGACTTGTATTGCTAGGTCTACTATGGAATCAATTCATAGCTTTAGACAAAGCAGGAAGAGGCGTAATGGCTTCGCCACTTCCTTGAAGATATTCCAATTTGGCCAAAACCGATTCGCTATATGCATACATTGCGATAGTCAATCGCCTATAGGTAGAGCATGAGTCATATGTATAACGGTAAGTCACGACACATTCGTCGTCGACATAACACCGTGAGACAACTACTCTCTAATGGAATTATTTCCATAGAATATGTTAAGTCTAAAGACAACATAGCGGATCCACTAACCAAGGGGTTAGCAAGAGAGTTAGTTGAGAATTCATCGAGGGGAATGGGACTTAAGCCTATTAAATAAGTGTTACCACAACGGCAACCCAACCTAGTTGACTGGAGATCCCAAGATCTAGGTTCAAAGGGACAACCGAGTTGTGATTGACTCAGAAGGATCACTGGGGAGTATAACTCCTACCCATTTCTATGATGAAATAGTGATGTCTGCAGCGCTTTAGGTTAAGTAAAACTTTTAATAATTCTTATATCTAGGTAAACCTAGTGGAGTATGGCAGGATACTCTTCATAAGAATCACCTATGTGAGTGTGAACTGGGCCGGTTCTGTGAGATTTGTGAAGGGCTACAATTCTCTAGAGCACTCATGAAGACCAGGTTGTTCAGGGCCAAAATGAACACAATAGTGAGAACTAAAGCGTAATGCAGGAATATCTTGTGTGAGTTCTATTGTCTTGGTTTACATAAGCGGGTGAGGTTCAAGACATCATGTTCACTGTTTAGCTAGTAAATCCGATAGTGTCTCACAAGGGAAGGTTCAAAGCCAAAAGCTACCTATCCTTTGCAGAATATTTTCAATTTCTTAACTCTCTGACTAGATCATGTTGTTGCATTTTCTCTCCGTCAAATTCCTTTCATGTGGGGGATTGTTGGAAAAATTGGTTTATATATGGCATATTTTAGGCTGACTTTGAGCCCAAAATAGAGTGGGCCCCAAACGTTTTTTGGAGTGGGTCTGAAGAGGTGACGTGTTCCTTGCCGCGTGGCAAGTCACACGGTGAAGACGGAACGTCAAAACCATTTATGAGTGAATGGGAAGTTGACGTCGTTTTCGGATTTTACATTAATTTTTTAGATAAAATTCTTTTGAATTTTTTCAAGAAAAATTATTGTGGGAATTTAATTTAATTCTAAAATTCAAATTTTGGGTTCCTAAGTGGTTTCCTAAAGTTTGTAATTGTGGAAATTTAATTTAATTCTAAATTCAAATTTTAGGTTCCTAAATGGTTTCTTAAAATTTGTACCTCTTACTTTATTTATTAAACTATTTAATTTGTTTAATATATATATATATTTTCTAAATAGTTTTTAATAAATAAGGATTCAAGCAGTTGCTTTAGTTGACCAACGGACAACCTTTATTCAAATTTGTTTGAATATAAGGTTTCATAGCATTAACGGTCCGAAACTGTTTTGAATACTTAATGTAGCACTGTTTCCAGTGTTTTGTGCCTCATTTTATTTGCCTATATATAGGTCCTATTCCAGCAGTTTTGGTATTGGAAAAAAAAAATCCTGAAAAATTCTGTTGATATTTTTTCATCCTAAAATCTGTTTGATTTTTGTCCCTTGCGTATCCAAATTGTCCTTTTGCATTATTTCTTCATTCTAGTTTTAGAATAAATTTTTTCAGAGAGTTAGAACACAGGTTTGGTTCGCCGAACAAATTTATTTGAAGTGCTTCTATAAATTTGTGAAGATCATTGTATCCTGGGAGATAGACGCCACTCAACCATAAGCACCATAGCGGGGTGAATCTGTCTTAAGGACAGTGTCTCACACTCGACTTGGTCTTAAGTTTAATTTGGTTCAATAAATAAATCTGGTATGTTATTTATTTATTTTAGTTGAATTTATTTCGAATTATTTTATTTATACAGAAGATTGTTCCAACATCTTGATGATCTTCAATGGATAGATGATGAAGGTGTTGAAGATGATGTTGAAGATGTTCAGATTTTTTTTAGATGATCTGAATATATATGCAGATTTCTGAAAAACAATGGATAGATGATCTTCAAGAATATATATTGATGATCTTCAAAGATTTTTGAGCACAGAAATCTGCATTAAAACTAAAAAAAATTTCTGCAGATTTTTCTACAAATATTGATGATCTTCAAGAAAAAAAATTTATGCAGATTTGAAATCTGATTTTTTTTTTACAGATTTACTCACAGATCTGTATTGAAAATATCAATTTAAAAAGAAAACGGAACTGAAATGTTGAGGGGAATAATCAATTAAGTTTGAAGATGATATTGATGTTCAAATTTTATCACAGATCTGCGTTTGATAATCAATTAAGATTGATGTTCAAATTTTGAAGTTTAAAGTTTGAAGATAATGTTCAAATTTTATCAATTAAGATTGATGTTTAAATCTGATCTTGAAGATTTTTTTTAGCGTTTGATAAAATTTGAACATCTTTAGATGATCTGAATAATCAATTAAGTTTGAAGATGATATTGATGATGTTCAAATTTTTTTTAGATGATTTGAAGAAGAAGTTTTTGGTGAAATTCTTTTTTTTTTTTATCTGAGCCGTAGATCTTCAAAGGGCCACGTAGCCAAATCGTGGCTCTTGACCAGAGGACCGGAGGGATCCTTTGGCCGGAGAGGATCCGGACTCACTCTTTTGGGGATTCTTTTCTTTTCTTTGTTCAGCATTTTAAAGCTTTTTATTTTTCAGTGCTTTTGCAAAAGGAAAAAAAAAGTATTCCATCATATGTGGCATGCTCTTTTTTTATTCCTTTTTGCTGCTAGCATGCCTGCATTACAGCTAATCACAGCAGTATCAAACAACTTAATTTTGTTTGTTAGAGAGAGAGAAGAGGCATATGACAACACAAAGTTCACTTAAAACATTTTTAACAATCTTATCCACAAGTAAATGCATTTTATTTGAAACACCTGATAAGTTATCACCATAAATAAACTGCTTAGGCTCCGTTTGGAAACCCTCCCATTTAGCCAAAAAGTTAAAATTTTTTTAAAAAAGTCAAAAAGTCGACAATCTATATAAAAAAGTCAAAGATTTTTTTTTCTCTACTTTTTGTACATCTTTTCGTAAAAAGTTAAAAAGTCATCCCAAACATACTAATTTTTTTAGTTCATATTTTAATCAAATAGCTAAAAAATTACTAAATTAACCTATTCCCAACCGAGGCCTTAGACTCAATCTTAATCAACGCACTGATAAATATATAATAGCAAATGCTTTAGACAAGCTACAACTTTGCTCACTTCTATGTCATCAATGACATCATATTTTCCATATCATAAAATTCATGAAGAATAAAAATATATATATTTAGAAAAGCATCAAGAATTTAAATTCATGGTATAGATTTAATTTAAACTTGATAGAATAAATCTGATTTGCACACTTCAAATTTTGGATATTTTTCTGAGTATTTTTTTTGGATACATGGTATTTCTGTTCTTGGACTAGTTGGTTGAGAGATTTAAAAAATGCTTGACTTGACCAAGTTGCTACAAGTGAGTGTGCAAAGTCTCTTATTGGGTTTAATTGGCAAATTGTTGTTCATCCAAGGCTCCAATTGAGAGAACCCTTTTGATGGTTTCAAGTGTAGCTTTCATTGAGAAGATTGTGGAAGATTGGATTTCGGAATCTATATTGAAAATCAACTGCTCTGAAGATCCTCCATGGAAGTCAATGTGTCCTTGTTCATCTACCACTTCACCTTCTTGAGGAACCACTTCAGAGTCTTTCAGAAAATTCATTTTTTCCATGATATCTCTTTCTTCAAAAGGTCCAATTTCAAGTTGTTGAGGGAAGCTTTTGTTGTTGCTTTCTTGGCTCTCTTTTCTTGGAATTGGTATGTTTTTTTTTTGGCGAACGCGGCATAGAACCCAATCATCCAACTGTATCAAGAAAATGGAATAGAGAGGTTCACTATGAGTATGTACAAAATCAACATGAGTATGTACAAAATCAACAATTCATATAATGTTAATAAGATCACAAGTGAATTTAAACCCTTTGCGGGTTAGAACTTGATCATCCAATCATAGAAAATATGAAAGAGAGATTATAACATGTTGCAACATTTGCCGATCAAAAAAAAAAAACATGTTGCAACGTTTACAATCTGTAGACTATGTGGGTGTTTGGGAAATGAGTTTTTTGTAGGTTTTTTTAGTTGTAAGATATTATTAGAGAATTTTTTTTTTTTTATGTTTGGAAAGATAGTTGGGTTTTTTTGTAGTTGGACGTAATGTCTGTGAGAGAAAAAATGAAATGATTATGGGGTTTGATGTGATATTTTGTTTGAATTTTTTTTTTTTTTTTTTGATTTTGTAATCAATTTGTCTTTTAGTGAAAAAAAAAAACCAAAAAACAAACTTCCCAAACAGCGCCATGTGAAAAATGATATTTGTCACTAGATAAATTTATAAATTAAAACGTGAAAAAAATATATATATATTTATCTGATGATATATAGTAGCTCTTTAAATTGAATAAGTTGGTGTGCAAACAAAAAGTACACATGTGCATTAAGAGAGAGAGAGAGAGATAGTGAGGTAACACTAGTTTGGTAAATCAAAACATTATTGGTTGGCTGGGGTAAATAATGGAGAAGTTCCATGGAGTTGGTACACTATAAAATAAAAAATAAATGAAAAATTATCATTTGAAGTTGATGATCATGCTAATGATGTTCCCCTTCAGCTACCAACTGGACATGTTTGTTTCAGTGTTAATTTCTCTCCAACAAAGAGTTCCATTTATAGTTTTTAATGTTTTTCCTCTAGACTTCACTTATAGTCTCCATAACACTACATTCTGAACACTTTTTTGTTAAATATTTTTGACTCTGTAGCATTGTTGTATCGTTAAACTTACTCTCATTGATCCTCTAATCCTCATGGATTGACGATTATCATCGAGAAGTCTGTACTCATACATCATCCAATCGGTTTTGATGCCCTTGGGAGGACGACCTCCATAGAACACAAGAGCTTTCTTCACACCAACACACTGTGATCCATACGAGGAAAGGATCGGTTTATCGGTTCCAGTGGCTTTCCAATAACCTGATGAAGCCGCTCTATTAGGGCGAGCCCCATTTGGATATTTCCGGTCTCTTGGGGTAAAAAAAAACCACTCACTCTCCCCAAACAAAGCCTTATCTGCATCAAAAAAAGAAAATGTAATTTTTTTTACTTTCGAAAATAGTAGTAAAACTCGAATCCAGCCATAAAATAGATGAAGGACTATACCTGGAAGTTCCCAAGGATTGAACTTGTAGAGATCGATCTCAGCTACTATGGAAACTATTGGATTTGAAGGAGATGAGACTTTCTTTTTCAAATAATGGGTGATGAGTTCTTCGTCAGTGGGATGGAATCGAAAACCGGGAGGGAGAATAGGATTTGACATAATGATGCCTTCCATTGATAGATTCATAAATATTTTCACAAACTTTCTTCCATTTTCTTGGAAAGAAAGTGTATATATAGCGAAGGAGATCGAAAAATAATATAGGATCCTGAAAGATCACAATGTCATAAAATAGTGTTTATGTCATTGTTGGCCCGTGATATATTCCTTCATTATTTTTAGTGATGCCTTGTCTTCTGTTCTAAACTGCAGAATTAGAAATTCTTTTCATTGATTTTTTTTCTTTTTTTTTCCCGTTAGCGATTAAAATTAACCACATATTTTTTCTTTCAATTCTTTTTAAGTATGTAATTTAATGGGTAAATTTTCAACATAAGTTTGAACATTAGAGAGTCCAAAAATGTCTTAAAATGAAAATTTTGGTGGTTAAAATAAGTACATATTCAAATTTGAGAAAAATAAATTTGATAATGAAATGAATTCCATATTGAAAATACATTAAGGAATAGTGTAATGTAGTTTATTTCAAGAGGAGAAAGATAGCAGCATATATGACAGATTAAATTTGAAGGATCTAGAAAGGCATATAAGAGAATAATACATTGGATTTTTTATGTGCCTTGTACATTGAATTTAATTTGTGTATTTCTTATAATCATTAGACTAATATATATTAATTTTCATTATCATTATTTGGGTTGCATTCTAAATCAGGCAAGTCCAAGGCAAACAGGTCTCATAGGGTAGTGTTTCGTTCGTAGGAATACATTTAGACACGATTAAAATGACTATGGTCCGTTTAGTATCACTTAGAAATTAACTTATTTGATTAAAATAAGTTGAGTAATAGAGTTTGGTTGCAATTTCAAATTATAACTTGTTTTTTAAGCTTATTTAGACACACACACACACACACACACACACACACACACACACACAAAAAAGAATAAAATTTTCTTAAGTTATAATTTGTAATTTTTTTAAAAAGCGTTAAATATGTATGGACAAAAGAGCCTCATCTCTTTTGCTTCAGTTATAACTTTTGAATGTATGGTGGATATTTATACAACCAAAAAACTATGTAATAACACATTTAAGCCTTCATCTAAAAAAAGCAAACTCATTTACGCAAACATGTTCAACTTTTTTAACTGATTATGAAAAATAACACCAAACAAATTTATAATTTATCTTAAATCTTTTAAGCTAATAATCTAAAAAGTTATAATCATGAAAGGTAACCAATAAATGATATCAAGCGGGGAGTTGGGATTGGTGTTGTGCCAAAAGGCACGACATCCATGCTGTGAGATCCTGTGAGGATGTTTTTTTAGATAATTTGAACCGTTTATATTGTAGGATTTGTCTCGGGGTTGAAGATAAATTTTCACAAAAGCATGATCCGTGGGGTGGAGTTGATGATGGGCTGGTTGAAGAGTTCGCAGCCACTCTTAATTATTTGAGCCATAAGTTACCTCTAAAATATTTAGGGTTGCCTCTTGGTGCCAACCCAAATAGGAAACGAACATGGCAGCCGGTGGTGGATAGATTTAAAAAGAAGTTATCTGGTTGGAAAAGAAGGCTGCTTTCCTTTGTAGGTAGGGTCACTCTCATCAAATCGGTTTTGGCATCCTTGCCTGTTTATTATATGTCTTTGTTTAAGATTCCTGAGTGTATTGCTAAAGAACTTGATAAGATTCAAGCAAGGTTTTTGTGGGGTGGGGATGAATTTAATAAGAAAATCTATTTGGTAAAATGGAAGGAGGTGTAGTTACCTAAGAAGCAAGGAGGTCTTGAAATCAGAGATATCAGATTGATGGATGTATGCTTGCTTATAAAGTGGTGGTGGAGATATGCCGTAGAAGAGGAGGCTTTGTAGAAGTCTGTGATTTGTGCTAAATATGGGGCATCTGGGGGTCAATGGTTTCCTCCAATGAATGATTTGGCTTCTGTTTTATCTATCTGGAGAGAGGTTCTTGCTGTGTCTTTTTTAAATCCTTCGTTGTACAACTTCTTTCTCGAAAATGTGGTGATAAGGATTGGTGATGGGAATAGGGTGAAATTCTGGGATGACATTTGGCTGGGAACATCAAGCCTCAAATATCGATTTCCACGGTTGCATCAACTGAGTGTAGATAAGGAGATTACTTTGAAGATGCAGATGTTTTGCAGAGCTGGTAGCAATTTTTGGTGTTTTAAGTTTAGAAGGCCTCTATTTGGTTGGGAAGAAGATGAGGTGTCTAGGTTGCAAAATTTGTTGGGAGTGGGGCCCTGCCTTCTTGTTAATCAAAGGGATTCAGTTAGGTGGAAAGCAGAGCAGTCTGGGATGTTTAAAGTGGGCTTTGTGTATAATTGGTGCAAGCAAAGTGTTGGGTCTGTTCTCAGCTATCCAGAGTTGGTCTGGAATAATTTTGCTCCTCCTAAGGCTAAATTCATAACTTGGCTGGCTTGGAGAGGTAAGTTGAAAACAACTGTTTTCCTCAGTAGAATTAGAGCTTTGAGAGGTAATGGGAATTTACAGTATGTGCTATGTAAAGCAGGGGAGGAGTCTTCTAATCATTTTCTTTTATCATGTTCATTTGTGTGGCATGTGTGGTCTAACATCATGGACTGGTGGGGTCTTCAATGGGTGTTACCAGGTTCTTTCGAAGGTTTGATGCTGTGGTGGTTGGGGTGGAAATTCAAGAAAAAGAAAATGCAGGTTTGGAGAGTTATTTTTATTTCTGTTATTTGGTCCTTGTGGCTATATAGAAATGATTGTGTTTTCAATAATACTCAACCTAATATTGCTGCTTTGTGTGAACTTATTAAAATTAGAGTGGCCTTGTGGTTGAAGACTTACGAAAAGGGTTGTTGTTATTCTGTTCAAGAGATTGTTTCAAACATAAAATGGGTCAGTCATATTATCTAGGTCGAGAGGAGGCTGTGATGGCTGTTGTTGTTATGATTCGTTGGTGATTTGCGAGGGCAAAGATCCTTTTTAGTTGTCTGCTGCTGCTGTGGCCTTTCTTTGGGTGCAGATATGGCTTGTTACTGCTGTTGTTAGCTTTTGGCTATTGTAGTTGTTAGTTTTGTTTGCTTCTTGTGGGTATATAGAACTGTTTGTGTATTTATCAATACTGAACCAATTTTGCTACTTTGGAAGGGTTGATGTTATTTCATTTTTGAGTTTGTTTTAAACATAAGATGGGTGAGTCTTATTATCTAGGTTGAGAGGAGGTTCTATTGCTATCATGATAGGATGGTTGATCAGAGAGGCTGGTGAATTAGAATATATATTTTGTTGTGGCTGCTTCAGTTATGGTGTGGTGTGTGGGCAGTGCTATTCTTCAGTTATTTGTTGCTACTGAGGTTCTTGCTTGGGCTGCATCCCTCTTTTGCTATTCTAGTGGCAGGGTTTACAGAGCAAATGCATGTTGTTTTGTGGCAGAGCATAGTCAAGCACAAACTCTGATTTGGGCAGATGTTGGTGTATTGGCTGTTGTGTTTGAGATGTGGTAGCTTGTTCCTGCTGTGTGGCTGTTCTAATCAAGGATCTGGTGAAATGTTTGATGTCAAGTTAAGTCCTCGATCTGTCAGATGTCTTTAAGTTCTTCAGATGCTTCTAGTGTTTGATGTCTTAGTGTTTGATGCTTCTAGTGTTTGATGTCTTAGTGTGTATTATGTTGTAGGTGTATGTTGTATTATGGGTTGAATTGAAGCTATAGGTGTATGCCAGCAGTATGCTACTGTTGTAGGTTGCTTTTGGTTTCTCTTGATTGGCTTCTCACCAATCTTTGGTTTAGTGCTCGCATATGATTGTGCTTCCTTAATGGTGCCAACCTAGTTGGGATTATTAAGGTTAGCGATGATACTTTTTGCACTTTCCATCTTTATTAATGTAAATTTTAGCATTTTTTGCTTTCTTCATTAGTAAAGTTTCTTTATGCTGATCCAAAAAAAAAAAAAAAAGTATATTATTCACAAAAAAAATTAGGTATGATTAACCCTAATTATTTTTAAAAAAATTATACCAACTATTTATTTTTGTTTGAAACAAATGTGATATTATTATAGAGTTATAGATGTCCAAGTAATTTGATTTTTTATTTTTATTTTTATTTTTTATGTATGATTTATTCAACAAATCTTATAATATAAATAGTTTAAATAAAAAAAATATATTCGAGACACGTCCCGACAGACTTCACAACATGCGTGCTGTGCCATAAGGCACAACACCTACACCAAGTCACCATTGGAATATTCATTCTCCTAAATTGGCAAATAGTGATTCCAGTTGAAATGTATATTTCTTTTCTTTATACCAAACTAAACATAAAAATAATTGTTTTGATACAATAACTATTCCATTTTAATATTCATTCTAATGAATCAAATACTATCTTAATGTTTTGGGTAAATTACACTCACATGTCCTTAAGTTTAAAAAAAATACAGCAAGTATCACACTTTTGACATAATTACATTGATTTCTCTTTTAGTAAGATTAAAGTAATGGACATTAGTGCACGTGGTCGGTAAATATTAAAATAAACAAAGATAAATATACATTTTAATAGATTAGAGATGACAACATTATTTTTTCAATTATATGATTAACGAATTACTGATATAAAAATAATTTAATTGTTATGCAAAATAAAACTTGAGAAGAAACTAATGTAATTTACATAAAAAGTACAAAAGTAATTATATATTTTTTCCCCCCAAATCTCAAAAGAACGTGTAATTTACCCTATAATTTAATCAAGCAATCCAAAGTAAACAAACAAGGTATAAGTCTATGACCAAGTCTTGCAGGGTATGTTGAGAGCCAACTTACTATATTGACCAAGGCTATGATGATTCACACTAACCTATTTCAGTTGTCTTTTTTTAAGGAAGCAAAAGTAGAAAGTAAGGACAATAAATTCCAGCTCATAAGATAATTTCCACCATACACGGAGAGTAAACAACATGAACAAGAATCTGTAAAACTAAATCCAAAAATGTAACTAACTATGGTTCTCACCCTCGCTTAAATTCCTTCCAAATACACTCATAACTCACCCATTATTAGTACAAGGAAAATTGTTAAATTCCATCCAAGTACACTCGCCCATTAGTGTGAAGAAAATGGACTAATTACAGTTATCACTTCACACTTTTACTATAATCTCACTTCTTCTTCTTTTTTTGATGAGCAAAAAAAATTTATTGATGAAAAACAACATACAAACATATGTGAATACATCAATAAAGGAAAGGTGAGTTCAACAAGCATCAAAGCAATGTGACGCAAACCCAACTAGGTTGGCACCACGAAAATCACCCTATCATATGCTAGCACAACTACCAAAAGTTGGTGAGAAACTAACAAAAAAACAAAAAAAAAAACAACGTAAAAAACAGAACCACAAACCCAACACAGCAAGCACCAGCTAGATGACACCTCACTTTATGCAATTCCTGACTTGCTGTAGATTAGATACAAACTGATTAATTGAGTAGTCACTTCCCACCCTATTTGATTGTGACACCTTACTATAATCTCACTTAGTCACCTTACTTTCAATTGTGACAATCAATCTCTTATACTTTAAGTCAATTTACAATATTATCTTTCCGTCAATTTACTGTTAATAAGATTGATGGAACTTGTTATATGAGCTAAACATGATTTTTTTTTTTTTTTTTTTTTTTTTTTTTCATTAGAGGCCTTATACTTTTATCAAAATCTCATTTTAGTCTTTACCTAAAATCTCATTTTGGTCCCTTCGTTTTTCATTTTTGTCAACCTTATTAACAGTAATAGATAGAAGAGTGACATTGCAACTTGAAAGTAATTAAAGTTACTATCTCAAATTTAACTCATCTAGGTGTTATCAACTCTTTAGGGTCATGCCTACAGGCTTTGCCCGAGATTTGTC
Organism: Camellia lanceoleosa; assembly: GCA_025200525.1. Classification (NCBI taxonomy): domain Eukaryota; kingdom Viridiplantae; phylum Streptophyta; class Magnoliopsida; order Ericales; family Theaceae; genus Camellia; species Camellia lanceoleosa. The sequence continues at coordinate 42,796,485 of CM045765.1, forward strand.
TGATCCATATGGAGTAGACGTATTGCATGGATATCGAAATTAGTCGAGGTGCACGTAAATTAGCCTGAACACCTAGTTATAAAAAAAAGTGATTTTATGGTGACAATGTAGGGGTACTAAGTGGAATTAACCCTAAGAAAATTATTTAATACTTTCGAAGTATTCTATGGCTCGTCTACATGCTACTCTTGGCTAATGAAAAATTATAATACACACTAAGCGTGAGTTATTTTTTATTTTCTAACTACCTAATATAGTTGAGTCAATATGTTATACTCGTAAAATTTTCTATTACATAATTAATTCATTTTTTTTTTGAACGACAAAAGAATGATCTCTATTGATGAAACATACTACGTATGACAAAATACATCAATAAAGAGGAGCTTGAAGCTACACAAGCTCCAAGCTCCAGTTGGCAAGGAGCCAACAAGAATGAAAAACAGAGAACAAACCCAAAGACAAAGTCGCCAAAAACAAAGTCGCCAAGACAGCTTGCCTCTTGCTTTGAACTCACATTAACTAAGGCACTCTACAAATACTCTTCAAATGATGCTCCAGATTCGTAAGAGCAAAACTTCAACGCAGCCCCATCGGGTATGAGCCAGACACCCACAAAACAACAAACACAAGAAGAAATGGCAAATGGTATGAGCCATACACAAAGAAACAACAGAACCAGATACCCACAGCAGAACCACCCAGATACTCAGACATAATCGACAGCACCAGATTACCCACAAAACAACATGACCAGATTACCCACAGGAGAGAGCCGAACACAGCAGCAAATGGCTGAATCACCCACAAATTTACACTGACAGTAGAGAACCAAAAAACACAGAAGTCACCCACGTAAACACAAGAGAATCACAAAGAATCACCTGAATTACACTATCGATAGCATCTCAAGAGCGTGTCACGATTGCCTAACCCGGAAGCATTAAAGAGAAAATCATTGATGGAGAATGGAAAGTGTTTGGAAGAGGACTTTAACCAAGTTGCTAACGATGATGATGAGTTCTGCGCAGAAGGGTGTTAAGATGGGAGGCTTGAAAAGACACTCATTTCTAATCTTCCAAATGGACCAGAGGGTGACCAAAGGAATGGCATGCGATTTTCCTCTCCATTTTCTTGCATTTGAATCCCGCCCACCATCGTGCGTAGATTTTCAACAGAGGCGAGGACCACCCATAGAATACCCCACCCGTAATAACCCAGTCAAACTTTCCACACCAAAGGCGTTGAATCGTAACATCGGATAGTTTCTGCTGCGAGTTACAGAAGAGACATGAGGTGGAAGCCGACCTATTCAATACTCCAATCCGTTAAGAAGATGAGTTTTAACCTTGTGTTTCCAAGCCAACCAAGAATTGTATTTTGGGAGGCGGATAGTTGAGCCAAACCGAGTCACTACCATGAACAAGTGTTACCAAGGCGAAATTAGAGTGACTATATAGAGAGGAAACGAAAGACACGCAAGGGTGTAAGGTCGCCCACACTCTGTCAAGAACTCAAGATCCAAGGAAGGGGCAACTATGGTGGTGATAAGCTGTGGAGTTCATCCTTTTCCCATACGAAGAGTGCTCTCCTCAAGGTAAATGTACCAAATGGAAGATGAGTGTGACACAAAGTCCTTAAGAAAACCCTCCTTACTATTGGACAGTTGAAATAGCCTGGGGAATACATCTTTGAGGCAAAGACCCCCACACCATTGATCATACCAAAACATAATACGACAACCATTCCCTACTTTTAGATGAAGCTTACTAATATAGAACAATAGGAGGGACTCATGCTTATCTGCCGCCACTATGCCACCCCCAGAGAGAGTGATGAATGTTGGAGCAAAGATTTGGAAGCCAAGACCCACCTAAAAACTTATATTTGCTACATAGGACCCTCTTCCAAAGTGAATCATGTTCAGAGGCAAATCTCCACCACCATTTGAGAAGTAAGCATACATTCATATCCCTTAACCTTTTAATGCCCAATCCTCCTTGCTTTAGGCTCTTAGTTACCTCCGACCACTTAACAAGATGAATTCTCCTCTTTAGATCTGGGCCTCCCCAAAGAAAAGAAGCTTGAATTTTATCTAACTCCTTAGCTACGCCTTCAGGGAGCTTAAACAAAGATAAGTAAAATACAGGCAAGCTTGACAACACTGCTTTCACCAGAGTCAACCTCCCGGCATGGGAGAGAAATCTCCTTTTCCACCCGGCAAGCTTCATTTTGAATTTATCGACAATTGGCTTCCACATCCTCTTTCTTTTGGGATTAGCTCCCAGCGGCAATCCAAGATACTTGAGTGGTAAGCTTTGAGTCTTGCAATTCAACAGAGATGCAAACTCCTCTAGAGTATTGCCAGGAATACCAACCCCGCAAATCACACTCTTATGATAGTTGATTTTGAGACCTGATACTACCTCAAAGCACCTAAGGATCCTTTTCAAAGTGAGGATTTCCGATATTTCCGCTTCACAAAACAGAAGAGAATCATCTGCAAATTGGAGATGCGACAGCTGAACTTGATTATTTCCAATGGCGACCCCTTTGAGCAAATTCAACTCTCGAGCTCGGAGGAGGAGGATGTTAAGAGCTTCAACAACTAAATTAAAGAGAAAAGGGGATAGGGGATCTCCTTGTCTGAGGCCTTTTTGAGGATTAAATTCCTGAGTTGGAGAGCCATTTACAAGGATTGAAACTCTAGAAGTAGAAACACATTCCTTGATCCATGAATTCCATTTGGGACCAAACCCAAAGTTTGATAGCATTGAGAAAAGAAAATCCCAATTGACAGAGTCAAAGGCCTTTTCGAAATCCAGCTTAAACATCAGCCCACATTTCTTGGTTTTGAGCCAGCTATCTACAACTTCATTAGCAACCAAGACTCCATCCAAAATATTTCTGCCTCCCAGAAAAGCTGATTGTGAGTCACCAATGATCCCAGGCATAACTTTTTTAAGTCTGGATGCAAGAACTTTAGAGAGGATTTTGTACACCGAACCAACTAGACTAATAGGCCTAAACTCATTTAAGGTGACAGCTTTCTCTTTCTTTGGAATCAGTGTGATGAATGTACTGTTAAAGCAATATGGTAATCTACCACTGGTGTGGAACTCCGTCATAAAGTTAAGCACTTCACCCTTAAGTATCTTCCAAAATTTTTGAAAGAACAGCAGGTTAAAACCATCCGGCCCAGGAGCTTTGTTTCCATTACAATCGGCTATAGCTGCCCAGACTTCTTCTTCCGAGAACTCTGCCTCAAGCAAAGGGAAGTGGTCACTGAGCCGTACACTCTTGAAATCTCCAACAAGAACTGGCCTATGCTTCCAAGCTTCGGAGAAATGTTTGGAGAAATATGAGCAGACTTCGTTTTTAACTAGTTCTGGTGCCTCGATGACTACATCTCCCACTGTGATGGAATTGAGAGAGTTACGATTTTTCCTACAAGTAGCCATAACATGGAAAAATCTTGTATTTTTATCTCCTTTCATATTCCAATCCTGCCTAGATTTCTGTAACCATTCCCATTCTTGCTTCTTGCTTAATTCCCACATCTCATTCTTTTTCTCTCTTTGCTGCTTCAGGTCATCCTCAGCCAAAGGCATAGTCTCAGCTTTCAAGTCCAATTGATGGAGTTCATTTTCAAGAAGATGCAGCTTGGAGGAGATATCACCATACACCTCTTTACTCCATTTTTTTAGAGCCAACTTGAGGGCATACAACTTACGCTGAAGAATCAATCCAAAGAGACCTGAGAACTGTGAGTGACTCCAAGTGTGTTCCACAAAGGATGCAAAATTCATGTGCAACATCCATGCATTGAAAAACTTAAATGGTTTAGGCCCCCAATCTCTAGTATCCTCCATAAGTATAATAGGGCAGTGATCAGACGAGACCCTAGCCAGACCCCATTGGCTAAATTTATACTTTTCTAGCCATTCAGGATTGAGCAGAAACCTATCAATTCGGCTCCATTTGTGGCCAGCAGATGCATTACACCAAGTGTACTTTCTGCCTAGCAAAGGGAGGTCCACAACCTCACATTTATCAATAAAATTATTGAAGTCGCTCATACCCCTGTCTCTGAGCGAGACACCTACCCTTTCCCCTAAATTTCTAATCTCATTGAAGTCACCACCGATACACCATGGCATGGAGAAATGAGCTTTCAAACTGAGCAAAGATTCCCAAAATTTCCTTCTCCTAATGATATCAGTAGGGGCATGGATATTGACAAAAGCACAATTAAAGGAGTTGAGAAGCTTACCAGATAGGAGAATGAAGTTCCTGGTGCAACAGCAATCAGAGAGTTCAAATATGTCCGGGTCCCAAATGCAAAGCGGCATCACCAAAGATAGCCCTCGTCATTCACATGCATAAACTCAAGCCTATCTCTTGGCCATACACTTTTCACCATCGGATTGGTTAGGCTTGATTTTTTTGTTTCTTGGATCAAAGCTAGGCCTGTAAATGGATCGGATTCGGATCGGATCTGTCAAAATCCGAATCCGATCCGATTAAGACAAACCCGAATCCGATCCGAATCCGTTTAAGCCTATATCCGATTATAGATATCCGAATCCGAATCCGATGATTTCGGATATCCGATCCGATAATCCGATCCGATCCATTTATTTATTTATTGAGCTACAATTTTATATAATTTGATTATTTTTATTTATTTTTTTTCATTTTGTGTTTTTTTATTCAAATTGAGAATAATCGGATCGGATTATCTGACACGGATCGGGTCGGATTTTTACATATTCAATCCGTTTAATAAACGGATTAAACGGATTCGGATTATCGGATTATCGGATCGGATTTTTTTATAAACGGATTCGGATTATCGGATCGGATTCGGGTCGGATTCGGATTAAATCCGATCCATTGACAGCCCTAATCAAAGCCATGTCAATCTTCTTATCAAATAACAGCTTTTTGATTTTGCTCCTCTTTTCATGTCTGCCTAGCCCTCTGATATTCCAGCTTAATGTCTTCATATGAGAATAAATTGCCTCTGATATCACCTAGTGATTGTGGATTATTCCACTTTGCCCTTTCCTCTTGCCAGTTGCTCTTTGTCCCTTTCCTCCATTTGAACTATTTCTCTAATCACCTCGGATTCATGACCCTTGAATTCCAAACCCAGTCTTTGTCCCATTTGCAAAGTGGATTGAGCCTCTTGAACAAGACCATGGTTAGAAGATGGTTGCAGAATCGGACTATGAGTTGAAGGATGTAAAACTGTGGCTGTGGATCCAGATTTGAAGCTTTTGACAAAACCCTTATTTGAAGTTGCACCCGACTGCACAATTCTCCTAGCAAAACCAGAGAATTTCCCAGCTAGTAAACAGTGCTTAAGCCCTTCTCTTTTACTCCATCGCCTCTTTCCTTTCTTCAAGCGTTGGGTATTAGAGCTAGAAATTGTTGGACTGGATATAGCACCAAACTTTGCCTGTGGGGCATCCCCAGAAGTTGCACAAATAGGCCCAACTGATGGAGCCTTGAGACCAGAACAAGAAGGCCCAAAAATCTGTGGTCCAAGAGCATTTTGGCCCAACGCAATCTCGAGATGAATGCCCGGCCTATCTATGTAAGATTGGCTAAGACTTTTCAAAAGGCCTTGGGAAAGAATAGGCCCATGCACAGTCCCTCCTACGAGTTGTTGCGTGTTAGACACATAAGTAGCTTCAATGCCGTTCTGAAGAGCATGATTACACTGCCCCTGATACTGACTTTCCATAGGTAATGATGATTCCTCCACAGCTACGCATGTTTCATTTGAAAAATTCGCTCCATCCATGGTCTCCTCCACTACTGACACACGGCTTAGACTACCCCCAACATCTGCCTTGTCATCTTCCACGTTAGAGGATAATGCCACAGCGACGGCCTTGTCAGCATCATCCCGAAGATCAGCAGGGAGAGGAAGGCCCCCATTGATGAGAGAGCAAGGTACTACTACAGCCATTAGATTGCAAATCAGAACTACTATCCTCCTCATCAAGTCGGCTCCTCCAAGACTCGGATAGGGTAGATTTTACCTTTACATTCCAAGTTTAGACTGGTATTGATAGGATTCATGACATTCGTAACTATCTTAACCCGGCCGCAACGGAATGATGTGGGGGTGCAAACATCTCCATTGAGAAGAACTACCTCACCCCAAAGTTGCCCAATCTTACGAAAAGTATGTGAGTTCCATAGGTTAAGAGGGACTCCATAGCAAGCAACCCAAATACTCCTTTCCTGTTGTAGGTACATTCCGGTTCGCCACTCTGTGATGTACTCGCACCAGTCAGTAAACCAAGATTTGAGCAGAAAATTTTTGCTCCCCATTTCTTCCTTGGAATTGAAGGAAATGATAACATCACGCCCTCCTCCGTCCCTAACTAGAATATCCTTCATCCCTTTGTGCGTGAGTTCCTTTCTTACCTGCATAGCAGAGTATGGTGTTTTGAGCCTCATAATCATGCTTTCATAGAGCCAGCCATTCCCGATTTCTTCGACTTTAATAGTTGTCACAGAGTGGTGGCTGGGTTCAGCTCCCTTAATGACCTCTGCAAATGTTCTTCCGTCAATGCGTTGTTGCCAGATCTGATTTGGTGCTACAGAACAGCCCTTCAAAGGTTCAAGTGATCTTGGTGATTGTGGGTTCTTTCGTAGACTGTCTACTCTGCCTTTGTGATATTCCGCCACTTTCACTGATAAAGATTTGTCATCGACCCACAACCCATTGGCCTTCTTCTCTGCTACATCAGCTGCGATAGGACAATCGTAGCGAACGAATCCAAATCTGGTGTTAGTTACTTTCCTTCTCTTTTGTGGAATGTAAACGTCCTTCACCACGCCGAACTTGTTGAATAGCTCATGAAGCTTTCTGGGTGCCATTGATTCAGGCAAGTTGTCCACAAATAGAGTATACATAAAGGATCTGTGATCGGTGAACCGCGAGTTGGAGCGCCACTGCCTAGCTCTTTGTTTGATCACTGGTATCCAGCCTCCCCTGGTTCCGTTCTCTCTAACCATTTTTGTTGTTCCTACAATGCTTTACAAACTTATTGAAAGCTTTATATAATAGTACATATATATGAAAAATTATCTTTGAATAGAATTTTTGTATAAAACCTATGAATATTACATAATTAATTCATAATATCACATAAAGAATATAACATCCTGCTTTGAGATTTCTTCTGATCATTTAATTATGAGTCTTGAGTCTTCAACGACCCCTAAAATTGGTCATTACCCAAATTAAAAAAGCCCTCGATACTTGACTCTGTCTTTAATCTATTTATCTCTATTAACCAAGACTATGATTTATGATGATCATTTCAGATTTATCCTTGTAATAGGTGGAGCAAGGGTTAAATAATTGCTGCTATAGGTTCCCACTTCAACATGGAATTTAACTAACATGAGGAAAGGAATACTTATAATATGAAAATGGAATATAAATGTTTATTTCCTATAATTAATGTTTTGTGAAAGAGTCATATAAATATATTTTGAGTAAATTATAATTCGCCTCCTCTATATTTGGCCATTTTCCCATTTTAATCTTTAAAATTTGATTTTTTTTATTTTTTATTTTGATCTTTCATATTTCAAGTTTTTTTTTTTTTTTTTTTTTCATTTTACTCTTAAAATTAATTTATGTTTAAAAATAGATAGAAAATGTTATGTTTATTGTCACATAATATAAAAATATATTATTATATTAAGATTTAGATTTGAGTCAGAATTGTGAGTTATATATAATAAAATATTTTTAAACCACGTGATTGTTAATTTATCATTTTTTTGTCTTTTTTTTTTTAATTTTAATTTTATTTTCTTACATGAGTTAGTTTATGGAGTAAATTGATAAAAAAAAAAAATTAAAAGATGAAAGGCCAAATGGGAATTCCCACACACACACACATATATTCAAACTTATTCTCCCCCCCCCCCCCCCCCCCCCCAACACACACACACACACACACACACATATCAAAAACAGTTCAAAACAAAAATTTTAAATTTAAATTTGTGTAACAATTAAATACTGATGATTTTGGATTTTAATGATGTGTCCTAATGACAAATAACAAATAACTAATTTTGTTATTAATAGTAATTTGTAAGTTTAATTATCACAAATGACAAAACTCAATACTATAAGAGTTGTAACTAAAAACAAATAAAAAATTTGATAATTAAACATTACATGAGATATAATCAAACGACTTGTAACCAAAATTGTCATAACCAACATCATAATGTTTCATAACTAAACAACACAAAAATGTCATAACCAAAGCTATATATGGTACACACCTGAGAAGGGGTATGTACCATATAATTTCTCTGTTATTGAACACAGTACAACGACTAAGTTTAAGTCTACAAATGAAATTCACATATTAGATATGGTTTTATTTATCGGTCATTGCATTGTCTATATGTCGATACGTATTGGTATTTTGGACCTCTTAAAACGAATAAGTTTAAGTATACAAATGAAATTCACATAATAGACATAGTTTTAAATATCAACGGTTACATTATTTAATATGTATCGGTATTTTGGACCTCTTATACTATTTTTACCAATGTATAGGCGATATTGTTTGATATGGATTGATATTTGATTGTATCATTGATACTATACCGCTATTAAAACCATGATAATAGAACATAAATGTGAGACAAATATTCAGTTGCACATGTAGATCTCACATTATGTGTGATCCACCTTTTCCCTCACATCTATATCTCATCTTGTAAATTTTATGTGTATTGTGAGACTTGCCACACTTATGAGTGAGTTTTAAAATTTTTGGTCATCTATTTGGGACATCTCAACATTTTTTTACTAGATCTTAAGACTATGTTTGAATAATGAATTTAGATAATAAAAAAAAAAAATTTGAAAAGAAAAAAAAAATATCAAAGAGTTATAAATGAAATATTAGTTCAATTTTTTTTCTTCATTTTTCTTTATTTTTTCAAATTCTTATTCAAATTTATTATTCAAAGAAGATATGAAGGACTACATGTAGAAGGGTTCAGTCTCCAATGAAATTGCAATATGAACACAATACTAGCTCAAAGATCTTCTGAAATCAAAGTATGATCTGACCTTTTGAAAATCATATATTGTCCGCCATGAAAATTCTTGTTTGGTGAACTTGTCTATTTCTCAATGCATTGTAGTTCTCGTAGCATCAAAAAGTCCGTTGGGGTGGCCCAGCCAAACGACACCTTAAAGTAAAGTCCTTTTTTTCAATAAGTTTTGGATAATATAATATAATCTGATCAACTTCTTGTGAAATGCAAATTAGTGATCAAATCAAAGCCCATTTCATATCTAAACCAAAAAAGCGACTTCATGACAATTAAACCTAATCTCTCTAAATCAAGTTATGTTATGACATCGTATACCTTGAGGTTGACTCCAATACTGTTTATTTAAATAGCATGCATGCCGTACAATGACCTTTTTAAATTTTGATAAATTACAATTACAATTGTTAAAAATTTTTTAAATACGAATTGTTCCCTGTGATTTTGAAAATTACAAGTACCCTTTTCAAAAAAATTTATTTAGCAGAGAAAAAAATAGAATTCCTAACTAATCTTATACCACAATAAAATTACTAGAATTGTTAATTGAAATATATTTCTAACATCATTAAAATTGTTAATTGACTTAATGATATATTAATAAAATTGATCATTTGTTATACGATTAGAAATTTGAAAATGTAAAATGTAATTTCAAAAACCACGAGGAGCAATCTGTATTTTAAGTAAATTTTAGAATGTATATTTGTAATTTACAAATTTTTTAAAGCTCTTTATAGACTCTTGATACGTATAATTTTTTGTTTATATATGTGTATATATATATATATCTGTGAGGGGTGGTTTTATAATATGTTGGAAAAAATGGTTTTATATATAGGCATATTTTTTAACCCAATTTGGGTGGACCCCAAACGTGTTTTGGGGTGGGTCCGAAGAGGTGAAGTGGTGAAGACGGAACGTCAAAACCATTTATGAGTGAATGGGAAGATGACGTCGTTTTCGGATTTAACATTAATTTTTAAGATTAAATTCTTTTGAATTTTTTCAATAAAAATTATTGTGGGAATTTAATTTAATTCTAAATTTAAATTTTGGGTTCCTGAGTGGTTTCCTAAATTTATAATTGTGAGAAGTTAATTTAATTCTAAATTTTAGGTTTCTTTAAAGTTTCCTAAAATTGGTACCTTGTTATTTGTTTCATTTATTTAAACTATTTCATTTAGTTTGATATACTTATTTTTGAAATAGTTTAAATAATAACTTATCAATAGTGCCGTTGACTTGGTCCATAAAAACTGTTCACCTTTGCTCCTTATTCAAATTTGTTTGGAAGTTTTAAACAACGGTCAAATAACTATTTGAATAGTTTTGCACCTTTTCTCTTGGGTTTGGCATCCTGTCGTTTCAACTTGTTGCCTATATATACCAACTTCTAGCAATGTGTAACTTCCGGTATTTTGGAAGTCTGCAATTTTATTCTTTTCTTGTCGTCCATTTCTTTTAGTGCATTATTCCTCATATTTAGTTTTAGGAATAAATTTTTCAGAGAGTTAGAACATAGGTTTGGTTCGCCGAACAAATTTATTTGAAGTGCTTCTATAAATTTGTGAAGATCATTGTATCCTGGGAGATAGACGCCATTAAACCGTAAGCACCGTAGCGGGGGCGAATCTGTCTTAAGGACAGAGTGTCACACACTCGACTTGGTCTTGAATTATTTTTTCCGGTTCAATAAATAAATCTGGTATGTTATTTATTTATTTTGTTTGAATTATTTCAGTTTTCTTTAATTTACACTGAAGATTGTTCCAACATAATACTCTTTCGCTCCAAACAAATCTTGAAAGATCCTAACCTTGATGCCTGAAACAAGGAAAGTATTCCGATTGGGGGTGCCGAAATTAGCACTTCGATGAGCAAGTCAGTATCTAGTTGAGAGAAGAAATTATTTATATTTCTAGTGAATCTCAGTGATCCAAAAAACATACCTTCCTACTTTGAATTGCCCCCTTTTATAGTGGTCCTTCCCAAATATTTCTCATGTGGCTTTCATATTTACCTCATGATCATCACCATACCAGGGCCTGACTTTCTAATACACCACCGGAAAGGGACAGTTTAGGCCCACGTGAAGTGGACTGATACGCCAATCTGACTTCAACATTCGGCATCAATGTCTATAGGCTCAACATCACATGATCGACACACGTCTAGGCGTACAACTACTTAAGCCCAAGGTGTCCAAGTTAAATTTGGCTAATTAGTGATGGGCTTGGATTTGCCCTGTTTACTGATTAAGGAATTTATGTACTCAGCTCCCACAATATCAAATAATTATCAAGTCTAAACTAACAAGAAAATAAAATTTTTGAAAACTTATATTCTAGCGAGAACAATTAAAAAATAATGTATTTTTATGGAGGTGCCACTAAGTGTTGTGCTCTATGCCACTGCTTTAACTTGCATTGGTCATAGATTTACTTGCACTTTTGTAAACATTATAATTATTTGAATTGCCCCACTAAGACGCAATTTTTCAAATTTTTGATTATTGATCTACTCCTTCCAAATTCTAACTCAAAAATTTTTATATAACTTTCGACAATTGAAGAATTAATAAATAATTAATTTTTGTGTCTCAATTATTTAATAAAGGTAGATGATTATTGTTTCATTCCTAAAGTCTTTCATTATGCTACCAATTGTGAGTGTTACATAAAAAAAAAATATATATATATATATTTATTTTATAAAGTAAAAATAGGTAATGAAACTAGGGAATATTACCCATGAGAGCATAGAATCTACTTTGGGACAATCCATTTGGTTACCTATCTCTATCTCTCTTTTATATTAAATTAGGTTTAAAATAGTTTTATGTCACATCCGTGCATGCATATATTTAATTCAATTTAAAGAGAAGAAAACTATATGATTTGCTTGCTTGAAAGCAAGAGATTCTTGATAGAGAAAGAGATAGATTTCAGGTGATATGCTTCATCTTCTCCAACATTTTTTAGTCAATCAAGTCATTGTTGTGAAAGATTCCGGCAGGATTTTGTGTGTAATATATTAATTATACTTTCAGGGCAATGCATGATCAGATTACAACCTAATCACATATTCATGGAGTCATGTATGTGTATTCCAAGTCATGAATGATTTGATTAATAAAGTAATACAGTCACCATTGGTTAAAGCATGCCTTAACAGATCAATAATAAAATTTATGAATTGTTTATAGCAGGCCAATGTGTGGATACTTTTCATGATAATGGTTTTTCTTTTCTCTTTTTCCTTTCTTTTAATGTGTAATTTATTGTCTCACATATATTAAACAATTACTAAACGTAAGCATGGAGTGGCCTTAAAGATTGTGGGTATAAAACTTTTAACTAGTAATTCGCTTTTATATGTTTTAAGAAAATTAAATTTGTTAACATACTTTTTTTCGTGTAGCAATAATACATAAAAAATGATTGGTCTTAATACGTGGACTCCATATTCAAAAAGTGTAGTGATCTCATCCAAAATCGGAAGTCTCATCATTTTATACCAATCAAAATATGTGTATTGTTTACATACTCAAAAAGTGGTTGAATAAAATCAAACTCTATTTGCCTCCAATTGTTTCTCTGGTCCATTTGGAGGTCAAGAAATAATTCAGCTTGCTTGTTTTCTCTTTTCAGAAAACATTTTTCAGAAAATTCTACTTTCTTATTTTTCGTGTTTTTTTGTTTTTACTAAATTTTTTTAATATTTTAAGCAATTTTTTTACTTTTTAGATACACCTAACATAAATACACCTAAAAAGTAAAAAAATTGTAAAAAAAATCTTTTAAAAATTCACTAAATACCAAAAATACAAAAAAAATACAAGAATTCATTACATTTTTTGTATTTCTATGTATTTATTAATTTTTTAAAATATTTTTTCTCAAATTTTTTACTTTTTAAATACATCTAACTAAAGTGCATCTAAAAAAGTAAAAAAATGGTTTAAAATTTAAAAAATATTCACTAAAAACAAAAGAATACGAAAATCAAAAAACTCAGTTTTTAAAAAACTTAATCCAAAAAACTCAAATCAAACACACTGAATTGTATTTTTAATGAAGTGCAGCCTTGTGGATCAAAGTTATGCGATACTATCAAGATCAAATTTGTCTTATAACTCTCTCTTTAAAGCTTCTCCTTCTCTCTCTCTAAAACCTCCTCCTCCTCGGCCCTCCTTTGGTAAGCATTCTGGCCTATGGCTTAGTTATTCTTTCCCATTCTTGTTTGTTCTTTTCCTCCAATAAACTTGATTTCCCTCATTTCTCCCACCTTTGGGTGTTTGTGTTGCAAATGTGGGTTTTATGGTGCTTGGGGCCGTCCAGATCTTCATTCTGCGCTCTTTTGCGAGTAGAAGCTTGAGGGTGAACTCTGGTTCGAGTTAGTGGAGAAGTTTCGATGCTTTGTTTGGGCATAATCATGGATGTTGAAGTTGATCCAGATCATCTGGTTTTCATTCGCGCTCCTCTTTGGATGAGAGTTTGAGGATGATCTTCTAAATGTATGGTGGTGGGTGTTGTTACGTGTGGAGCCGCAGTGGGTGTGGTGCGGTGTCTTGCAGAAAGTCCGAGGTTGGAGTTTGGAGTTTGGAGGTTGGGTGTTAACTGTCTTGAGTTTGGAGGTTGGAGTTTGGAGTTTGGTTGATGGTGTTTTCCGTGGTATTTGGAGGCGGCAGAGTTTTCGGTGGCGTGGGGAGGCGGAGTCGCAGTGATGGGGGTGGCCTCGAGTGCAAAGAAGACAAAGCCTTAGGTGTTTGGAGTTTCGGTGGGGTTTGGAGTTTGGCGGGTTGTTCCGGCAAGTGTGGAGGTTGGAGTTCGGTAGTAAGTGGGCGTTGATTAATGGTGTTCTCCGGTGGTATTTGGAGGGTAGCAGAGTTTTCGGTGGTGTGGGGAGGCGTGAGTTCAGAGAGAAGGGTGGCCTCGGGAGTCAAGAAAGACAAAGAACTAAGGTGTTCAGGTGGGGTGGTTGGCTTCAGAGTGTAGGCGTGGGCTGCAGAGTGTAGGCGTAGGTGGCGTGTCTTGGGTACTGTGGGCTGTGGGACTGTTGTTGGTGTTTAAAATATTTGGGTCTTTAACTTGTTTTTGTGGTTTGTTTTTGGTGGGTTGATTTTGTGGGAAATCATGTATTTTATATTTTGTTAAGTCCTTCTTAACTTTTGTTTTAAAAAAATTGTGAGGCTGAGGGGTTGGTTGTATGGTTGCGAGTAGCAGTAGTAGGGGTATTTTATACTTTCCGAAACTCTCTCAGTGCAGTTCATCTTCCTGTACCTTTAATTTTATGTTTTTAATGAAATTTTTCTTTGCCGATCAAAAAAAAAAAAAAAAGATCAAATTTGTCTTATGGATTAAACCTTCTTCAAAAGGGATTATGTACTTCGTTAATGACTTCATCAACAACTTGGATCAGATAAAGGAATGCATCTGAGGGTTGCCAACTGGTTTTGAGAGAGGCAGATGATTAGGCTGAGAATTGGGCTTTTTGATCTGCTGCTGCTATTTGGTCTGAGCTGTGGTTTTTGCCATTAGTTTGGTTTCAGGCAACAGTTTGGTTCTTTAGTTTTGTTTGAGCCTTATTTGGTGTTTGTTTCTTTGTTTTCATTTTATTTCTAATTTTCCCCTCATTTGTTAGTTTCTCACCAACTTTCATGGCTTGAGATGAGATAGCATATGATTGTTTGATCTTCTCGGTACCAACCTATTAGGGTTTGGATCGCCACTATGTTGCTCTTTGCTCTTGCCTCCCCTTTATTGATGTAGTACTATATTTATTGTATATGTTCTACCATCAATAAAGTTTCAGTTTAGCTGATCAAAAATCAAACTGTATTTTGAGTGTTTATATATACAAAAATATATATATATATATTGCCTTTTTTTTTTTTCTTTTTTTTTTTTAACCTCACGATAATGATGCATTATAAGATATCAACGGGAATGAAAATTTGAAATTTATTGGCTGATTCATAATACGCATTAACTCATGACTCGGTTCACTGTTAATAATAACAACTTCATATAATCGATATGACAAATTTAACTACCTATTACTCAGTACTGTTACCTTGCAATATATACAAATACCATTATGTGAAACCTTGCTAAAGACAATGAATTAAAGAGAATGACATATGAAAAAAAGTCATGACAAATAAAAAAAGAATGTCGAAATAAATGATTCAGACCCAGTCCAAGATTTTCTTTGGCACAAAACTAGTAGATTTGAAGAGATATGCTTCATATTCACCAACATTTTATAGCCAATCGTATCATTGTTGTGAATCATTCCGGCAGGATTTTGTGTGTATTTGGTGTAGCTTTATTAATTATTTTTTCTCATTCAACCTAATCACATCATTTTGTATGTAACTACTACTTTGACCAATAATTAAGTTATTATTAGTTTATAGAAGATACTTTTCATCATACTTTTTTTCTTAGGTATAATACAATTGGGAAATTGTATTTTAGTGAAACGGTGAAGAAATAATTTTATTTTTATGGTAGTATAAGTTTATTCATACGTTTGGTGTAGATCTTTTCTATGTGTCAAACTTGTACAAAAAAATATATTTGTAGTGCAATTATTTTATAATTGTCACATTTATTTGTAATTTTTTTTTATATATTTTCTTATCTCACATATATCAAATAATTATCAAACTAAAGCCTTGAAATGGTCCAAGGGGATATGGGAATAAAACTTTTAACCATTGATCCATCTGCTAGAACTTGAATGCATTACTTCTCATATGTTTTCAGTATTTTTGTGTATATATGAAAATGTTTTTCTCACAAATTATTAGGTTTGGCAAAGCCACAAGACACTCAAATTTTAAATATTGGTCGATAAGTATTTGATTTTTTTTTTTTTAACCATCGGTGGAAATGAAAATTAAATATTTATCATTTAGTTCGTGATATATATTGTTTTATAGTCGATTCATGACTTTGCTCGGTATAATTGCTTCACAACCAATATGGTCAGATTAACTCTTTTATGCGACAAATAATTTTAAAAAATATACAACTACATTACTTAGTTATCAATTATACATATTCTTTGATACTGTTACCTTGCAACTGATACAAATAGTGTCTTGATTTCTCAGAACTAAGACTTTATTTGGGAAGTTGGATTGGTTTTTTGACTTTTTTAACCTTGGTTAAAAAGTTCGTTTGGGTTTGATTTTTTTGACTTTTTTTTTTTATTTTTATGATGTGACATTTTTTTAATGATTTTTTAATCTATTTAATTATTATTTTTTTGCCTAATTTAATTAAAAAACCAACTAAACTTAATTGCCAAACGACAGGTGAGTAGATTTGAGGTGATGTACTCATATTCTCCAACATTTTGTAGCCAATCATATCATTGTTGTGAAAGATCCCAGCAGGATTTTGTGTGTCCTTAGTGTTTGTATATTAATTATTTTTTCTTGGTATCAGGGTCATATCACAATCTAATCTTATCATCATGGATTCATGGAGTCTACTTTGATTAATAAACTCATAAAGTCACCTCACCATTGTTTAGAGCATGTTCTAATAGACCAAAAAAAGTTTCGAATAGCCCGTTACATTTAGATATTTTTCATGATATGTTTCAATTGTTTTTGTGTGTATATGAAATAATTTTATTGGTCAATCATCACATTCGGCAAAGTTTAAAAAAATCTAAATTTTAAATATTGATTAATACATATTACTTTTTTACATTTCAATAATATTGTGTTTTAGAAAGTTGATAAAAAGTTGACTTTTGACTTTGTTAGTCCAAAAAATTAACTTTTTGGGTAGTAACTTGGGTAAAAATGCTAAAAGCTAAAAGCTAACTTTTTGCTAACTTGCCAAAGCAAGCCAATGATTACTTTTAGATATATCAGTGAAGATAAAAATTACATACATATTAAGTGCTTGTTTGACATGTGTTAAAATGACACATGCTATTTTAACAATTATTCTATTTGGGTTACAATTATCTTATCTGGGTCATATCACCTCTCTACTACATTATTTCAAACTCAACTCATATTTTACGTTTTCTCGTAAAAAGTCAAAAAGCATACTAATCTGGCACTTTCCAAACAAACAACCCCTGACTTATTCACTATACGTATTGATTCATAATTGATTCATAACTCAATTTACAATTGATGTAGCCAATACGACCAACTTTGTCATTTTTCACGGTAGATGATTTAAAAAAATATATAATTAAAAATTGGATAAATTACACAAATAGTCCCTATAGTTTGGGACTTGTGTCACTTTGGTCTCTGACTTTTCAATTGTGATACATTTGACCCTAAATTTTGAATCTTGTTCCAAATAAGGACAATTGAAGATATCATTAGATTTTTTAAGGGTAAAATTATCAATTTGACAAAAATAAATGTCAAACAAATATTTTTGAATTTTTAAAAATTATTTTTACCTACTACAAATAAAATTATGTAAAATTGATAAATTTTTTAGACATTTTTTTTTTTACCAAATTAATTTTTATTATGTGTTTGGATGATGATCATGTAAAATTAATTGTAAAAAATTAACCATGCAATTTTTATTAATTTTACATAATTTTATCATTGGTGGATAAAACTAATTTTTTAAAAATTTAAAATATTTTTTTGACATTTATTTTTGTCAAATTAGTTATATTTTATCAAATTGACAATTTTACCCTTGAAAAATCTAATGATATTTTTAATTGTCCTTATTTGGAACAAAATTCAAAATTCAGGGTCAAATATGTCACAATTAAAAAGTCAGAGACCAAAATGACACAAGTCCCAAACTATAGCGACTATTAATGTAATTAACCCTTAAAAATTCCTGACCTTATTACTTGATTTCAAATTTTATATATTGCTTAATACTATGGATATCACATACATTACAGTTAAAATTGATTTGTTTCCCGATAGTGTTATTTGAAACCTTATTGAAGACAATGAGTTAAGAGTGACAAGTCAAAAATGTCATATCTAATCAATTAGAATGATGAAGTAAATTATCTAAACCCGCTCCAAGATTTTCTTGGGTACAATACTAGTTGTGTTGGGTACCATACCCTAAAACCATTACCAGTTGTCAGATCCGGATAAAAAAAAAAATTGAGTTGCTAATTGATGATTGATGATGAGTAAAATTGGATCACAAAAAAATAAAAATAAGGTGGGTCTCGCGAAAATTAGTGGTTCTTGAATCATACTTATCACTGAAAATGATCGTATATAATAGGAGTCCCAAATTGATTTTAGTTACCTGAACAAAAAATGAGATCTACTCACCATTGAAATTGACAACGAATTGACAATTATTTTCAAGCATTCACTAAGTTTATTTGCACAAGTAAGCTAACATGGGACAACTGATTAAATTATATAATGAAATTTCACTTTCTTTACACGAAAGGAAACAAGAAGAGAGATGGAGAACCTTGGGTAGTTTATTCCTAAGATGTAAGAAAATGTTTTTGACCTAGCATATAGCAAGATTAATTGAATGGGTCCGGCTTCTGTCCAGTCCGAGATCGGTCCAACTGGACCGTGCTGTTGGGCCCGTGGGGGTCACCACGGGTCCCGTTTTGAAAATCTGAACCGTTCAATGTGTAGAACTCGTCGGGTACTACATGCCCAAAAATAATCACGTTGATTAGATATCGATAGTTATGTGATCAAATCAATTTTGTATAAAAAAAAATGGACGGTGAAAAATTTAACGGTTGATAAAAAACTGTTTTGTTCACATAGCTATCGATATCCGATCAACGTGATTTTTTACAGGCATATAGTACTCGACGAGTTCTACACATTGAATGGTTCAGATTATCAAAACGGGACCCGTAGTGAGTCCCAAGGGCTCAACAGCACAGTCCAGTCCGATCCCGGACTGGACAGAAGCCACGGCCTAATTGAATAAGGAGCAACATTGGATTTGCCAATATTTGATTGAGTCGTTTGGAGGAACCACAGAGTGACAAGTGTCACTTAACATAAAATAAATCAAGAAATAAATGGATTTGGGAGTTGGTGTGTTTAATGGATTTTGCTCCCACAAAGGGGGCTAACATACGGATAATTATTCAGTAATTTTAGAATATGAATACGTTATATTTCATATTATTATGATTGGTGGAGAAAGTAAGTAAGTAGGGTATTGTGTTGGTTAATTAAAAAGCATGATAAGGAAGAGATTGAATAATAATTGATTAAGAAGTATAAATATATGATATTCCGAAAATATTGAATAATTTATCCATAGGTATAAACATCTAGGGTTATAATTGATGACGTATGCTATTACGAATGTAAACGGTTTTGCTGTTTTGTTCTTTCTTATTGTCATTTTCCTTAACACCATCTCCTTCATATTTTTAGTTCCGTTTTTATTTTTGTTTTGGGACTTATTGCATGGTGCTGCTGAGTTTTGACATTGTTGGACTAAGTCTAACCAGATCATATACTGTATGTTATTTGGAAAATACTATAAATTATTAATAAATTTTACAACTTTGTGATCAATTTTATATAATAATGTGGTTTCTAGGTTCCTGTAAAATAAAAGGGCATATTACATAAGTAGTTTAGGTAATTTGGCGGTGTTTGAGGGAATTTTTTTTTTTTTTTTTTGGGGGGGGGGGGGTTTAATTTTTTCCACTAAAAGATAATTTTTGCAAAATCAAAAAAAAAACAAATCTAAACAAAATATCATATCTAACCCCATAATCATTTCACTTTTTTTCTCACAAACATCGCATCTAACCACAAAAAAATCCAACTATCTTTCCAAACACCAAAAAAAATTTATCCAATAATATCCAACAACTAAAGAAATTTACATAAAAACTCACTTCCTAAACACCCACTTTATCTCTGTCAATTTCATCTTGTATTTTCATCTTTTTGGCCACCCTAACTCTCAATCCCTCCCCTTCTTTCTCTTCCTGCAACCTGCAAAACAACTTTCTCTGTCGCTGCTACTGTCACTCTGAAACACAGGAACAAAGGGACGGGAGGGCCAAGGGTGGCCATGGCCTTATGATTCGTTTGAGAATTGACTATTTTTATTGATTTTTTATAAAAAGACGTGTAAAAAAATAAAGAAAGTGATATGACAACTTTATTGTGACTTTTTGATTTTTTTTAACTAAAATCTTAACATTCCTAAAAAGGCCCAAGTATTAAAAAAAATTATTGATATAAATCTATTGTTATGTATTTTCCTTTTTTCTAATCTGTTCATAATGCTTATGTAAGAATTTATCATTTACGAAAGTTTACTTTTTTAAAATTTGGGAAATTACAAGTCAGTTGTTTTTAGAAAAAAAAAAACATTTATAGATATATTGAAAATTTTATGATTTTAAAAATTAATATTTATAAAATTTATCACTTATGTGTAATTTTTTTTTTTTATGAAAAAAAAAAATTTACACCAAATTGTAATTCCCCCTTCAAATTTACTTTTTCTTAAATATTTTTGTTTTATCAATTATAATTTTGAAAAAAAATAAAAAATTTACACTGAATTGTAATTCCCCCATCAAATTTACTTTTTCTTAAATTTTTTTTTGTTTATCAATTATCATTTTGGCATCCCTTACACAACATTTCTGGCTTCGTCCATACTGAAATACCTCCCTTTTTGCTCCTCCTCCTCCTCCTCTCTCTCTCTCTCTCTCTCTCTCTCTCTCTCTCTCTCCTTATATATATATATGTACATATCAATTTTTATATGTAGGAGAGGAAGTTGGTTTCTTATGAGTGAGTTAATTTGTTGAGGAGATGCTCCTTGTGGTGAATCTAAAATTTTCCCATGAAAAATACACAAACAATTTCTGCCAAAAATCCTAATATGTGTCATCGATTGGGCCAATTAGAGACAAAATCCAAATATCAAGAGAAAAGTTGATACAATTGGTACTATATAGACCAAATTAACACAAACAACGAAGTATAGAGACCACTAGTTTAATTTACCATAAAAAAATTATTAAAATCCACTTGACATTTTTCATGCATGAATTTTTTTGTTGGTTGGGATGCCATTCAGCTCAATGAGTTTATGGGATGGAATTGCTTCATCAATTGTTATAATATGCTAGTAAAAAAAATTAAAAATTAAAAATTAAAAAACTTCCATATTAATTAAACACATACTAGCTTTCATTTGCACAAATAAAAACAAACTTTAAGCAAATAGTTTTCTTGTATATCTCACACTAATATATCTAACTACATCTATTTTCCTTTCTACAAATCTCAGTTCCTCTTAATCTCTTTCAAGGAACAGAAAGAACTAATAGACAAGAAAATAAATGAAAAACACGGGGTAAATATCTAACACCATCATAAAGTTGTTTTAAAGCGTCATCGCGCATTTTCAAGAACACTTATGTTGTGTTTGATTGGAAGATTTGGGGAGGGATTTGGAAAGGGAAAGGGAAAAAGTGTGTGAAACTAAGTGAAATATAGACATGTTTTATTCACATTTCACCTACCTTTTCCATTTCGCTTTCCAAATCCCTCCCCAAATCCCCCAACCAAACACAGCATTAGAATGCTTTCATTGCTTTCATTTCATTCATACACAGTTAGCAAGATAACAGATTTGGAAAATGCTTGAATCCTCCACGCTATCAGTTGGTACTGTGTGCAGCCTCTTGTTATTACTTGGTGAGAATGGAAATTCTTCGCCAAAAGACATGACAGAGATCGATCTTTTGAAGGATTTGAAAACATCTTTGATTGGCGAAACCGATTCTTCATTTGAGTACTGAGGACTTCCATCTGTGCTTGAAGACATGGATGGTCCTCCTTGAAAGTTTAAGTACCATTGTGCTTGTGCTTGTTCTTGTTCTTGATCATTTAGTCCTGTTCTCGCTTTGGGCGATTGGAGATGAGTTTTGATTTCGTTGCCAGAGTCTATTGAGTGTTTTGTGTTTTTGTTTTGTGGATCATTGAAGAATGGGAAATTGAGTCCAGGGATGGAATTGAAACTGCTTTCTTCTGAAAATTCTGGGATTTGTTGTGGGATGTTGCTTTTTTGGCGTACTCGGCATAGTACCCAATCATCCAACTGAAAAATACAATGGAGAAACTGTTAATTACTACAAGTCTAAAATAGAGCATCTCACAAGAAAGAACAATTTGTGATTAAAATTGAAAATCTTAACTAGATTTGTAAAGTGTTTTCATAGTCGTACTAAAAACTAACATGATTGGAAACAATGCTACGTACTCAGAAAAATATTTTTAAATGTGTAGATCAAACTCATTATTGTGACCAAGTTTAAAAGCACACCGCAAATCCAATTAGATACTTTATGTTTTTTTAGGGAAAATTACATCCGTAACCATGTAATTTGCCTCTTATATCAATTTAGTTACTTTAGTTTTAATTGCTTCAAGTTTACCGTTGAATTTTTTATATTGTATCAATTTAAGCAAAATAGAGTAAAATGAAATAAAATAGTCCACTCGAGTGGTTAACGTCAAAATAGTCAACTCAAAATGATTCATTCTCTTTTGAATTGACCATTCACACACGATTCTTATCCTCTGTTTCAAATCACTTTTCTACCATGCAACGGACCAATCATATTTTGAAATATGGTATAGAAGTAATGAAAAACAGGGGAGATGAAAACAGAGTGGATTCAAAAGCTAAAGCACTTATGATTGCAGAAACAGAAAACATAGCAGAAGCTTTTGTCAATGGTGGCTTACCCGCATCGATCCCCTGAGTCTCGGGAGCGAATGGGAATCTTCGAGAAGTCTGTACTCATGCATCACCCAATCAGTCTTCACGCCCTTTGGAGGTCGGCCTTCATAGAAGACCAGAGCCTTTTTCACACCAATACACTGCAACCCACCCGAGTTTAGGATCGGTTTGTCGGTTCCAGTTGCTTTCCAGTACCCAGCTCCAGCTGTCCTGTTTGGACGAGCTCCGTTTGGATACTTCCTATCTCTCGGTGTGAAGAAAAACCACTCGTTACTGCCAAACAGAGCCTTGTCTGTAGAAATTCAGACAACTATTATAAGCAAATTGAATGGAAAAAAAAATGTTTAAATAGACGTTCAACAGATCAGTTAAGAAACTCTGTCCCTAAATTTCTCCCTTCAAAAGAAAATAATTGTTTTTAAAAAAAAATTGTACGCCAACCTGCCAATCACTTTGAAGATAGTGAATTGACTATTTTATCCTTTGATATCGGTTCAATTTTTAAAAAGCGCGCTATCAACTGAATAAAGTTGACACAATCTGAAAAATTAAAGAGAAAATTTGATATAGAGTCGAATTACAAAGATTAAATCGACACAAGATGCATATTACAAAGATTACGAGTTTGGTTTACCCTATAATTTAAGAGCAATTTAAAACAAAAAGATAAGGAGATTTCGAAGCAGAGGATCCCGAGCCTCAAAAGACAAGAACCCATTATTATTTGCATCTTTCTCTTGCAAATACAAGCACAAACAACACCAACAGACATATGCATAACCACATATGAAAAGAGATGATAAAGAAATTGAAAATACCAGGAAGCTCCCATGGATTGAACTTGTAGAGATCGATATCAGCTATGATAGAGAACAGAGGACTAGTGGGTGATGAGACCTTTTTCTTCAGATAATAGACGATGAGCTCTTCGTCAGTGGGATGAAATCTAAAGCCTGGTGGGAGATGTGGACTACACATTCTAATCTGATCTCTGATTGGACAATTACTCAAGGAATTTTGAGACTCTGTTTCCCAAGTTGTGGGATAAGCTATTGTCTTAGTGTTCATGAAAACCATGGTCTCTTTTTATAAAGGCTAACAAGCAATGGGTTGAGAAAATTTTGTTGGGTGTTGGAGAGACCACCCATCACTTTCTATGCAATATTTGGTAAAACAGGCCATGATATTCCAACATGACCTTTTGTGTTTGATTTGCTCAATATTTTTATGAATATTATATCCACATAATCAAATGGCAAATTATGCCCTATAGTTTTGTGTCTATTTGGTTTTTGTTTTTGTTATTTCATTATTTGCCAATTGGTAAGAAATTTATAAATATAAGAAGAGAATTACATCCAATGGAAAATCATAGTCCAACTACTAAACTAACCCAACAGCTCAATATTAACCACCAACATAAGAACAAGTCCATAATGAGAGGAAATAAATCCAATACAACAAAGCCTCAATAGGGGAGAAATAATCAATCTTGCCTTTGATAATGATTGACTCCCTGGCATTTAGTTAGGAGAATGCATGAGTAGCTAACCCGATTACTGCAGTTGGCAAACTGTTTGTTTGCGAAGGCCGTAGAACTGAACTAGCTTAGTTCGTTCAATTTGGTCATTGTAGTTTTAATTGTATCAATATATCTTTAAATTTGGCACATTGCGTCAATTTAATCTAATTGATAATAATTTTAGAAATTGAATTGAAATCAACTGATGAAATTGTCAATTCACACCATTCTCAAAGTAATCGAATGATTGTTTGATATCCAATTTGAAATGGTTCACTGAAGACTGATTGTTGTTGTGTTTCGAATTCAGCTTGGATTATGCTTATTATCCATTGGCCTATGACCGGTTATTTATATTTGGGTCTATTTTAATATGATTTTATTAGTTTCAAATTCGTGTATATGTTGGATTGTTTCAAGGTTTTAGGTTATGATGATTTTATGAGATTCTATAAAAGGGTTGTTGAGAGTGAGAGTCGGTTCATTGTAATATCTATATTTATAGTGAAATTTCTTCGTCATTCTCCATGCATGACCGTAAACTGAATCAAGCAAATTCTTACAATCTTGACTGTTTGTTATGTTTTAACTCTTCTCAATTTTACATTCGGTACGACAAGAACCTTGAAAAATTCATGTATCAACTGCTTTGAAGTAAATTATTTTGCTTTCTTATTCAAACATTGATCTGTTTGATTTGATTCGAAATAAATTTTTCTTAAAATATAAATTAATTTAACAAAAAAATATTAAAAAGATATTTTTGAAATTAAAAAAAAAAAATTTGTTGTAAAGAAAGGTAAAACCATGGGAGGATGATGAGTGTTTTTTTATTATTTTTTTTTCACTAAATTAGTTTTTAATTTAAAAAATAAAATCAAACAAATTTTGAAAATCAAACCAAGCATAGCCACATGTGGTCTAAATTCAAACTTAGCGTCATATGATTCATGAGAGGGTAATTTATATTCATAAATTGGGCCGAGCTAGGTGTTGGGCCGATCTAGGTTCAAGATTGGGAGATACCCACTAAGAAAGGGAAAGTATGTGTAGTTCGGTCGCCAAACGAGTACTTCGGTTGCGGCAAGTGCCGAGATAGTCCGGTTGAAGTTGGTAGACCGGTCGTAGAGACATGTCGGTTCTTGCATGCTAGGCCGGTCGTATTCTGACACCGGTTCGGACCCGGTAGTCCGGTTGGGTCGCACCCTAGTCCGGTTAAGCTCTCTTATGGTTAGCTCGGTTGTGCATGAGAAACCGAGGTAAGAGGAGTAAAAGCGAAGTCCGACTATAGGTTACTTGGTTGTAATGGAGTTGACGTAGTAAAGCCATCTCACTTGGCTTATGCGGTGAGGGGGTGTTGGAAGATTCTGAAGGAGTAATCCTAGAAGGACTCTACGCAGGAGGAGTAATTCTAGAAGGACTCTACATGGAGGAATAAGAGTCTGGGAGGACTCTTCGCATGGAGAAGTTAGAGTCCTACCAGATCGTGCAGAACTTATATAAGCTCACCAATATCACCTTTGGAGAGGTAACGTAATTTTGCTTCCTGAATACTCAGAGCTTTTGCCTATTTGTCTTGCTTACTGACTTAGGCATCGGAGAGGTTTCCGGCAAACACCCGCCGGCCAGCTCACGTTTGTGTTTTCAGGTGACAAAGCGACGTCGTACGGAGGAACGCAGTCTTGATCAACAGGATTATACGAGAAGGTGAATTTCTTTCCCGTACAATTGGCGCCGTCTGTGGGAAGAACAGACAAGAACAACCTCTTGATCAAGCTTTCTCTTAAACATCAATGGCGAACAATGAAGAACTACCTCGGATGTTGTGGTGACCCGAAAGGGGGCAAAGCGCGAAGGCCTTCCTTTGGTCCCTCCCATGGCGAGCCCGAACCACAAAAGCGTAATTCGGGAGGGATGCGAGGGGCGAAGGAGGAATAGCGACCCTCATCCTTCTCGCCATAAAGCCCGAAAAGACAAAGGCGTAGAGTTGATCCTCAAATTCGGAAGATCGCGTCGAGAACAAGACGAATCGATCCGCAAGATGGCGGCGGACATGGAGTCTCTGGCGCCAGATGAAAGGAAAGAAGTGGCGGCAGAGAGAGGCGCAACAACAAGACGCCTCGCCACTCCGAGGGTCGTGGTAGGAATTCTACACCCTCTCAACCAGAGGATAGAAGCCGCAGGACAGTCGACACGCGAACCGTATCTTCCAGGACTCGTCACTCCAGTGTCCGAGAGGAAGCTCGAAAGGTCATACACGGAGGAAGTACTTATTGGCCCTCACATACGCATCATACGAGGTCCAGACAGACGGAATTACCTAGGTCGTCGACCTAAGGTCCATGTTGGAAGAAAAGCGCGATGGAAGGAGGACGCCAGACGCGCGATCCCCAGGTTCTGCCTTGCGGCGATTGGCTCCTCGGACGCATGGAAGCGTCGAGGTTGGAATGCCAAGGCCGCGCAGCATACGAACCAGCCGGATAAAGCATTGGCGAGGCCGCAGACCTCACCATTCGTCCCAGAGATTGAGAACGCGCCCGCCGTCGGGCTTCCTACAACCCAAATTCACAACGATGAAGGAAAGACGGACCCTTACACCCGCCAGCCACTTTCGCGAGTTATGGTCAGATATCTGCGAAACGAGGCATTAATGTGTATCCTATTCCCTTCAAGCCTCGGCGACCTAGGCTTGACTTGGTTTGAGAAGCTTCGAGCAAAGATAGCCTCCTGGCGCAATTAGCGGCGTTTGTAACGGTTCGAACAAACACAAAAACTCCGGTGGAGATCGACGATTGCTCTCCATCGATATGGGCGACAAAGAGACCACGAGGTCTTACAATGCGCTCTTGGGAGACATTCAACCAGTTAGATCGCCCAACCAACCTAGCCATTACTTGAAGACAAAGAGGCCTTCCGGTCGAATGGTGAGGACTCTATCACCATGACTCCGCCACTTACAATGGAGGCCTGATGGAGAGTGCATCGACATCAGGTAGAAGAGGATGGCGCTTCGTGCAAGGCAAAAAATCGGTCATCGCTACACCAGAGAAGAAGACCTCAGCAAAGGTCAATACGGTAGGTCGCCGAAACCAAAACAGGCAGGGCAGTCGCGACAATGATGTAGACCAGGACAAGAGATGGTTGAGAGTCCGAATCGCCATAACCACGGTGTTCAAGCCGATCTACCGTATACTCAGTGAGATTCGAGACGAGCCTTTCGTCAAGTGGCCTGCCAAGGTTGGCGAGGCCCAGAAGGATTACGATGACAGATCCAGATGCACCTTCCACAAGGAAAAGGGGCACCGAACTGAAAACTGCACGCAGCTGAGGCAACATCTGGAAGAATTGGTGGCGGCCACCGGATAAATACATAGAAGGAGGCGCACCCCAAGACCATAACTTCCCAATGGAATGCCGACGACGCCCGCCACAAGGCACCATCAACGTGATCCATGGAGTCTTTGAACCAGAGCGAGTATCGAGCTCGGAGGTTCAATCAAAAGCGAAGCACTTGAAAGAGGTGCTAAGTGCCCAACCGATCGTCAAAAGGGGAGGACGAAGCCACAAACATCATGTCCTTTTCGTGATAAAGACTTGGGACAGAATATATTGCCCACACAACGGTGCCTTGGTCGTCACTCTCCGTGGCAAGGTTTTTGTCGCCATGCGGTTTCTGATTGTCCAAGGCAGCTCCTGGGAAATCATGGACTATGGAACCTTCAAGCAACTAAAGCTGCAAGATAAAGACTTGGCCCCACCAGTATCCCTTTGATTGGATTCAACTCTATGCGAGTGGCGATCGGCAAAATCATCCTTCCAAGGCATGGAAGTGTAACGGCAAGTAGAGTTCTCGGTGTCAAGGTCCCTCCACCTACAACATTATCTTAGGCGTAACATGGTCACGCCATGCGCTCGTTGGCAGCCACTTACCACCAAGTGATGAGGTTCCCCCACGACACTGGAGTAATAGAAGAAGTTTATGGGGACGGATAATGTCCAAGCGATTAAATGCAGCGAATGGTAGCCATTTGCCAAAGGATATGTTCATTCGGTCGAAGAACCAGGAGTAATGAACTATTCGCGGATGTTGGCAAAGGTGATCAAAAGCGATGGAGGACTTGGTGGAGGTCGAGAATAGGCGAAGAACCCGGATAAGTTCTTCTTGCTTGGCTCGTCGTTGTCTAGCAGAGAGGTTAGAGGTCTTGGAGTTTTAACTTCCAACATAGAAGTGTTCGCCTGGACTCCATACGACATGCCAGGCATTGACCCCAACTTCATCTGCCACCAACTCAACGTCCACCCTTCTGCCAGGCCAGTCATTCAACGCACGCGCAGATCGGCACTTCACCACGCTGAGATAGTGGCAGAAGAGGTGGGAAACTTGTTAGAAGCAGGAGCAATCAGAGAGGTGCACTACCCCAGGTGGATTTCCAACACGGTTGTGGTGCCGAAAAAGAATGGGAAGTGGCGCGTCTGCGTCGACTATAAAACTGTCAACAAAGCATGCCCCAAGGATAGCTTCCCCTTGCCAAGGATAGATCAATTGGTCGACCTAATACCGGTCACAAGAGTTAAGCTTCCTCGACGCATCTGAGGCTACCACCAGATCGCAATGCATGAGCGGACCGAGGTCACATCCTTCACCACTCCAAGAGGACTATACTATTATAAGGTCATGCCCTTTGGCCTGAAGAACGCAGGGGCGACATTCCAGAGAATGGTCACCAAGATGTTTGAACCATTGTTAGGCAAAACAATGGAGGCTTACATCGATGATATGGTGGTCAAGAGCAAGAGTGAGAGTGACCATCTCAAGGACCTAAGTGAGATGTTCGAGATCCTGAAAAAGCATAAGTTACGCCTCAACGCGTCGAAGTGTGCTTTCGGAGTAGGATCAGGCAAATTCTTAGGCTTCTTGGTGACCAACCATGTATAGAAGCGGATCCTTCTCAAATCAAAGCAATTCAGAGTTAGAGCCTAACTTCGGTGAAAGAAGTCGACACCTCACCCGGCATGGCGGCTGACTTAACCGATTCATCACGGTCTTCGATTGACAGTCCCTTCTTTCAGTCATTAAAAGCTAAGTTTGAGTGGGACGAAGAATGCGACCAAGCTTTGGCAAGTCTGAAGGAGTACATGTCTTCTCCACCATTACTCGTTACCCCCATACCTGGAGAAGAACTCTTCCTCTATTTGGCAGTCTCTCAGCACGCAGTAAGTGCAGTGTTGGTTCGAGCAGAAGGAATCCAACACTTACCTATCTTCTATGTCAGCAAGACATTGCTAGGAGCCGAAACAAGGTACTTGCCTCTAGAGAAGCTAGCATTGGCCTTAATGATGGCATCCAGGAAATTGGCGCACTACTTTCACGCCCACACAATTGTCGTCCTCACAGCTTTTCCACTAAAAGCTCTGTTTGAGAGGGCCAACTTTTACGGGCGATTTTGAAGTGGCCGTAGAGTTGGGACAATATGATGTGAAGTTCAACCCAGAACGCAGATAAAGGCCCAATCCTTGGCGGACTTCGTCGCAGAAGTTCACTCGAAGCCACCAAGTCTGTCCGATCGACCTAATCGACACAACCAAACTAGGGATGGAGTTTGGCCGAATAAGCGCAACCCCTAGTAATCTTGCTACTCGGTCGGCCCAAAGCAAACCGGAGTAAGGAAGGCGAGGAGGAAGCCGACCCTACTACACCAAGTCAAAACTCACCAGCAACTGGGGACTTGAGCCCATCAGAAGACAAGGGGCAAACTGCAACTATGGACTCGGAAGAAGACATTAGTGACTTGGAAGACCCCAAGGCATCGTCCGATCCCTCCACCTGTTGGAAGTTGTTCGTTGGGGAGGTGTGGAAGCTCTTTGTTGATGGCGCATCCAATCGACATGGAGCAGGACTTGGCATAGTCCTCATCTCTCCAGACGGCCTAATAGTGGAGCAAGCGATCAACCTCGGCTTCCCAGCATCGAACAATGAAGCGGAGTACGAAGCGCTCCTCGCAGGACTCAAGACAGCAGCATACATGAAGGCCACTGAACTAATGGTTTACAGCGACTCACAATTGGTGGTGAATCAAATTTCTGGCGATTATGAAGCAAAGGATGATAGAATGGCTAAGTACCAAGACTTAGTCAGGACAGAGATCAAGAAGTTTGAAGTCGTCAGAATTGAACAGATGGCGAGGAGGAGAAACGGCGAAGCGAGCGAACTTGCGAGCTTCGCCTCAATGGCGATACCTCCATCCCTCATCCACTATTGATCGACTATCCGCCTGCACCAAGTATTGAAGACCCGTGTCAAGAGGTATGTTGTGCGGAGTTAGGTCCTTCTTGGATGGATCCCATCATCTTGTTCTGAAAACGGCATTCTACCGAGAAGATAAGAAAGAAGCCAGCAGAATCGTGAGCCAAGTCATAGCGATTTTGGCTCTCTCCATCCTGGCATTATACAAGAAGTCGTTCTCGGGACCTTATTTAAAGTGTGTCCACCGGCAAGGTAGAAGCATTCTTATTTGAAATACGAAGGGGTTTGTGGCGACCATCAAGGAGGAAGGTCATTGGCATAC
The DNA here is from genome assembly GCA_025200525.1 of Camellia lanceoleosa. NCBI lineage: Eukaryota > Viridiplantae > Streptophyta > Magnoliopsida > Ericales > Theaceae > Camellia > Camellia lanceoleosa. The sequence goes on from CM045765.1 coordinate 42,827,438, forward strand.
CGTGCTATTTCACAAGGATATTGGTGGCCCTACATGCAAGCGGATTCAGAGAAGTATGTCAAAAGTGCGAAAAGTGTCGAAGTTTGATCAAATTCACCAACCCAAGAGAACTCCTACCTCTCACTAGTCCATGGCCTTTCGCAATGTGGGGCTTGGACATAGTAGACCGCTCCCAACAAGAACAGCGGGAAGTTCTTTCTTGCGGCCATGACTACTTCACAAAGTGGGTGCGAAGCCTTAGCGTCAATCAAGGAGAAAGATGTGAAGAAGTTTGTTTGGCGAACATCATTACTCGCTTTGGCATACCAAAAGCACCGATTTCGCATAACGGCACCCGGTTTGATGGCGAAATTTTGAAGCTTTTGTGAAGAGTACAAGATAGAGTTCTACAACTCCACACCGCATATCCCCAAGCAAATGGACAAGCGAAGCTTGAACAAGGTAGTCTTGGATGGATCAAGAAAAGGTTGGAGAAAGCCAAAGGCAAGTGGGCGAAGAGCTCCCACATGTTTTATGGGCTTACCGCACCACACCTCGACGATCAACAGAGAAACACCATTCTCCTTAGCATATGGCATGGAAGCAGTCATCCCTTAGAAGTCGGACTTCCTACAATTCGAGCGAAACTTTGATCCGCACCTAAATGGGAAGCAATTGCATTGGAACTCGACTTGGCGAAGAAAAGAAAGAAAAGGCGCTAGTACACATCGCCTCCTATCGTGAAGAGTTGTCAAGAAAATACAACAAAAGCAAGACACCCAAGACAGTTCAAACTCGGCGATTGGGTACCATTAAAGTGATGGGAAACACATTGGTCCCGAGGAGATGGCAAGTTAGGGCCCAAACGGGAAGGTCCTTACAAAGTGGTCGGATTAGCGAGCAAAGGGCATACCACTTGGAAGATGGGGCAAAAAGCAATTCCTAGGCCATGGAACACGCCAATCTCAAGTTATTTTATTTTTAGCTTTTTTCTTTTCAAGTATGTGTAATTTTTTACCTTCTCAATAAAAACAAGTCGCTTCTTTTCAGTATATTTGTTTTTTCGTGGAAAGTAGCTTTAGTAAGTTAATAGCATTGTAAACATAGTTGGCCGGAACACCCAACTATCAACCTTTCCTAAGCCCAGGATAAGGATCCAGGCTGCAGGCCGTTCGGTCGGAATAACCAGAACTTTTATTCTAAGTTGGCCGGAAAAACCAACTTAGAGGTTGGCTGGATTAAACCAACACTTAGCCAAAGTATGGGAATGGCTAAATCAACACTTAGCCAAAGTATGGGAATGGCTACATAGAGGTTGGCCGGATTAAACCAACACTCTGTACTCTTCAAGCCAAAGTATGGGCATGGCTGAAGAATAGTTGGCTGGATTAAACCAACACTTGTTACTCTTCAGCCGAAGTAAGTTTATGGCCGAAGAGCGGTTGGCTGGATTAAACCAACTCTTTGTACTCTTCAGCCGAAGTAAGTTTATGGCCGAAGAGCGGTTGGCTGGATTAAACCAACTCTTTGTACTCTTCAGCCGAAGTAAGTTATATCGGCTGAAGAGTGGTTGGCTGGATTAAACCAACACTTTGTACTCTTCAGCCGAAGTAAGTTATATCGGTGAAGAGTGGTTATCGATTAAACCAACTCTTTGTACCCTTGACCAAGTAAGTTATATCGGTGAAGAGTGGTTGGTGGATTAAACCAACACTTTGTACTCTTCACCAAGTAAGTTATATCGGTGAAGAGTGGTTATCGATTAAACCAACACTTTGTACTCTTCACCAAGTCGATTATATCTACCGAGTGGTTATCGATTTAAACCAACTCTTTGTACTCTTCACCAAGTAAGTTACAATTGAAGAGTGGTTGGCTAGTAAGTTATGTAGTTAACCGAGATCACGGTAATTGTGTCGAGCTTATGGAAAAGTAAACATACAAGCAGGCAAGTACACAACCGGAGTAAAAGTTAAAATTTTCATTGAAGACAAAAGGAAGTACAAGTGGGGGGCCATAGCCCGGTTACAGGCATCCAGAACCGAAATACAAGAAAGAAGGAAAAAATACAAGAAACAGTCATCCTAGGAGTGCATCTAGTTCGTCAAGCTCCGCCATATTTGCTGAGACCGGTTTGAGGAGAGAGCCCGGTTTGGACCGTGGTGTCAGCTGGTATCTCGTCAGATAAATCCACTGTTGGCTCCAACCGAGCTTCTTCATTGCTTTGAGCAGTGTTGACCGGAGTCAGAGATGGCTCCCCCTCATCATCTTCATCATCTTCATCCTCTTCTTCATCACCAGACCCTTCTAGGAAGGTTTTTTGAAGATCGTCTGCATATTGTTTAAGCGAGGTCGGAATAGAGTACGGTGGAGCGTTGTAAGCGTCGGTGTCAGGAGTACAACCGAGCTTCTCCACCGCACTCCGCCAACCACACTTGAAGAAAAGGTCCTTGGCTGCGCCGCATTGAAGACTGTATGCGTCTTCAGCTTCCTTGAAGCCTTGCTTCTTTGCCTTTTTTACTTCGGCCTTCAGCTTGCTTACTTCGGCATCTTTTTTGGTCTGGAGCTGGGCCATCTCCCATAGGTAGTAATCCTTCACCTCGGTTACAGCCTTTTGTTTATCACTTTCAGCCGAGGTAACCAGTCCGGTTAGACGTGATACCTCGGCCTCCAGTTCGGCCGCCTTCTTCTGGGCTTGTGTTAGTTCGGTCGCTTTGGCCACGGCATCTTTCATAGCCTGCCTGGCGGTCTTATGACTCCATCACTGCGGTGTGCAAGAGTGGTTTTTGAAGAGCTGCACAAAGTATGGTAAATTTTTTAGTTGTCGACCGAAATGGAAGTTAGACAACTTTTAGAGACGAAAGAAAGATTGCTTACCACGATCATGGACTTGAAGCGGGCCAGGAGTGACTTTACTTGATGTTGAGCTTCTTGGCATGGTGCTCCATGTCTTTTGGAAGCACACACCTCGGCCAAATTGAAGGCGAAGGTGATCCTTGTCCGAGACAACGGAGTCGTCTCGTTGATAGCCGGTTGTTGAAGACTAGGGAGGAGTCCATGGGGAGTTCGCACCGGCTTGATGACTCGGTGGGGTTCGGTTGTGTATTCTTTGGTGGGTTTGGTGGAAGTATGATCTCCTCCTCATCAACAAGTTGTGGTCGGTTTGTTCGGTCAAGACGCGCTTGTTTGGCGGAGGCGAAAGGTTTCTGCGATGGAAGAGCCACCACGGCTGGGTTGAATGGCGGCTGTGGTACCTCGGTTGGGCTTGTTTGGTGAGCATGGCCCTCATTCATTTTCTTCGCCATCTCTTGTTACGGGGTTAGTCGCACAAGGACGATTTGAGCAAGGTTGGATCCGGTTACGTGGGTCTTCAAGGAGAAAATCATTACTCTTGCTTTTCGGAATCGGAGTATCGTAGAGTCGGCTCGAAGTCAAGTTTTGCCCAACTCCTTTCTTTCACCGGTCTTGTGTAGTGCTGTGGTGTTGGGATAGTTGTAGTTGGATAGGAGATGAGCTTTATCTGCAAAGCGAAGAAGACAAGTGTTAGTCGGTTCTGGAGAAAGTAAAGTTCAAGGAAAGGCGAAATGAAAACCGAAGTATGTATCCGGCTCCCCTTTCTCCCGCTTATTCTTGACCGATTCGGGCTTGAAGTCCTCAAAGTTTCCAGATACCCGTAAGAAGTCGTCATCATTGACATCTTTATCCGGTGTATGCTTTATTATCTTTTCTCTACCTCGGCGCACTCTCAAATAGTAACACCAAATTTTGGTTTTGGATCCTATTGAATCTTGATAGTATCTCGGCGGACCTAGGTTCGGACGGTTTGTTGGTTCGAGCATCTATGCCCATTATTATTCGATATGTATTGGTGGATAATCGAGTGGGAGTCTGGTTTGTCGAGAATTCACAAATTAGTGGTCGATTGGGAATCGAGTCGGTTTCTACTATAGATTGGAGTGTGAATGGGACAAATCCTTCTTCGCCCATGGGTCGACTCTGGTTCGCTAGTTCTAGATTTACATCTACCGAATGTTGTCTTGTTCTCGGAAGTCGGCTAGGCACTTTGGGGTTTCTACCAAGTGTCTCACTTCCCATTTATTCTATAAGTTATGAAATAATTTATCTCGGTTGAAAAAGCGTGCTCAGTAGTCCGGTTGGACGCACAGAGGGAGTGCCTGGACAGCCTAAGTCTGCAAAGTGGAAAAAGCAAGTGTCAAGCACAGATCAAAGACCGTGCTACAAAAATAAAGCAAGAAAAGGTTGGTTTTACTTCGGCTCTACAGGGTGCTAAGCTATCTACATCGGCTTGTGAAAGGTTTGTGGTTATCTCGGTTTCACCTATGGTTTTCTTACCACGGTTAGGCCTCGAGGGGCATCTTTCTGAGTTCGGTTTAGAAACTCAAAAGGATGGCTTAGCCCGTGACTTAGCTCGGCCGAGGCCTAGTTGATGCAGGTCGAAATACCTATCTTAAATCGTTTTATTTACTAAGGTGAATCAAGTGGCAACTTATTGAAACTCTTGTTGTGGGTTGCAAGTGCTAGTTAGGTTTGATTTACAGGCGTGAACGCTTTTCTAGTTCGGTTGTAGTGTGTGAAGAGATCGGAAAAGTGTCCTACAAGGTGAATTCGTGTGTTGAGTGTTCTTATGGAGTTCTTCAGAAATGCATGTGCGATTGAAGAAAAACAAAATGTTTTGTAAAAACACACAACGAAATTGACTATGAACTTACATGAAAGTAAAAGCAGAGACAAATGAAAGATTCATGAACTTACCAAAAGGAAGAGGAGACGATTTGAAGGAGTGATCAGATAGCAAACAAAGGCACGAGCTCGAGGCGGGAAGAATGAACAGCTCGAGAGGAGAGTGAGAGAGGAGATGAACAGTCTGAGTAGAATAGCATGGAAGGGTTGGTTTGGTGTAAAAGCTGCTTTAGGAGGGAACTGCTCAAATTTTTATGAAACACGAGGGCGGGCGACAATATGAGAGAGCCAATCAGGGGTTGCCACGTGTCTGGGAAGGACAATCGATTCAGTTTCTGAAGAATGAAGAGACGTATTGACCGGACGTGCGCAGTACGGCCCCAGATTAGCTCGGCTGGATAAGCTAAAGGTGTTTTACCTCGGCTGGATAGGTTAAGTATGTCTTAGCTCGGCTGGAAAGGCTTGGGGGTTTTTCAGTTCGGGTGGGGATGCTAAGCAGTTGTTAGTTCGGTTGGAAAAGGCTCGAAAGGTTTCAGCTCGGTTGGAGTAGCTAACGGATTTATTAGCTCGGCTGGAGATGTTAGAACTGAATCTCGGTTGTTACATGGGTAATCCCTATCATGCTTCGCAGATGGAATTAAGGGGCAATTGAGAGGGTAATTTATATTCATAAATTGGGCCGAGCTAGGTGTTGGGCCGATCTAGGTTCAAGATTGGGAGATACCCACTAAGAAAGGGAAAGTATGTGTAGTTCGGTCGCCAAACGAGTACTTCGGTTGCGGCAAGTGCCGAGATAGTCCGGTTGAAGTTGGTAGACCGGTCGTAGAGACATGTCGGTTCTTGCATGCTAGGCCGGTCGTATTCTGACACCGGTTCGACCCTAGAGTCGGTTGGGTCGCACCCTAGTCCGGTTAAGCTCTCTTATGGTTAGCTCGGTTGTGCATGAGAAACCGAGGTAAGAGGAGTAAAAGCGAAGTCCGGACTATAGGTTACTTCGGTTGTAATGGAGTTCGGCCGTAGTAAAGCCATCTCACTTGGCTTATGCAGTGAGGGGGGTGTTGGAAGATTCCAGAAGGAGTAATCCTAGAAGGACTCTACGCAAGGAGGAGTAATTCTAGAAGGACTCTACACATGGAGGAATAAGAGTCCTGGGAGGACTCTTCGCATGGAGAAGTTAGAGTCCTACCAGGACTGTGCCGCGCGTAACTTATATAAGCTCACCAATATCACCTTTGGAGAGGTAACGTAATTTTGCTTCCTGAATACTCAGAGCTTTTGCCTATTTGTCTTGCTTACTGACTTAGGCATCGGAGAGGTTTCCGGCAAACACCCGCCGGCCAGCTCACGTTTGTGTTTTCAGGTGACAAAGCGACGTCGTACGGAGGAACGCAGTCTTGATCAACAGGATTATACGAGAAGGTGAATTTCTTTCCCGTACAATTCACATTAAGAATAAATTTGATTTAAACACTACTTTTTTATAACTTTTGTAAGTAATTTTTCCGGATTCCAAAACATTGTTCCCAAAGGAGTTAGAAAATTATTCGGTTCATGGAAACCATTATAGATCTCGTTTTGATGAGAACCGTTTATTACCTTTATTGTATATTATCTATAAAAGAAATTAAATCAATTCTATAAAAATGGATAATTATTTTTAAAAATACACTTACATTTTCATATTTTTACAATTATTATTGTTATTATTATTTCTCACTAATTTGAAAATTACGCTAATTACTTTGGGCAAATTAACTACAAGTTTTTTTTGAAAAGTGTGTGTTCTATTTAATCCTAAAAGACCAAAAAGTTCTTTGTCCATTTATCTTCTCCTCTTTATTTGTATCTTACTTCTTCTCTTTATATCTTTTCTCTGCTATTAGTAACGACCACGACTACGCCTTCTTTCTTTTCTATGTCTTTCTAATCTACAGTCACTGGCGACCACCATTGATTGGAGTTCACCGGCAACCACCAAGTACTGACTCCTTACTTCGCGTTCACCGACGACGAAGGAGTTGAGTTTCCGACAAAGAAGATGAGTAGATCTACTCAAATCTGATGTAGATCTACTAAAATTTACATAAGATCTAAGTAGATTTATGTCAAATGTGGCTAGATCTAAATAAAAAATAATTATCGGAGTACAAGCCTCTCTCTCTATATCTATCTCTTTTCTTCGATCTTTTAGTTTTTTTTACTTTTTCTTTACTATATAATTCTATTTTCCTGTTATAATGGAGAAATTTTCAAATTCTGAATAAGTTGTTTTTGAGTTTTAGCTACAAGCGGTGAAAACTATAAAATTTTACAGTTTTAGTTTTTTTGGTACTGAAATGAATCATTCTTTAGAACTGTAAAATTTTACAGTTTCATAATATCTTTTTCAGTTTGATTAATAAGAATGAATGCTTAATAAGTTTCAAAACTTGTTTTTCAATTTGATCAATATTTGAGATTATTTGCTTTAAACCCTACAAAAATTGAAAATATCATATTTTTTTTTCTCATTGTTACTGTTTGTTGTTCTTAAGTTTTTTTCTTATTTCAGTTTATCAATATTTAGCACATTTGTTATGTTTTTTCGCTCTAATTTCTCAATTTATTTTTTTTTTTTCGGGCAATATTCTGGACATTCCGGTGATTTTTCGGCTCTTAACATCCAGCGAACATTCTAGACATTCCGATAACTTCTAGTGACGTTCAAAACAGTTCAACGATACTCCGGTGAGTTTTTGGTGATACTCCGCAACTTCCCGATGATGTTGAACATTCCGGTGAGTCTCTGGCAACGTCTTTAAATTTAAAAAAAAAAAATAGTAACAATTAAAACTATATAAGACTAATTGGTACAAGTATTTTATTTTAAAATTAGATAGGTTTTCAACTTTGTGTAAATAACTTATCAGCAAGTTTTCCAATTATTTTTGCACCATGAAATAAAGGATGGACTTGAATTAAAGACTGGCATGCTAAATGACAAGGAGAGTAGGGGTGTAACTCAGCCAAATTGAGAGGTTGTTTAAGTTTAATTTAAGTTGTGATGAAAGATGCTCAGGCCATCAAAATCCAAATTATAACTTAAGGTGGTTTGCCCAGTTAAATCTAATTTGTCCGAATTACACATAAATTTTAAATTATTTTTTTAGTGCAGCTAAATTAATTAATTTGTTAAAATTAGACTTTTTATAATTTTTTTTATAAAATTATTAATAACATCAAAATAAATAATTTATATAATATAAGTGAGATACCTTTATGATAGTCTTTACAATTTATGAGTGAAAATAAATAAATAAATTTCTAATGTGTTACTTATGTATATAATATATATTCAATATGATCTATATATGTATTTTCAATATTTTTATATATTTATATATATAATTCGGGGTTCGGATTGCTTAAATTGTTTAATATCTTTGCCCAAGCCTGCCAGAATTTAATTCGAACTTTCGAATTTTTGTTTAAACCCATACCAAATTTAAAAATATTTTGCCCAAACTCTAATAAATTTTGGGTGAGGGTTGAATTGAGCCAGCTCAAATTGCATCCTAATAGAGAGTACCCTAAGGGTGTGTTTGATTGGGGGGATAAGGGGGGGGACTATCCACTGTTTGGACTCCATGTCCGGCCTCCCTCCTTATTCGTCGTTTGATTTTTTTAGTCCCATGACTCCATGTCGGCCCTTACTCCATGTCCCCCATATGGGGGACTATCCTGTCCTAGGGGGGGTGTGGGATTGTTTTGGAGGGACTAATCACTATTGGGATTAGATGTGAAAATGACAATTTTGACCATCTACTATTTAATTATGTATTATATTTAATAAAATTCAATAAAATTTAAATGTCTCAATTTAAAAATAAAATAATTTTATTTAACTTTTTACTAATGTTTTATTTATTTAATTTTTTTAAATAATTTTTTATAGATATTTTATTGATGTTTTATTTTAAAATTTTGTTTATAATTTATTTAATTTCATTATTTAAATTGTAATAGGTGTTTTATTTAAAATTTATTTAAAATTTTAATTAAAAAAATAATATAAATTTTTTATACAGGTTATACTGTATTTTATTAAATCAAATTTAGTGGTTATTTATTTATTTAATTGTGTAAAAAAATAAATTTATGTAAAAAAAATAAATTTAATTTATATTATTAAATTAATGATATTTTTTGTATGTAAAAAAAAACACAGTAACGTTTTGTATGTAAAAAAAATAATGATTTGTTATACAGTAATGATTTAAAACAAATTTTATTGATATTTTATTTATTTATTTATTTATTTTAAAAAACAAAATTATTTAATTAAAAATAATTAAAATATTAAAGATATGTTTAATATTGCTATTACTTAGTAAACAATTAAAAATGGTAAAATAGTCATTTGTTCATTTATTCTATCCAAATTCATTCAACCAAACGTTGGATTCACTAAAAATAGTCTGGGATTCACAAATTCGACATCTAGTCCCATGAAAAAACAAACACAGGATACATATCCAATCCAACCAAATAGTCCGGGGGATTCTAATCCCAGGACTCAAGTCCGATGGATTCTAATCCCCCCTTTTCCAGTCCGTCCAATCAAACACACCCTAAGGGTGTGTTTGTTTTGAAGGATTAGGCTATGTTTATTTTGCCCAAACTCTGATAAAGCTATGTTTAATATTGTTATTACTTAGTAAATAATTGAAAATGATAAAATAGTCATTTGAACATTTATCATTTTTCATAATATCTCAAACAAATATTAGATTCACTAAAAATAGTTCAATCCAGACATCTAATCCCATGACTTAACAAATATAGGATATAAATCCAGTCCAACCAAATAGTCCGGGGACAATGTATCTCAGGACTAATAGTCCAATGGATTACAATCCTCCCTTATCCAATCCATCCAAACAAACACATCCTAAATGCTTGGAGATGCCAAGACTGTTACTTTCACCGTAAACAAGTCGGTACAAATCATAATAAACGATTGATGAAAAAGAAATTTGACAAAAACTCCCTCATAACAAAACTTTTATGCATTAAGGACATCATATAAATTTTGCCTTGAAAATATCAATACATATTATTATTATCAAAATATCACTATGACGAATTTCATATTTTAAACTTTAAAATGATATATCTTTTTATATATATGTCAATTTTTAATAAAATTAGTATTTTTTTAATCATCTCGTCAAAATCTATTAAATAAGATCCATGTTGGTCATGAATTTTTTTTTAAAGAAAAAAATTATCGAAAATATTAATGTTGAAATTAATTTCAACAGTAAAATTTTATTCTATTTTTACAGTAAAATTTTATTCTAATTCACAGTAAAGTTTAGTATGAAATTTTAGTATTTAAATAGTGAAATACTATCATCTACACTAAATACCATAGTCACTGTAATTCTTATCGACACAAGTAAAAATATTGAATAAAATATTTATTAAAATAATGAAATAATAATGTTAGTTGAGTAAAATTTTACTATTAATTTAAAGTAGAGTCAAACAAACAAAAGAAATATTATATGTTGTCATAGCAAATCAGAGTAAAATTTTCTTGTCACTTTAAAACATAGCATATCAACGAATAAAACACAATTCACATATTATCAGAGCAAACAAAAGTAAAGTTAATATAACAACAAGCAAAAGCATCGTTATTCAATCAAACTCAATAAAAAAATAATCATAAAAAATGAAACACACATTGTTCAACCTTTAATCTCACTAAAAAAACTTTCAACAATTATTCACTCTTTTATCTAAAGAAACAAGTGAAATACACATCGCTTATACAGTTCAATCGTAAGTTTCGATCCAAACAATCATCAAAATACAACAAATAAAGTTCAAAATATAGCAATTATCAAAATTCTACAATTCGATTGTGAACCATCACTTACAATTTTGTAAGAATTTTTGACTTGAAATACTGAAGACTATATATAGCAATTATCAAAATTCTACAATTCGATTGTAGAACCATCTCTTACAATTTTGTAAGAATTTTTAACTTCAAATACTGAAGACCATATATATATATATAGAGAGAGAGAGATAAAAGGGCAAAATTATCTAAAATAAAAAAACGTGTTTTTATTATTATTTTATAATCCATGATAAATAAATTTGAAAGGACTTTATGTATTAAAAAATATTTATTTATTCTTTTAACACTACACAATTATGTTAAGGAATTTTTGATTAAATTTTCCTTGGTTGTGAAACGTCTTCTTTTTTTTCCCCTTTTATTTATTTATTTATTAGTTTAAGAAAGTTGTATTATATTTAATATAAATTACAAATGCACCATTTAAGGTTTGTCAAAATATAAATTCCTCCCTCATGTTCTAAAAATTATTAGTTTTCCCTTATCAAAATTTATTTCATCAACCCATCACCAAATCTATTTCTCTACACCACCACAATATTTCTCAAACCTTGTAATTGGCAACACACCAAATGCTTGTAGATAATAGTGACAGTAGTACATTAAGAGTGAGAGATTGGTAGTAGACCCAAGCCCGAGGCCTGGCCCGTCCAAGGCCCGAATACCCCTGGGCCTGGGTCTATTTTGGGCCGGGACCTATTTTGGGCCCATGGGCTAGCCCGATCATGCTGAATTTTGACAGGAGCCTGCGAGGCCCGACATGGGCTAGGCCGGACTAGATTTACACTCTTAGGCCACGTTTGTTTGGCAGATTAGGTTGGATGAGATTATTAGTGAGAGGATTGTTAGTGAAGAGATTGTTAATGTGTGGATTGTTAGTGAGGAGATTAAGTAAAAGTGTGTTTGTTTTGATGATAGTGTAGGAGATGATTAGTGATGGGATTGTTAAATTATTTTTATATAAAATAAATAAATAAATTATTTCTATATTAAAAAAAATTAAAACAAATATTAAAACAAATAGGAGCACTTGGTAAAAAAAATAAAATTAAAATAATAAATTTTTTATATAAAATAGACTCAATCCCTTCACTATTTTCCTAATCCCACCTAAAATTCACCCAAGCTAATCCCCCTATGGAGGGGGATTACTAAGCCCCCTTCACTACTAATCCTATCGCATTGTGTTGCATCCAAACAAGGGTTTGGTGGGTCCTACGGATTGCTGATCCAATCCACCCTCCCAAACTCCCAATCAAACATGGCCTTAGAGATTGATTTGTGATGGTTGTGAAAATGATGAACAAAGAATGTGTGATATGAAAAAGAAAATAAATAAATAAAGTATTTAACTTCATAAAGGTTAATATAAATATTTCTAAAGGAAGAAGAAAAAAAAAGTTTGTAACTTACTTTATACATTCTGTATGTTTGACTTACGGTTGATTAATGAAAGAGGATAATTTGTTTTACGGTTGATTAATGAAAGAGGATAATTTGTTATGCAATTAAAAATGTCAAAGGATTGGATGTAATTTCTCAAATATAAAGAGGGATCCTATATTTTTAATAAAACTCAAAGGAATTTATAATTTTAACTTTTTATCATAGCAAGATATTCAGTCTTCTAGTACTATAATCAGTTCAATTGACTAAAATCTTAACTTGATCTCAAATTGTCATCCATTAATTACGTACGTCATAGAAAAGAAAAAATAATTCAGATGATTTCTTTTCCCTTCATATCTTGATGGGAATCAGAGGGCATCAATGATCTGCATGACCTAATTTTGTTGGAATCCTTCCAAAAGTAACAAATCTACAATAGTCAAACTTGAGATTCTACAATCACTTACAATAATGGGATCTCAAGACCGAAAAAAAAAAAAAAAAAAATTGACTTATTTTTCTGCTTACTTTTTTAAAAAGTTTTTAAAAACATTTAAGTTTCTACATGACCTAATTTTATTGGAATCCTTTTTTTTTTTTTTTTTGCTTATTTTTGTTTTTAGTGATTTTTTTTTATAAAACGTTTAAGTTTCTAGATTTGTCTCGACAAGACGAATAAGAAATTTATAATTTTTTTAAAAATTTTCAAAAAAAAATTTAGAAAAGACAAAATTAAACAATCTTTTTCTGGCTTTTGGCTATTTCAATTGTTTTTTGAAATTTTTCCAAAAAAATATACTTTTTAGATTTGTCTAGACAAGATGAATCGAGAAAAAAAAAAAAAAAAATTGACATAAATTTTTTTAAAAATTCATTAAAAAAAAAAAAAAATCAGAAAAAAGATATGACTATTTTTTGGGTTACTAAAAGAGGCCTCATAATATGTTGCACACTCCACCACAATATATAATATAAGGCTAAATTACACTCACACCCCATGAGATTTGAATTTAATACATATTATTTCTTGACGTTTGAAAAATTATATTCTCACCCTTGTAGTTAATAGTCTCTTTTCACAAACCACGTACTTATATAAAAGGTAACAACTCCTGATAGAAACATAGAGAAAATTACATTGGAAAAAAAAAAAAGTAAAGCAAAAAAAAAGTAAAAAATATATATATAAAAGAAGTATAGCAACACAACAAAAGAGAGTATGAATTCAATATCTTTTTGATATCAACGTTAATTCCATTTAAATAATTACAATGACAATGGGGGTCAATGTAATTTCTCAAACGTTAGGGGTGATATGTATTAAAGCAAAATCTCAGGGGTGTAAGTGTATATTCATGGTCTTACTTACTACAAATATTACAACTAAATTCTATTCAGGCATAATTGAATGGGGTTGGACTGTCTCTAATCTGTAATCGGACTGGACTATCCAGTCCAGTCTAGTGGGCCTCTTTTTGAGTCACATTTTAATAATTCGAATTATTCACATTTTAGAATCCATCAAATACATCATCCTTGCAAAAAATCAAATCAATCGAATAACTTAAACTACGTGTTCGGATCAACTTTGTATAAACCATTTATTTTCTCACTGTCAATTTATTTTCATACAAAACTGATGTAAACACATGGTTGCAATTAGGGCTGCAAATGAACCGAGCTATTCATGAACAAGCTCAGTTCGGCTCGGCTCGTTTAGTAAACGAGCCGAACTCGAGCTCGAATATTAGGCTCGTTTAGTAAACGAGCCAAGCTCGAGCTCGCATAAACTCGGCTCGTTTATCTTTATTTAAATTATATTAAAAATATATAAATACATTTTTTATATATTAAATAATATAAATAATATTTAAAAAAATTTATCGAACCGAGCCGAGCCGAGCTCGAGCTCAAAGCTCGATTCAGCTCAGTTCGTTTGCAGCCCTAGTTGCAATTATCCAATCAACTTAATTTTTTACAAGGATAATGTACACGACGAACCTTAAAATGTGAACAGTTCGAATTATCAAAACATGATCCAAAAGTGGACCCACAAAGCCCAACAACACCTCTCCAATCCGATGGTTGACAGGAGAGAAGCCATAGCCTAACTAAAACAAATGAGTTATAAACAAATCACACAACGTATAATAATGATATTTTGGATTATAACTAAACGAATGTCATAATAACTAAAATCACAGTGAGTCATACCTAACACTACAAGAGCCTTAACCAAATCATAACTAAAACTACAATTGGTCATAATAATAATAAAAAAAAAATCATAAAAATCATAACGAGGGCATATAATACACGTTTTTTTTTTTAGGCCGAGGGGGGAGGGGGGGGGGGGAGAGTGTGTACCATAGAATTCTATAATTATAATATTTCATAATAAACATCACACTATATCATACTTCACTCATTAAAATAATTTTTCATACTTCTTAGCACAAATGATTCATAAAATTTACATCATGACGTTTGTAATATAACTAAAGTAGCTTTTAGGTTTCACATATTCATAATTTTACCACAGACCGATATAAGTCACATAATATTTTTTGAAGTATGTCCCATTTTAAGGGTGCACGCCAAACAATTAAAAATTATTTTCTCATTTTTCACGCATCAAAATGTAAAAATAAAAAATAAATATATATTCTTTTAAGATAAGCCAAAAAAATCAAAGAATAGACTTTTGAGTTGAATGTCAAAAAACATGCTCGTGTAACTATCACAAGTTTTCAATAATTTGAGTAGTTCATTTTGTATATTCTTGTGTGAAAATCATTATATTGATCTTATAACCATAAACACATAATTATATTAGATTTATCCTTGAATAAAAATAAAAATAAAAATGATAGCATCAAAGACTTAATTTCACTATTATCCCCTTAAACTATCACTATTTCTTCTATTTCATCAATCTATTTAATCTCTAAAGTTCTAATCTTAGCTAATGTGATATAATTGGAGATGATGGTCTAAATTTGAGCAATTTAAATCATACAACCAAACATTTATTTTTCATTCACTATTTTGAATTGAGGGTGAAGAATAAGATCGGTGTTTGGTTGTAGGTTTTAAGTTGTTTAATATAGTATAAGAATGGCGAAGAGGGTTTGCCCATATGATTTAAGTTGTCCAGATCCATATTGTAAAATTACTTTTTTGCCTCTTAAGTTGGATTTCCAACATTACTGATTTGGACGAATTATTTCCAATTGGACCATATGAGTTGAAATTAATAAATAAATAAAATTAAGAGTAAATAGTCGAAATTGCCAATTTAGGGATAAAGTAGAAAATGACAATAGTTGAAGAGAAAAAAAATGAAATTCACCTTAACAAGTTTTAATTTTAAAGACAAATTTAATGACAGCCTTTTTTAAAAGGGTACTCGGGTGATAAGTCCGTTTTTGGATTTTCTTTGCCCAGAAGTTCAGGCGTTGAAACATTATGTCCATAAGGACAACTTCATGCAAAATGACCACAATACCCACATTTATATATATATATATAGTATACACGTTTGAATCGGGACAAAACCAAACCCAACCCTCCTCTTTCTCTCTTCATCTCCTCATCTCTCTTCTTTTCTCCGACAATCTGCTATCTCCGATGATCTAAGATCAAAAACACATCTGAGGTAATTCTTTATGCCACCGATCTTCTATCTCCAACGATCTCTCTCTAACCGTCGAAAATGGACTCTGATAAGGTACTTTTGCCACTCTTTTTCTATACTCTCCTGTTAACTTCTGCGACAATCTCTCACTCCTCTTCTAGGACTCACCATTTGGTTTTTTTTAGAACAAATTCGGCTCGCCTACTCTAATTGCCCTGATCTATCTTCAAACCTTCAATTTCTTCGATCTCTGTGTTCTCGTGTTCTAAACAAGGTCGTTGGCAATAATGTCGGAAGGCAGGCACTGCCTCTTCCAAGATCGACGAAGATAGTTAAATGATGTTGATGAAGGATTTTTCTTGATAGTTCATTCGTTCTATACGAAATTCACTTGCTGTAATGAATTTTAGTAGATTTAGGTATCATATGGTAGGTAGGATTTACGATGTGAATTATTTTACTTAGTTGGTAGTTATTTGTCACAGCTCAAACCCGCCTCTATGGGTTTAGCACCGTAACCGGCCAGTAATCCGAGATTACCAAAGGCCTGCTTAACAGTAATACCGTAATACAGAGTACAGGGGCTTGGCGGAAGCCAAAACAGTAAATAAACAATGTCCAATGAGTTGTGACAGTCTGTATGCCAAAAGATTTTTCATACATTTATACAGAACAATACAAGACAGTATGCATATCATATATATAACCAGTCAGAACAGGGACTTAAACCCCGATGAACAGTACAGTACAAAACGTTCAGTTTATACAGTGTTACAAAACGGTACAGAGACAGACGGGGAAATAAAAACACCTCTTAAGCCATAGCTTGGCAGGTCGGGAATCTCGCAGTGAGGCACATTGGTTGGCTTGACAAAACTGGAGTTTACCCCGACGCCTCTAGCTTTGATCCGGTGCCTGTACACCTACATATATATATGAGCAGTGAGCTAAAGCCCAGTGAATAACATAAAGCGTAAAGGGGTTTAGAATGAATGTCCTTACAGTAGTGAAAACGGTTCATTTCAATCAGTATTTCAGTTGTTCAGTACAATCAGTCATATGTGGTACATCCATTAGCATAACAAAGACAAGAAGCAAGAAGTCTTAAAGACCTAACAAAGAATGATGGCCATCAATCACTAACAAGAGTGGTTCCACGAGGAACCGCAGAGATCTCTCGTAATAAAGAATAAAGAAATAGTAGGTGCTAAGGATGCCACAAGATGCCTTCGTAATATAGGACATACATTCGCTCAAGAAACAACATCGCTCAAAACAGTGATTCCAAGATTCAAGATAATCATTTTGAACATATCTTTACACAATTGTTACTCACAGAGTTCTGGGCTACAGTAGGCTAGAGCGTCTCCTCGGGATGCCAACCCTAAATAGTACAGAACGAATACACTCTAAGTTACACAGTTGGGAAGGATCATAATAATTTAATCCATAAATGCCTCGGTGTGTTCTTCATCTATATCCTTATTAAAATGCCGTAAACTAGGCCTAAGAATGCTTAGGATGGGATGAGGATGCAAGGATGTACTCAGAAAACATTTTCAGAATTTTTAAAATGAGTCCCGCCGAGCGGACATGCAATAAAGGTCCCCGTTCGAGCGTAAACTTTCCCGCTCGAGCGGACCAAAAAGTACTGGATACTCAAAAATCACGCTCGATTGGACGCTCGATAGCCGCTTGAGCGCAAGACACAAGGTCCCGCCGAAGGCCAAAAACCCGCCGAAAGGATCAGAATGCAAAGGTAAAAATCGATGCTCAATTTCCACTCGAGCGCCACTTTCTCAGGCGGGTAAAGGCAAAATCTGGAAAACCCAGATTGCACCTTCAAGCCAAAAACCAAGTTTAAATGCATCAAATTCGACCCTCTTGGGCTAATTTTCTAGAAAACATTTGTAAACACATAGAATAACATGATTCAAAGCTCAATTTGAAAAATCAAAGCCCAAGGATGTTTAATTTAAACTCAATTTCAAACCAATTTTCATGAACAAGATCTTAAATGAACATGCATGAACTTTAAACAACTCTCAAGCTTCAAAACATGTTCTAATGAGCTCATTCTTTCAAATTCAAGATGAAATCATGGACTTAACATATCAACATGAACATACATGCAAGATTTCCATGTGATCGACCTCAAAATGCAACAATGCAACCATGCATGCATGAATTCTAACATGATCCAACATATCTGAATTAAAACATGACTTAGCTCTACAATTGACATGAATCTTGCAAGAATTAACTTAAATACACAATATAGAAGGTGAATTTCCTTACCTAGGTCTTCAATTCAAGTGTAGAAGTCCAAATATGCAAGAATCCCTACAATTCTCTCAATCTCTAAGCCAAAACTCAAGAACTCAAGCTTTTCTTCTACCCTCTCTCTCTCTAGTCGGCTGAGACTCTCAAAATGGCTGATGAAATGTTGTATAAGGCAAGACTAAGTCTAGAACAATGTATGGTGTAGTGGCCCACTAGATGGCAAAATAGTAAATATGCCGAATTATGTGGCTTAGCTTATTTTAATCTAATTTAATCATACCAAATCAATTTTCAGATAATTACACCATAAAATCATATAAATTCTAATGATCCTACATCGTCAATCAATTTCTGATTCGGCCACCGATAAAGCCTTCAATTTACAGTTTAAACATAAAAATCGAACAGATAATTAAACAGTCAAACAAGTAAAATGCAATTCAAACAGATACAAGCAATCAATTCAGTTTCAGTTTCCAGTTAGTCAGTTCAGTATTTCAATCAGTTTAATTATCAGTCATAATCAATTCCAATTTAACGGTAATCAGAAATAAATCGGTAGGCAGTGACGAGGGTTGTTACATTATTGTATCAACTTCATTCCATAAATGAAAATTCTCTACTATCAAATTGTGAAAATATGAGGTTCTATTTCTTGTTGGATTGTGAATGCTTTTGTACAGATAAAATTATACAAATGAAAATTTGTACAGATAAAATTTGCATAGAAAATTTGTACAGATAAAAATATTGAACAAACAAAAATTTTGATAGGCAAAATTTGGGCAGAAAAAATTTGCATAGATAAAATTTGAACAAATAGAAAATTTGCATAGACAAATTTGAATAGATAGACAAAAAAATTAAACAGATATATAAAAAAATTTCAACAGATAGTCAACGAAAAGTCAAATAGATTATATAAAAAAAAAAAGGTCAAGGGATAAAATTGAAAACAAAAAGTCCTCCAGGACTTCTCACCAAACTATTTCACAAAGTATGGGTTTCTTACCAATAAAAAAAATAGAAAATTAGTCTAAGGTCCCTATCTCATTTTTAGTAATAGAAAAGGTTCACAATATTATTTTGTGATGTCCAAAGTCCCTTAACCTCAATATCACAGAGAAATTTGATTCTCTCAAATCAAACCCCATTTCTCTCTCTCTCTCTTTTTCTCCATCTACAGTCATTATCCGATCTGCTATCGCCGCCAGCCACCACCTATCGTCATTGTGCTTCTCTTACTCTTATGTCATCGATCTCCTTCCTCTCTCTCCTTCTCTCTCTCTCTTTTTCATCTTCTCTCTCAGAACCTTAGCACCACATTTGACAGAAATTCTGACGGCTTTAAGTACCAATGGAACTGCCATAAGCTTACTCTTGGCTTGGCCACTGAGAGGCTCAGGCAGATCAAGATGCGGATTAACCTTGACGATGGTGATGGTGGTGGTGATGCTTCTCTTGTTATAATGGGAGGAGATGAGTTTGAGATACCTTACCAAGAACCTCTTGAGATCAAATATATATATGACTTGGTTGAGCTCCAATCTCGATTTTTGGTACTAAAATATGCTTTAATTGAGGCTAAAGAAGTTGGTGAATTTTGTTATCTTTTGTTTGAAAGTCTTTGAATTTGACTATGGTGTACCGGTAGTATTTATACTCTCTCCGATCTTAACCATTCGTCTACGAATGGCTCTGGAATTCGTTTTCTCTTCTTTTATTAATTATTTGAACTTCATATTTCATATATATTTGTATGTATAATCTATGTGTTGCTGATTTGAGTGATTTGTATATCTATCATCATTACCAGGTTCATGGTGATAATGATTTATATATGCATATGTATTCATATTCATCTTTTGGATTCATAAATTTGGTGTTGTTGTTGCTGATTTGGGTGTCCTTTTCTCTGGATTTCCAAAGAATTTCTCTGGAAAGCCAGAAGAGAGAGATGAAGAGGAGAGTAGTGGTGGTGGTGGGTTTTGAAGAAATGGGTTCCAAAAAAATTCACTTCATCTTTTTTAATCTAAGCTCTATCCAATTTTAAAAATTGAAGGCAAGTAATTAATTTTTGTGTGGGGTTCACTTCTGAATCGACCTCAATTTCATAATTTTTTTTGAAATCCAAAGAATTTCTCTAAATTTTCAAAAAATTTCTCTAGAAAGCCAGAGAAGAGAGATGAAGAATAGGGTGGTGGTGGTGGTGATAGTGGTGGTGGATTTTGAAAGAGTGGGTTCCAGAGAAATTCACTTCATCTTTTTCAATCTAAGCTCTATCCAATTTTGATAATTAGAGGCAAGTAATTAATTTTTGTGTGGGGTTCGCTCCTAAATCGACCTCAATTTCATAATTTTCTCTGAAATCCAAAGAATTTCTTTGGAAAGCCATATGAAAGAGATGAAGATGAGGGTGGTGATGGTGGTGGTGGGTTTTGAACGAGTGGTTCCAGAGAAATTCACTTCATCCTTTTCAATCTAAGCTCTATCCATTTCCCATATTTCTCCGGATAGAAATTCTTTGGGAAGTCCAGAATTTATTTGAAGAGAATTTCTCTGGAGAGTGGGAAGTGCAGAAAAATTGGATCGAATTTTCTCTGAATCGATATTGACAAATGTTAGATATTATGAAAATATTTAATGTTCTTTATATTATAAAATCTTACTGCGAGGGATCCTAAAAAAAATCGCCTAAAAAAACCACTGGACCTAATGCTTAGACAATTGTTAGAGTATATTTTTCACTAATTTTCTATTTTTAAAATTATTTCTAACCAGAGATGACTTTTTTTTCTTTTTCTTTTTTTTTTATATTTAAGAAAAAGACAAATTTATGAAATTACTTAATCGTTTTCGCTGTCACCAAATTCGGATGTCATTCCCAAGGTCGTTTCTACGCTACAGGAAAAGTTTAAATGAATTAAAGACCAAACCAAACAAACACAAATTATGCCAAGAAAGTGACCCCCATATTAAAGCTTATCCAATTACTATAATCAACAATGATTCATCCCACTAAAAACATCACCACTAATAGCACTAATGCATTAAAAAAAAAAAATACAAAATACAACTCCAAGACCAAAACATCACATCATTACTGGCGGGACCCACTACCACCTAATTAGTGGGAGCACTAATTAGTGCTCCCAAGTATTTTTCTTACTATAATTTGATCCAAATAAAATCCAATGGATTATGCCTGTCTTTTTAATCTCCCTCTTATGAATTGACCTTTATATAAATATGACTTAATTAGGAAAAATCATTAAATACTTTTGGGATATCATGTGATATTAAGTATGTTTGGTATAATTTATTATAAATTAAAGGGTAAATTACATTTACCTCCCCTGAGGTTTCTGACAAATACAGGGACCTCCCCTGTAGTTTGAATAATTACAGTAACACCCCCTACTTTACCTGACATTGTCAAGATGCCCCCAAAAGTTGACAGCCGTTTAAACCCCTAACAGACCCTGCCTATGTCATCAAATGTAAACAATTAAATGCCAATAATACCCTCAAGCCATCTATATATAGCAAATGCTAGTCTCACCCAAGAAATCCAAGTGAGAGAAAAATTTACAAAGGCAACCAAAATCAAGAACAAAAAAAGAAGAAAGGGCCAAGCACAACACAGGTATGTTCCCAGTCACATTTAAAAAAAAAAATTAGCATATGAAAATGCATTATAACTATGATGCATTATTGAGAAATGAAGCACAAGCACAACACATATGTTCCCACTCACATTACCTATTTAAAAAAAAAAAATTGCATGTGAAAATACATTACAACTATGATCCATTATTGAGAAACGAAGCACAAACACGTATGTCCCATCCATATATGTCCCGAAAATGCATTATAATCACACATTTCATGAATGTAGGTTCATTGGATGGATATATCATCATCAAGTAATGGAGGAGGGGTGATGAAATATAGAAGCAAGATCTGTTATTGTGGGAGCAAAGCAACAATTAAAGTCACTGAATCTGAAAAAAA
>CM045765.1:43449554-43749554 GCA_025200525.1 Camellia lanceoleosa
TCAGGTCCTTGGAAGTAATGCATCGCTTTTCTTCGCCATGACCAAGGCTAGGACGAGTTTTTCAAGCGGTGAATAACGTGTTTAAGGCGTCCACCATTGCCTTGCTCACATAATACACCGTCTTCGCCCTTCCTCCTCTTTTTAGTAATATATGGCCGACGGCCTTGAGACCCGCCAGATATAGAATGAGGGAGTCACCGTGGCGGGTGTTGTTAGAAGAGGTCTTGTCGGGAGATATGTCTTGAGCCCGTTAAAAGCGCCGCATTCACCGGACCATTCAAAGCTCGCCTAGCGTAATGTCCGAAAGAATTGTCTGCGGATGCGTGGATCGACTAATGAACTGTTGAGTCGTAAAGACCATTCCCATCAACTTTTGGACTTCTTTGACGAGCAGAACTCGGTTCCAAAATTGCGTGACTTGCCTCGGGTTGGCCTCGATTCCACGGTGGTTGACGATATAACCCAGAATTTGCGGGCCGATCCCGAATCGCATTTAGAGGCGTTTAACTTCATTCAGACGGCGTGGGGTGTCGAATGTTGTTTTCGTGTCGGCTATATGGGTTTGTTCTTCTTTGGATTTGACCACCATGTCGCCAATGTATACTTCCATAGTGTGTCAGCCGTTCTTTGAACATCGTGGTGACCAATCTTTAGTAAGTTGCCCTGCGTTCTTTAGTCCAAAAGGCATAACCTCAGAGATGGGTCCCTCTTGGAGTAAGGAACGCAGCTTTTGTCTGATCATCCCGGATTCATGGCGATCGATGGTAGCCTCAGAGGCGCCGAGGAAACTCATACGTCGGTGGCGCTGTCGCATCAACGAGTTGGTCAATTCGTGGTAAGGGAAGCAATCTTTGGGGCAAGCTTTGTTCAGATCGGTGAAATCGACGATACCGCCAAGTTCCATTTTTTCTTTTCACCACCACCGTGTTGGAGAGCCACGTGGGGTAGGTGACCTCCTAATTGCCCGGCTGCAAGCAATTTGTCAACTTCTTCTACGGGCGGCAGTGTGTTCTGCGGAGGATCGCCGGCCTTTTTGGATGATCGACTTACGTCGGGGGTCAACATTCAAATGGTGCTGGGAGACTGACGAGTCTATACCCGGCATCTCGTATGGAGGCCATGCAACGCCGAGATTGCCGAGTAAGCGATCACCATTTCTTGTCGGTCGGTCTGGCTCAGCGAGGCGCCGATCATAAAAAACTTCTCCCGGCTCCCATCAATGTCAACGCGGTCCAATCCTTCCGTGGCCTTTTCATCTGGTTGACGTCGGCGCCGCCCGTGATTTGTCGATTGGGCGTTTCGATGGAGTTGACTTGCGGTTCTTTCGGCTTATCGCCAAGAAGGTAACATGCGTGTCTTGTTGCTGAGAGCCACGGATTCGCTCAACGCCATGTTCCGTCGGAAACGAATACCGGTGGTGGTAAGTGCTTGGGACGGCCTGCAGGGTGTGCAACCATGATCGCCCCATGATGAGATTGTACGGCGGTAACCTGACGACCAAAAACTCCACATCCACCGTTATGGAGCCACCGAGCGGGTAGATCGATCTTTCCCAATGGGTACTCGGGTTGGCGTTAAGCGAATAATGGATAAGGAGCTGGAGTCAGATCGGAATCGTTGAACCCGAGTTTGATGAGAGTTTTATAGTACATAACTTCTGAAGTGCTTCCCTGGTCGATAAGGACGCGTTCGACGATAAACCTGTTCACGCGTAGCGCAACAACCAGAGGATCTATGTGTGGGAGTGTTACGCCGCGCAAATCGGAGTCATCAAAGGTAATGGTTGGCATTTCGCGAAGTCGGGGTCGCTTAGTTGGTGCGAGCTGACGCTGGGGGCTCGGAAGTGATTGAATTGCATGTACAGTCGGGGCTAGCGGTAGGCTGTATATCATATGTACGGTGTTATGCGGGGCGCCTCTTGAGCGACGTGCGTCCTCGGTCACTTCTTCAAGGCACGGTCAAGGCGCGGCGAGCGTTGCCGTCGTGCGATTGGCCCCGAGGTCGTACAGGGCCTCTTCTGGGGAGTGGCTCAAAGACCTTGAGCCCTGCTCGTCCGGACTTTGCTTTTTCTAAGGCCAGATCGCGGCGAAGGCGTTCTCGTGATGATGTTATCTAAATCTGTTGGAGTGCTGGGCTCATTCCATGGTCGCTTGCATCATCGCCTTTGTTGAAGTAGTTGGTGAGTTAGAGTTCAAGGCGCGTCGGTGCGCGATGGGGTCCTTTCGGAGCGCAGTTACCGGAGTGGAATCGTCTCTTGGTGCGATATCGTCGGTGGCCACCGGAGGATCTCATGGTCACGCCTTTCATGGCTATATCTGTGTATCCCCACAGACGGCGCCAATTGTGGGGAAGTGGATTGGAAATACTCTTCGGATCCTGGAAGACGCCAATGATCCTCAGCCAGTCACCTGGGAAGATATGAAGACTCCGGTCGGGGGTTGCGGGATTAGCACTTTGATGAACCGGTCAGCTTCTTTGTTCCAGAAAGCTTGATGATTCAGTTCTCCCAGGTCCTCTCTCGTGTCTGCAGTTCTCGTATTTATACACATTTCCTATGCCTCGGGGCCAGAGTTTATTATTCTTTTATTATTATTTTGTTTGCCCTGATATGCCTCCTCAAATCCGTTCGGCCCTAAGGATGTATTCGGCATCCCAATCGAGCGGAATGGAGCCGTTAAGCTCCTGGCCCTTCAGATGCTCCAGATTTCATTCTTCTAATTATTCGGCTCCCACAACTGTTGACTGTCTTATAGTCAACGTATACTCGCCATTTTCCATTCTTCTTCGGTACTAACACTGTGTTAGAGATCCATTTGGGGTATTGCATCTCTTCAATTGCCCCAGCCTCCAATAAGTTTTTGACCTTCACTGCCACTACCTCGGCATGGTGCAAGGCTGAGCGCTGAGTTCTCTGTATAGCAGGCCGAGCGTTTGGGAAGACATTTAGTTGATGGAAGATGAAGTTTGGATTGACGCCAGGTATATCGTAAGGTGTCCATGCAAAAACTTCAATGTTAGAGACCAAAATGTTTACATAGTCCATCTGCTCGGTGCTGGACAATGACGAACCCAAGGGAAAGAATTTGTTTGAATCATTCTCATTAATTTGAACCTCCACTAAATCTTCTACTGACTTCTACCCAGCCTTTCTCCCCATATCTTCCAGGACCTCTTTCCCTTCTGGCCCCTTTATCATTTGGACAAAGCCTTTAGCAACTTAGGTACCCTTTACCGCAACGAAGCATTGTTTTGACGTTACTTGGTTCCCCTAACCTTTTCAATTTGTTTGGTTGGGGAAGTGAAGCGCATGACCTAGTGGTAAGTTGAAGCCACTACTCGCATGGCGTGCAACCATTCCCTCCCCAAGGTCAGGTTGTATGTCGATGGGACCTTCAGTGCCTAGAACTCAACTTGCTTTGTGACTGACCCCACTTTGACTGGCAATATGATCTTCCTGACCGGACATTCTAGCTGGGAGTTGAAGCCGACCAAAGGAGAGGTTGCGGGGGCCAAGTCTTTGTCCTCCAGCTTCATCTGCTTGAATGTGTCGTAGTACATGATCTCGACCAAACTCCCCTGGTTGATCAAAATTCATTTGATGTCAAAGTCTTTGACACGGAGAGTCATAACCAACGCGTCATTATGAGGGGTTTGAATTCTTTCCAAGTCTCTGATTGAAAAGTCATGATGTCATGTATCTCAGTCTTCTCATTCTTTACGGCGGGCTGAACGGATAGCACTTCCCTTATGTGCTCAGCCTTTTTAATCATTCTTCTGAGCTCGCATACTCGCCCCGGCTCAATAATTCTATGAATGACATTCATAACTCCTTGGAGTACGGCATCCGGGATGGCTAGCCCATTTGGCTCGGCTTGCCCTTGAGGGATTGCCCTCATGTCGTCGTCAATGTACTAGTCTAAATGTCCTGCTACGACCAGCTCTTCCAATTGTTATTTTAACAACACGCAGTCCTCTATTCGGTGGCCCCTTTTTTTGTGGAAAGTGCAGTGATACCTTGAGTTGAATCCCCTCTAAGCATTCCCAAATTTTGCTGGCCATCGAACATATGGCTCGCCTTAAATCTCACTGAGGATGCGATAAATTGGAATTTTGAAGACAGTGGTAATATCGGTTCGTACCTTCAACTTTCTCTTGGCATCTTCCTCCTTATTGTGAGGAGCGTTAGCCCGATCATTCCCATGGCCCTTATTTTTGTCATTACAGCCAGCACCACAGTGTTGCTCTCTGCCTCGATTGTTGGGACGGTTATTCTCCTGCCCAACCTAGTTAACCTTCCTAGCCACACGTTTGTCTGGTACCACTAGATTTACTTTCTCAGTAGCCATGGCAGCATCATCCTCAACTCAGATGTGCTTGTTAATCTATTGCATCAATGATTCCATGGTTATAGGTTGGTGTATTGTAAGCGAGCCTCACAGTCTATGTCCGACTGGTAGGCCTCACTTGTATTAGGCGATTGCCATATTAGTAGGGCAATCGAGGTTTGGCATTGCATGCTTTCAAAGAATTGCCCGATTCTATCTTGATATCTAGGAGGTGGTCGACCTCCTTCGGTGTTCGAGTATTGGTCTTGAACCTAGTGACGAAGGCTTCCGTTAGTTGTTGTCACCCCTCGATACTCCCCTTCGACAGCCTTTCAAACCATTTCAGGCCCAACTCCCCCAAACTTGCTGGGAATATAAGGCACATCAAGGCATCGTTGCGCCTATGTCCTGGTATTACTTGTCAGTAATGACTAATGTGCATGTACTGGTCCGTCTTACCATCGTATTGGGTGAACTTAGGTTGATGGAATCCGGCGGGGAGTGCTGTGCTCTTAATCTCAAGAGACAGAGGGGTGGCTATGAGCCTTGCCAAGTCTATGTCCACTGGCGCTGGAATCACCATTTTGGATGGTGGCATAGCCACTTCTTCACTGGAATGGATTCTGGGATTCAGCCTCTGTAGCTCCGACACTCTCTGGGCCTCTCGGTGGCATGCACGTTCCTCCAAGATGTCCCTTAGGTCCTCTAAACTGGCAGAGTAAGAGTATCTTGACGTTGTCAACGGACGTGAGGGACTGTAGCTTTTGGTAGTGAAGAGGAAGGGTGTCCCTTGTGCATGACTAAGAGTATCTCGTGTGCATGACTTCTCTACTGGTGGGTCAGAATCGCCAACTCCATAGCTTTTGGTAGTGAAGAGGAAGGGTGTCCCTTGCTGGTTCTGACTTACTGAGTGGTGTGTGTAGACGCGCCCGTGGGGCTTCACTCTACAGTTCGGACTCGATTTGTGTCGCGGTTCTAAATCTGAACCAAAGAGTCCAAATCCGGCAAATCGTTTGAGAAAACAGATTTTTGAAAAGTAGTGCCAAACATGGACTGCTTTGCCAGATTACAGAGTCGCCACCTAAATATTTTTTAATTGGGAAATTTAGGAAACCCTGACTCGGTGCCGAAGGCCACATGTCCATCATCACCAAAGTGGTCTTGGCTCGGGAGCTTGGGTACGATCGGGGAAGGTCAGCTATGAGCACTTTCTTCGCCGTCGAAGACCGGCCTCTACTAACCGTGATATCTGATTTTGAAAACATTACATGTTCTTATTCCGGTTATTAGCCTAGATTTACTATGTTATGCGCACAGCAAACAAGTATAGACCAAATCGCCTAAGTTGGAACAAAACATTACTTGTTTGTTTTGAAAAATGATTTGCTACTCATAAGTAGGCTAAAATGCAGGTTTTGCCGCTCTCAAGCGGGCTTTTTAGAAAAGACGGTTTTGCCACTATCCAGTGGGCTTTAAAACTCACAGTTTTAATGTGTTGTCCCAATTTAGGTAATTCAACCTCCATCCACAGGCATTCATGCAGTTATATCACATAAGCACTTAGCCGCATGGTAAGCATACTATCATGGCAACATTCACACACATGCGATATGCTAAAGCATAAAAGCTCACCTAGTACTCCAAGCTAAAACAGAAGCTTATTAGAAATCCATGCATGGACCTAAGCATCTTGAAATGTCTAATGCAACACATGCAAAGATGTAATCTAAGGCGTGCTCGCTATCCTAAACATGGCATATGGAATGCTACAAATAACACGTATTCAATTTGGAATTGAAAGTACGATGCGCTTTGTATGATGTCGAGCTCGATGCATGTAAACAAATGAATGCAAACATGCTTTCATCTGTTATGCTAATTTAAATATGCCCTAATCTACCATAAGGTGTAAATAAAAGGGATAGAAAGAAGTGGGGTTGGAAGACATACACCCACTCACACACGCTTATTACAAATTCGCCTCGCCGAGGGACCAAATAATAATACAGTTTAATAAATAATTAACTATTCTAGCTAATTAAATATTACAAATCAACTAAATTAATTAAATAGACTAATTAATCTATTTAGCGATAAATGCCTCGGAAGGAGGTGATCGCGCATACCGGCTCGCTTCGAACTACACCGCCCAAGTGTGGCCTCTGCTTCTCTCGCTCTCCTTCTCTGAAAATTCTAAACTTGGGTGCCTCTCAGAGCAGGGGAACATCACATTGAGGCAGGAGCCACCGAGTGAGGAAGCCACCGCTCGATTTCATTATCGGCCAAGAGGCCGCCGCAATAAAGAGTGCCGATCGACCCTTTATCCTCAGAACTCGCAGAATCGACAAAGCAGCAGAGGAAACCAAAGGCAAGGCAATGCAAACCAAAGCATGTATGCACCAAGCACATCCTCATCATGCTATGGACTCAAGAGGGCATGTGCCTCGATTCCGGACCATCAATCGCATTTCCATGCGTGATGATCCTAAGAACCAAGAATGCACCTTCACTTTCAAATGCATGCAAAACACATAGGCACAAAGGGTACCAAACCTCCATCAAACTCACTTCAAGAGGCTTGGTATGCATATTAATGTGGTGCAATCCTAAGCATGTCATCTAGGGTGCAAGATGGACAATATTGATGCATTTATGCAAGCATACAAACAAGCATATAATACAAGCATGCAATCCAATGGAATAATGGACTTAGACATGAATTAGGCAACCCTAAAAGGCCTAAGATCAGTGGCCAAAATGCCTAGAAGATAAGACCAAATGCACACACACATATGCAAGTGTCAAGGCCCAAGACTTAGGCAAACCAAAGCAATTCTCATGCATACTTAAAGAGGCCAAACATGGACTAATAGCATGCATTTAAAGCTCTGAAATTCATGTTAAACATGATGCCAAATCATGCAATAGAGCATTCCCAAACAAAGCATGCAAATGGCCTAGGCTTAAAGCAAGTCAATAGGGCATTTAAACCACACTTGGCACAAACACATATGGCATGCACTTAACAACCAAAACAGGTTCTTAGCATGTTCAAGCAAGGCCAAAAAGCTACTTAGATGGCATCTAAGAGTCATTAAGCTAAAGGCATGCATTGAAGCCAAAACATGGAGCATACAAGATATACCCTTAGAGCATTAACAAGGCCACTAAGGCAATCAAACAAGCATGCATGAAGGACTGAAATGACATGCTAGATGGTTCCAATCATCAAAAACAAAGCTAGAATAGCATACCACATATTCATGCTTTTGAGGCCAACAAGCCAAATACAAAGAGGCTACCAAATACATGCCAAGATTGGCCAAAATAGCTATGGACAGAGCTGAATCATGGCAAAGTAAGCTTACAAGCTTCACAAATCTAAGCTTAAAACATGCTAGAAAATAGGGCAAACAACCTAGTCATGTTAAGGCATAAAAGAGGCATTACAAGGCAACTACACTAGGCATGTATAGGAGACCAAAACCAACTTAGAGGCATGTTATACCATGGCAATATAAGCATAGTAAACAACCAAGACATGCTCAATACACAACCAAACATGGAGCTCTCTCAAAGAGCAAAATTTGTCCTTTTCAAGGACATCAAGGAGAGGGGGTGGCCCTCTCCTTCTTGAGACTTCAAGGCATGCTCTTCACCACTGAAATCCCTCAAGATTTCAGTGGTGAAGAGATCCTATCACCAAAATCTCGGATCTCTCCAAAATAGCCCAAAAATGGGGCCTTTTCAAGGCCTAAAGGGGGGTCAAACTTCCCCAAACCTCACAACACTCTTAATGAACAATAAAGAGGACTTAAAAACAGAGATTTTATGTGTTAATCACTAAGCACAAAAACTGTTCTAAACAAGGTAAAAATGAGGTGCAAAAATGGGGAATAAAGTGTAAACTTCTCACCCTTGTTGACTATCTTCACAAGAGTTGATGTTGTTGCCTCCTTGAGCTCAAAAACCACCAAAAACTCCAAGAACAACTTCTTTGGAGCCTCAGTTCCAAGAAGAAAGGTGGGACACTAGGTGCTTTAGTGCAATAGTATGGCACAAAACACCTAGTTTAACAAGAGAATGATAGATATAGGATAGATATATATGTTTCTAACCTAAACCAGAGCTCCAATTCTCTAACAATGGCTGAACTCTCTCAAGATTTTCTAACCTTAAGCCAAGAGGAAGAGCCTTCCCTCTTATAGGCCAAAAGCTTACAAGCTTGGCCACCAAGCAA
The DNA here is from genome assembly GCA_025200525.1 of Camellia lanceoleosa. NCBI lineage: Eukaryota > Viridiplantae > Streptophyta > Magnoliopsida > Ericales > Theaceae > Camellia > Camellia lanceoleosa. The sequence continues at coordinate 43,458,120 of CM045765.1, forward strand.
GCTCATCCCTCCATACACGTGTATGGAGGAGAAACAAGTTGCATACAGCTGTGAGAAATATCTCACAGCAAGTGCAGTGGTCGGCGAGGGCAAAATGGTCATTTAAGCCCAAAAGCAAAGGCCGACGGCACAAACAAGTGCCGACCGGCACAATATAGTGCGGTGACAACTCTGACCAGCCGGTGGCCTCTAGCCCGGCCGGTGGTGTGTGGGGATGCCTCGAAGGCATTCCTGCCCCTCAAAGCAAAACACAAGTGTTTGGTGCAAAACCAAACACAAGCAGTCGAGTTCGGAGGTCCCGAGGCACGCGGCCATGAGCCGAGAACTCGGGAACTCCAAGCGAACACACACATGGATGATCACCGAGTGTTCAAGCGGTGGCGTCAAGTCTTGAGGACGGTCAAAAATGGGGTGTCTCTGTTGCCCCTCTTTGTGAACTTCGAAAGTCATAACAATGGCGGAGTGAATGTCAAAGCCGAGGCGACCCATTTTGACAAGGCCGAAGCCTTGTACAACCATACAAAGCGCAAATGGTTGAACTCTCAAGCTGCCTACGTAACGCCTAAGGAATCAAACCAGCGTAGTTCATGCGGAGGCACACATGCCAAGGATAAGATATGCCCGTGGCGGGGGCAAAATGCAACCGAAAATGCAAGCCACGCATAACTACGATCATGCAAAGAAAGTCGTAATGAAGCACACATCACGGCAGTTATAAGCTAACATGCAATAGTCTACACTACAATGTAGAAAGGTTGTAAGTGAATTATGCAATTCTCAAAACGGTTCACTCGGAAGGATACAATACACAATGCGACTCGTCCGGTTCCACCGGCGGTAAATGAGCGTACATACAATATCGTGCTGAAAAGAAAGCAAACTTGGCGGTACAATATGATTAGCAACATGCATGTCATATGCAATGTGAATCTTGAATGATATGCCATATATACAAAACTATGTATAGATAGTGCAAATGAAAATGTAGTGCAATTAAAACTAAATGCAAACTTCACGCAGGGCAATTGAATCATGATTCAATCATGAGCGGTTCGAAACCACACAAATGTCAAATAGATTGATGGAGGTGACAAGTCCGTCTCCCATAGAACGATGTCGATCTATGAGTACTTATACGGACACAAGAACAAGTATTGGGTGGATTGACATAAGTGGGGTAACGACCGGTGACGAAGAACAATGATCCTAATGCGGATGCAACAATTACACTACAATGTAATGGAAATGGATAAATGATACAATGGATATGGCGCGGGCCAAACCAAATCTTGCCTAGGAAGGCATATGCGCATACAAACCATGTCTAACAGAAGCGGTGCCGCTACCCTCAAAGCTCGGACACAAAAGCTCGGCATTGTGTTTTGACACGAAAAATATGGGCACATACCAGACCAAGCTCAACTTGGAAAGACGCAAGCCATAGATGGAGGTGATCACGGTGGATGCATGCAACTAAATGCAATGGAGGTGGATACAATGGATATGGCATGCGGGCCAAACCAAGTCTTGCCTAGGAAAGGCATGTACGCATACAAACCATGTCTAACACAGAAGCGGTGCCGCTACCCTCAAAGCTCGGACACAAAAGCTCGACAACTGTGCTTTGACACGAAAAATATGGGCACATACCAGACCAAGCTCAACTTGGAAAGGCGCAAGCCATAGATGGAGGTGATGCAGTGGATGCATGCAACTAAATGCAATGGATATGGATATTTACAGAAAATGCACGACATATGCACTATACTACAATGATGATGCATGACATATGCATGTGTGTTTTTGTTTGTTTTTTTTTTTTGAAATGCAATGCATGACATATGCAATATTTACAATGATGCATGACAATGCATGTTGATGCAATGGCTACGATTGCAATTTTCCCTATCTTACCAATCGGGCGATACACTAGGTTGGTTCAGTATCCAGAGTTGAGGCGTAGACACGCCGCCTCAACCTATGGGGCTTCCATACAGATTTCAAGCGGGGTTCATCCAGGTATTTAAACCAGACTTTCGTCTCGGAAATTCCGAACCTTTGCGATCTAGGCATTAGGCGTTCAAACTCTAGTTTTCACCGTCGGTTGGCCTCCTAGGAACCCACCGCAACCACAGACAGGTGGCGTTACCAGACCACCGAAAGTGGTTTGGGCACGACAAACACCAAAGGAATTGCACCTTCAGAGGATTTAAGGTCTCCTAGACCGGGATGTATAATGTATGCATGACAATGGATGTTTTTGAAATCTTGGCATGTAGCGGCTTTGAATGCATGATAATGCCAATGAGCGGGTTTAAGGTCTCATGGGACCTAGGGGGCAACGATGAGGTCGCTGAACAATGCGATGGAATGCATGCCAAATGCAATGAGGTGCACACCTTAATGCAGGAGGTCTTTCACATCCCGAGGATTTAAGGTCTCCTAGACGTGCGTGTTTAAGGTCTTGCTGCAGGGGCAAGCTGTGACCAAGATGCTCGGCGCATGCAATGCAAATGAGACACGCATGAGGCGTCGGCGTCTCAAAAGATGGAAAATGAAGTGCAAAAGCGAGGCGTCGTGCCTCGAGATGCAATGAAATGCGAAATGAGGCACACGTACCTCATTTGATGGAAAGCGAAGTGCAAAAGAGGCGTCGTGCCTCGAGATGCAATGGAATGCGAAATGAGGCACGTACCTCATTTGATGGAAAATGAAGTGCAAAGCGGCGTCGTGCCTCGAGATGCAATGAAATGTGCAATGAGTGTGACGAGGTACACCTTAATGCACGAAGGTCTTGCACCTCCAGGATTTAAGGTCTCCTAGACGTGCGTGTTTTGGTCCCGGACCGTGCGTGTTCGGTCCGCGGACCCGCATGGAAAATGAAATGCAAAACGAAGCACGTGAGGTAGCACACCTCACGGGACTCAAAATGAAATGCAAAATGAAGCAGTATGACACGCATGCCATATGATAATGCAAAACGGTGCAAATCGCAAGGGACGTGCAAGATGGCGTGATACGATACGCTGGAAAATGCAATGGATGCGCGTAACGCATACGGGGCAACTTTTGAATCTCTGTAAATGACAAAAGGATACAAAAGGATACAATCTCTGCTTGAACTTGAATGCCACACACAGAAGGCACAGTCCGAAGTCGAAACGGAGGTCGGTTGAACATTGGAGATGCACTTTATTGCACTTTCTTGAGCTATGAAGACCCAAAACTCATCAATTTGCCTAAACATGGCCTTGGGAACACCACCGGCTGGGTGGGGTGATCACCGGCTTCCACCGGCTGGCTGAACTCATCTATCGGCACAAAAATGTGCCGACCGGCACAAAATAGTGCCGACCGGCCAAAAATAGCTGATCGGGGGCAGTTTTGACAATTTGCCACGGGTGTTATAAAATAGGGCACCCTAGCCCTATTTTCTTACTTCCATACCGCCGAAAATTCTTCCTCTCTCTCTCTAGAGTGTTTTCTCTCACTTTTTCATCGATTTCCGCGCATTTCACGCCCGTTTCGTCGTCCGATTCGCGTATACCTTCGCGTTTCGAAAACTTTGAACCGAATATTTCTCCATTTCGGTGTCCCTTTCGCTATTTTCGCCTTTTCGGGACTTGTTCCCCTCGATTTTCTCTTCATTCTCGTGCCTTTTCACATTCCGACCCTTCCGGCCATTTCCGACCCTCTCGGGGTTGACTTTGTCGGTTGACTTTTCGTATTCCGGCCCATTTTTCATTTTCCGGCCACTTTCTCGCTACCACTACCATGGCCGATGATGTTCCACATGTCGGGACTCCCCCGGACCATGAGATGGACCCCGGGGTTGAGCTCCTCCCTCTGAGCGAGCGCCCATTCGATCCGGCGACCTATCGCCCGGCCATTCACGTGCTACCACCCGATGGACTCCGCCACTTCCGCGGCTTCGACAGAGTTTTGGACCCAGAGCTTCTGCTACGCGAGCCGGCCTCCCACTTGTCTGCTGGCGCCACCGAGGTAACCTTCTAGTCTTTTATTTTCCGCAATGTAGGATTTCCTGTCAACTGCCATAGCTAACTGAACCCATTAACTGCTTAGTTCCGATGTTCTGAACTGTAGTTGATTGTAGACAACCTCATAACTGACACCTGTTTAGAACCGACGTGCATGCTCACATACTTCACTAGTCTGGATCACCCAAACACGGCACACACTGCACTGCGAATTCACCGACGCCCGGTGCTTATTTGGATCTGAAAACTTCATGACGCATGCCAATTTTGCTCAAAACTATACAAACACACGAACACATCATACGTTGTTTACACCGATCTTCATAGAATCTTGACATATCACGGTCGTAACACACCCTTGGTATGCGAAACACGATACTGCTTGAATCTAGAAAATGTGCACACATGCACCGTATCTGCATGCTAACCTTCACAAAACACACTGACACATCACGGTAGTATTCCACCGCGATTACTTCGAAGCTTAGATATCGCTTGAACTTTAAAGATAATCTGCGCATACTAGATTTATACCAAGCGTATATCTTCATATGGCTTTGCAATTTCTCGATTCTGAGGAGACTCCCATACTCTCCGTGGGTATGGGAACATTACCGCTTCGTGATTGGTATCTTGAATTTGCCCGACGCCGTTAAGCGCATTGTGGATCGGGCCGGTACCTTCTGCGTAGGGACTTTCGGACTCTCTACTGCGGACCTCTTCTTCTTCTGGCGAGAGGTGGTGGGCCACCACCGGTTCTTTTCATCTATCTGCGACCGGGGACATGACGATGGCCCATTTCGACTTCTCGATGCTCAGCGGCATCGGGGTGAAGTGATCCGATCCTTTGACACGAACATGGACGAGTGGATCGCCCCCCAGTTTTATTTGCTGGGCGAGGCGCCGCCGCTTGTTCGTCGAGGGTTCGTCCGCTATTCCTGGTTTGAGGTGCAGTTTCGAGTGCGGACCATGCTAGTGGACGCGGCTCCGATGACCCAGGAGGCGGCTGAGGGGCATGCACGGCTTCTCATGTTTTGCTAGGGACCACCCTATTCGCCGACCAGGCGAACACCGTGCCTCTCGCCTCCTCGGCGCCGGTGGACGTCAAGCGATTGTCTTGATATGGGGTGGTGCGGCTCGCCACCCTTACGGCTACATGAGCTCGTCTCCGTGGCGTGGCGGTTGCTCGAGACTCTTGGCGAGCACAGGAGGTATGTCTTCTTCTCTGCTTTTCATTTCCGTTTCGTACTTTCTGTACTCTGTACCGCACACCTTGTTATGCCTTTACACTTCGTATCTGTACCACGCACACACATACTTTACACTTTACGCTTGTTACACTGCTTATTCACTTTGTACACCTGCTGACTCTGTTATTTCTGCTTTATTCTGTACTCTGCTCTATTCTGATAATCGTACTGACGTCTGTTTTGTAGTTGTGGGTGTATGCCTACTTCCCCCGACTGGAGCCAGTACCGGAGACGGAGACCCCTCTGGTTGTCCCCTTCTCTCGCCGTTATGACGGGCGATGTGTCCGGAGGCCCCGGGACACTTTTAGCTTCTTCGCCATTTCTTTGACACCATCACCCCCACTGAGGTATGTTTTACTTACAGTCCGTTTTAAGCTTCGCTTTCAAACGTACATTTTATATCGATGAATAATCAGCGTATTTCATTTGGTCACTGGCGGTAGTGGGCTCCACTCCCGTGGTGATCTGAGATAGATATCTTTGGCGCCACGAGACCTCGCTCTGGGATTCTCTGGAGGGCGATGCTGTCGAACTGGTACTGGTGGCGCTTCTTGCGTCAGACCACAGGATTGCGGGCGAATAGTTCGATCCACCTCCCGAGCACATGAGGGACACCGAGAGGTTTTGGTCGGCAGATGGAGGACTACACCCTTGGTGGGCCGTAGATGTAGATGCCTCTGAGGCGAGGGCGACTATTCCAGTGCGTCCGGACCTTATTGATCTGACCTCTGGCCGAGGCTCTCAGTGATCCAGTGAGACCCATGGCGCCACGGCGAAGGCAGAGGCGAGGCGGGGCCATCACAGAGGGCTCGAGCTCATGGCGGAGGGAGGTCGGAGGATGAGGGACGGCTGGCCGCTTTGCCTACTATGTTGACATCTGAGGCGAGTGGGGAGACCTACCAGATCCCTTTTGCTCCTCCTCCGGCTGGTCATGAGTTAGCCGGCATTCTCGACTTGCCTCCGGTATGTATTACTTTATTTCTGCGTCTTGCATTGTCAATTCCGTTCATTCAGATATCCCACAGAATACTGATGTATTTAATACTTTTTGCAGGCTTCTTCCGAGTATACCCGTCAGTCGGTGGAGCTGAATGCCTCCCTGATGGGGATGCTGCAGCGGACTCTTGATGCTCTGGCCGTCTACTGGCTTGCCGGTATGCTCTCATCGACCACGATCTCAAATCATACTGTCTCGCTGTCTGCTACTTGCACAAAAATCTGATAAACTGCTCACGGTTTTCATACATTGTACTCGCCTGCGCATTACATCTTGATCAGCGCTTTCGCGGCATTCGCTGCTGTACTCGAACCTTGCATTACATCTTGATAAAGCGCTCACGGTTTTCACGCGCGCACTCGAACCTTGCATTCTATACTGATAAACTGCTCACAGTTTTCTGATGTGTTTGTTCTTTGTATTTTGACCTCCTTTCCCGATCCCTCCAATGGGTGACCTTTGCTCACTGGGCCTCCGTCTACTCGGGATGGCGGGATATTTCCTCGTACGAGGGGCGTGGTCATGTGGGGAAGGCGATTCACGAGCTCAGTTCGAGCGATGGTGAGTCGGGCGGGGGCCAGTCGATTGCGGAGAGGCAGGATAGCTTCGGGCTCGGGCTCCGGCAGTGGCGATCCGACGATGCTTTTTGTGCTTACGCCGGGAAGAGGCGAGGCCGACCCTTAGGCATGAGGCCTACTGCTGATGATGATGATTTTTGCTCCTTCTTTTCCTTATTTCTTTTCTTGTACTTTTCTCTTTTTGGTAGATAGAGTACTATGTCTTCTTGCGAGTTTTTGCTTTCAAAACTATGTCTTTGGAAAAGATTATATATAAACAAACTTTTTGTCTAAAAGAGTGTTATATCTGTATGTCTGCGTATACCTGCACATTTCATACTTTGCATCGCATTGCATCATACTACACCTCAAATGTAAATGATATCGATTTGTATCTGACAATTGAACACTTGCACTGTGATAATCAAATAACCAACCGACTAAGCAGCAAAACAGCTCATACAAACCATTGCTCAATCCGAACATATAGCCCATATTCTGCTGAGGATTGGGGCCACTCTGACTTTCGCGATACAATACTCGGTTCATTACGCCAAACAAACCTTAAATGAATAACCCAATCGACAAGACGGATCACAAAATTGACGGTTGCGGTTGAAACACCCTCAGATGCCTCAAATCTTCCATTTCCTTTTCTTGCTTTGCACGGATGTAGAGAACGGCCTGGCGATACGAGCACGAGCAATTGCCTTTTGGAAGAGGATGGGTTTTCAACCGGGTATCGAGCCTACCACAGGAACCTGACGAGAGACTCAAGCGAAGAAACAAAAGGCACACGACCTAGCACAACGAGACATACTTGGAAAAGACTCAAAGTCAACAATGAGACCGACAAGTCAAAAACACGACAGACGGACATGTTTAAAGAGACCTCAAATTTCGAGGAGCAGTTCCTCCGGGTACACCTCCACCCTTCAGTTGCGTGATTCTCACATCACTCGACCCTCAGGCTCGGTTTTCCTCACAAAAACCCTTCTCTCACTTTTCTCTCAACTTACTCCTCTCTATTCTTTATTATCTCATTTTGCATCCCTCCCCGAGGTGAATGACAGATGAATAGGAAGTTCTTGAGTTCATGCGACCACGACTAGCTTGCGGCTATTTCTTTTGGTAGATGGGGGTGCCTTTCTGGCGAGCGCATGCTGACGGTGGGGAAAGACAGGATACCTGGCTCAACTGTGCCCCTAGTTCATTATTTTGACCATTTTTTGTTTCCTCCTTAAAACAGTTTTGATCAAAATGAGAGTTGGATTAACACACTTATTCAATTTTTGATTTGAAAATCATGCGAATCAGGCTGTGAGCACTGAAAATTCTCCTTTTGGGGTCCAAACATGGTCCAATTTTGAAAATGAGTCAACCTCAGCGAAAATTTTTCAAAAACTATTTTTGCAAATAAACGATGCTCAACAAGCATGAAACTTACCCTCGAGACATGCAACCTCGGATCGGAGGCAATGGAAAATTGCCCCTTGCTTGAAGGGGGAATATGGCAACGGAAAGTTGCCCCTAGTTTGAATGGTAACTTAGGGCAACTTTTGGACATGGATGGCGATGGGTGGCAACGGAAAGTTGCCCCTTGTTTGGATGATGCCGCGGCATGCTGTGCATCACTCCTTATTGATGGCGATCGGACCCTCGGACGCGGAGAAGTCGAAGATGGCTTGAATCAATATATGGACACAATCACCTGGGAGGTGTTGGTGGTTGGGCTCCAAGAGAAAATTGATCATACAATTCGGCCGTTATGGCAAGGGCGTCGGATTAGGAGGAGGCAAGTGACCAAAACCATGACATGGACTGAGACGCTATGAAAGCGTTGGGGGCTGGACTTCAAGACGAAGTTGCCTACGTATCCCAAACATGGGAATCAAGCCTTACGTAGTTCCGGTTAAGGTACTCTCGGGTATTTTAACCTTCACTATTTTCAGGCTCTAACTTTTGCCAAGGCGCCTGTTGCAGGTTTTCGACCTTGCGAGCTTTGTTTGTTTTTCTTTTTCCATTCTTTTTCATTTTTCTTTCTTTTCATTTTTTCTTTTTCTTCTTCTTTTTTGTATTTTGTATTGTATCTTTTTTCTTTTTCTTTTCTCTTCTTTCTTTTTTCTTGCTCTAACTTTTGCCTGGGTCGCCCTTTCGGGTTTTCGGCCCAGCGAGCCTCTCAAAGGGTAGAAGTGTTATCAAGTCCATGTCAAATGGTTTTGAGATTGAAGCCTTCCGTATCCAGGAGAGTGGCTGTTGATTTGCAAGAGGACTCATCTTCGGTTCTTGAACTGTCGACACCTTTGCCCTTAATTTGAGGGTGTTCTGTTCTAGCTTTGCAAGCTTCTTCGACGAGGTCGACCTTCTGTTCGACTTTGGTGCCTCATGTTCGATTTGCTTTGAAGGCCACCACAGCGTCGCATTGGTAACTGTCTTTTGAACATTCTGGATACTGGTCCAAGGTTTGAAAAATGAGGGTCGAGCCTCGGTGAGCGATCTAAATCGCACAATCTCAAGAGTGATTCCACATGTCTTCGCAAGACCGCACAAAACATTTTTGAAAGTTTTTAAGAAAGCGACAAATCGCTCGCGCCGAAGACAGTGTAGGACCAATCTGGATCGAAACTAGGGTCCTTCTCAGTACTCATGCCGACAAGCATGATTTCATTCATTAAGGGCTTAGCACGCCTCTCTTTCTCTCAAATTGATTCAAAATTTTGCAAAAACCCGAGGAATTCCTTCCTCTTTGTTTTCAGAACAGTGTTCGAAAAAAGTTTTGAAAAACTTAAGTCAAAGCAATAATTTTTAGGGCACAAGAGAGCAGGCGGAATGTGTTGTCACCCCATTCGAATTTTCTGGCACAACTAGCCCAATACAATCAACAAACATGGAAGCACGGTAGCCGCGGCTGTTTCATTCAAGTTTCCCAGGTGTGAACTGGCTCCACAGCGGAGGGGGGACCCAAGAAAACGAAAAAGCAATTTACAAAACAAAAGCGGTGCTTGAGGCAACAACCAGAAGTCACCTAGTATTCTATACAAAGAGGGATGACTCATTACAATTAGACAGACCCTTAAGCAAAAGGATCGACTCAAAACAATGAGGCAGACTCAAGACAAAACACAAAAATGACTCGACACCCGAGTCAGATTTACAAAATTAACATCGGCGGTGCTCAAAAATCTGGCATAACGCCATATCCAAAAAATGTACGGTATTGCCCATGACGTTGAATCTCAATTACATACTCGCAGTATCGGTGTCCTCAGTATCTGTGTCCTCACAATCCAAGAACACTGTAGTGACTGCTTTGGACGAGGTAGGCTGGAGGATGAACTTGTTCACAATCAAATCCTCTACCTCATGACGGAGGCGGAAGCAATTGTCGGTGGCATGGCGGTGTTGATGGTACGCATGATCTTGAGTGGCATCATGGCTTTCTTTGGAAGGGTTTGGGGAGTGGCCGAGATCGAGGGTGTGAGATGCCCTTTTGGCCAAAATCGAAGTGCCTAGACAAAGGCATGTAAAGAGGATGGAAGGCCTGCGCCCTCGGGGGCAAGTACTTGAACACGAGGACTCTTGCTAGATGCACTAGCGAGCAGGTCGTGAGTGCGACCTTGGTTTCGATCCTTTCGGATCACGAAGTGGGAGTGGGAAGAACCTTCTTGGCATGACGGGGCCTATCCCGGTTCTCTGATTGACTGGAACTGCCCTCAGGCGGGGTGGGGAAAGCATCCTCCACAGTTTTTGACATAACTGCGGATATCTGCTGCTTATTCATTCCCCCGGCTTTCAAAGCCTCTCGCCTGGCGGTTGTTCAATAAGTCGGCCTCGGCCTTCATCTTGTCTCTTCCTCTGGCCTCGGCCTGATGAGAGATTTGGGTTGGTACTTGTAGGTTGTTGCTATAATTGGAGGCCAGCTCTGGTTGACTCGATTCAATCTGGTCGCCCAACAATGGGGGCTCTGAGGTGCAAAGCTCCGACGGTGCGGTCTGGTGGTGGAGCTGACATCCCATAAGCAAGGTCTGCCATAGACCTTTGGAGGTCAGCGATCATCCCCATTAGTTCAAATGTGGTAGGCTCACGAGCCTGATATAGCTGGGGGGCCCAGACTGGGTGTGCAGCGGGCGACCTAGGCGGGTGCGGCATATCAACAGTAGTCTCATCTTGTAGGGTGATCCCCCCCTGACTCAATGCGGCCGTCATGACCACAATCTCTTCAGAGTTCTGCGTCATGTTCAGTCCTGCCTCAGCAAGGAGGAGACACTAAGCGTGCGGATCAACTCATCAATCTCTGGCGAAGCGGAAGCGAGCGGTATTTTTGAGACAGATCAAACACGGGTGCAGCCGAACAACGGCACTATACTGCTGATCACTGTTCCCCAGATTCACTGTTCGAAACTGAACTGATACCCACGGGTATAACTGATTCCCAACAATCACTGATACTAGTGCCCTCAGGTCGGATATTCAAATTTGCAAACTGGTATATGCATTCCTGTAGAGATACACTCTAAAAGCACATAGCAAGTAAATGAGAGCCAACACACCCCTATGTTGGGATAGGGTTTCCCTGTCCTATTTTGTCATGAGCTAGGGCTTCTCTCCGCACGCAGCGATTTCAAACAACCTAAATCGGGTAAGCAACTTTGTCCTAGTTTGGAATGGTCACTACAGTTCGACTATGCAACTAGGTCGAATGGTCCAAGGGTGCCCCATAAAACCGGGGTTTGTGTTCCCATCTTGGCAGAGCATACCGTCGACCTTATGGTCATGCCTTGACAAGACAAGCCTCCAAACCCGCCAGAATAGCAGATGGCCAACACGGTGTCCTAGGCGCACCAATGCACATGCAATGCAAAGAAACACATAAGTGTAGTCAAAGCACGATATCACGAGTTCGAGTCAGGCTCTCTAAATCCCAGTAGTCGCCAGAATCAAGCGCGTGGGGCTTCACTCTGATTCGGACTCGATTTGTGTCGCGGTTCTAAATCTGAACCAAAGAGTCCAAATCCGCAAATCGTTTGAGAAAGCATTTTTGAAAAGTAGTGCCAAACATGGTGCTTTGCGGATTCTGAGTCGCCACCTAAATATTTTTAATTGGGAAATTTAGGAAACCCTAACTCGGTGCCGAAGGCCACATGTCCGTCATCACCAAAGTGGTCTTGGCTCGGGAGCTTGGGTACGATCGGGGAAGGTCAGCTATGAGCACCCCTTGCCGATCCGAAGACCGCCTCTACTAACCGTGATATCCGATTTTGAAAACATTACATGTTCTTATTAGGTTATTAGCCTAGATTTACTATGTTATGCGACAAAGAAACAAGTATAGACCAAATCGCCTAAGTTGGAACAAAACATTACTTGTTTGTTTTGAAAAATGATTTGCTACTCATAAGTAGGCTAAAATGAGTTTTGCCGCTCTCAAGCGGGCTTTTTAGAAAAAGCGGTTTTGCCACTATCGATGGGCTTTAAAACTCACAGTTTTAATGTGTTGTCCCAATTTAGGTAATTCAACCTCCATCCACAGGCATTCATGCAGTTATATCACATAAGCACTTAGCCGCATGGTAAGCATACTATCATGGCAACATTCACACACATGCGATATGCTAAAGCATAAAAGCTCACCTAGTACTCCAAGCTAAAACAGAAGCTTATTAGAAATCCATGCATGGACCTAAGCATACTGAAATGTCTAATGCAACACATGCAAAGATGTAATCTAAGGCAGGCTCGGCTATCCTAAACATGGCATATGGAATGCTACAAATAACACGTATTCAATTTGGAATTGAAAGTACGATGCAGTTTGTATGATGTGCCGAGCCCGATGCATGTAAACAAATGAATGCAAACATGCTTTCATACTGTTATGCTAATTTAAATATGCCCTAATCTACCATAAGCAGGTAAATAAAAGGGATAGAAAGAAGTGGGGGTTGGAAGACATACACCCACTCACACACGCTTATTACAAATTCGCCCTCGCTCGGAGGGACCAAATAATAATACAGGCCGAATAAATAATTAACTATTCTAGCTAATTAAATATTACAAATCAACTAAATTAATTAAATAGACTAATTAATCTATTTAAGCGATAAATGCCTCGGAAGGAGGGCTGACTGCCGCGCGCGCCCGGGGCTCGCTCGGAACTACACTGCCGCCCAAGTGTGGCCTCTGTTTCCTCTGCTCTCCTTCTCTGAAAATTCCCAAAACTTCAGGGGTGCCTCTCAGAGCACTGGGGAACATCACTTGAGGCGAGAGCCACCCCGGTGAGGAAGCCACCGGCTCTGAATTTCATTATCGGCTGCCAAGAGGCAGCCGGCCGGCAATAAAGAGTGCCGATCGGCCCTTTATCCCTGCAGAACCTGCAACTGACAGCAGCAGAGGAAACCAAAGGCAAGGCAATGCAAACCAAAGCATGTATGCACCAAGCACATCCCTCATCATGCTATGGACTCAAGAGGGCATGTGCCTCGATTCCCGGACCATCAATCGCGCATTTCCATGCGTGATGATCCTAAGAACCAAGAATGCACCTTCACTTTCAAATGCATGCAAAACACATAGGCACAAAAGGGGTACCAAACCTCCATCAAACTCACTTCAAGAGGCTTGGTATGCATATTAATGTGGTGCAATCCTAAGCATGTCATCTAGGGTGCAAGATGGACAATATTGATGCATTTATGCAAGCATACAAACAAGCATATAATACAAGCATGCAATCCAATGGAATAATGGACTTAGACATGAATTAGGCAACCCTAAAAGGCCTAAGATCAGTGGCCAAAATGCCTAGAAGATAAGACCAAATGCACACACACATATGCAAGTGTCAAGGCCCAAGACTTAGGCAAACCAAAGCAATTCTCATGCATACTTAAAGAGGCCAAACATGGACTAATAGCATGCATTTAAAGCTCTGAAATTCATGTTAAACATGATGCCAAATCATGCAATAGAGCATTCCCAAACAAAGCATGCAAATGGCCTAGGCTTAAAGCAAGTCAATAGGGCATTTAAACCACACTTGGCACAAACACATATGGCATGCACTTAACAACCAAAAACAGGTTCTTAGCATGTTCAAGCAAGGCCAAAAAGCTACTTAGATGGCATCTAAGAGTCATTAAGCTAAAGGCATGCATTGAAGCCAAAACATGGAGCATACAAGATATACCCTTAGAGCATTAACAAGGCCACTAAGGCAATCAAACAAGCATGCATGAAGGATGAAATGACATGCTAGATGGTTCCAATCATCAAAAACAAAGCTAGAATAGCATACCACATATTCATGCTTTTGAGGCCAACAAGCCAAATACAAAGAGGCTACCAAATACATGCCAAGATTGGCCAAAATAGCTATGGACAGAGTTGAATCATGGCAAAATAAACACAAGCTTCACAAATCTAAGCCTAAAACATGCTAGAAAATAGGGCAAACAACCTAGTCATGTTAAGGCATAAAAGAGGCATTACAAGGCAACTACACTAGGCATGTATAGGAGACCAAAACCAACTTAGAGGCATGTTATACCATGGCAATATAAGCATAGTAAACAACCAAGACATGCTCAATACACAACCAAACATGGAGCTCTCTCAAAGAGCAAAATTTGTCCTTTTCAAGGACATCAAGGAGAGGGGGTGGCCCTCTCCTTCTTGAGACTTCAAGGCATGCTCTTCACCACTGAAATCCCTCAAGATTTCAGTGGTGAAGAGATCCTATCACCAAAATCTCGGATCTCTCCAAAATAGCCCAAAAATGGGGCCTTTTCAAGGCCTAAAGGGGGTCAAACTTCCCCAAACCTCACAACACTCTTAATGAACAATAAAGAGGACTTAAAAACAGAGATTTTATGTGTTAATCACTAAGCACAAAAACTGTTCTAAACAAGGTAAAAATGAGGTGCAAAAATGGGGAATAAAGTGTAAACTTCTCACCCTTGTTGACTATCTTCACAAGAGTTGATGTTGTTGCCTCCTTGAGTTCAAAAACCACCAAAAACTCCAAGAACAACCTGCTGGAGCCTCAGTTCCAAGAAGAAAGGTGGGACACTAGGTGCTTTAGTGCAATAGTATGGCACAAAACACCTAGTTTAACAAGAGAATGATAGATATAGGATAGATATATATGTTTCTAACCTAAACCAGAGCTCCAATTCTCTAACAATGGTTGAACTCTCTCAAGATTTTCTAACCTTAAGCCAAGAGGAAGAGCCTTCCCTCTTATAGGCCAAAAGCTTACAAGCTTGGCCACCAAGCAAGCTCATCCCTCCATACACGTGTATGGAGGAGAAACAAGTTGCATACAGCTGTGAGAAAATATCTCACACAAGTGCAGATGGTCGGCGAGGGCAAAATGGTCATTTCGCCCAAAAGCAGTCGACGGCACAAACAAGTGCCGACCGGCACAATATAGTGCCGGTGACAACTTCTGACCAGGTGGCCTCTAGCCCCCGGTGGTGTGTGGGGATGCCTCGAAGGCATTCCTGCCTCAAAGGCAAAACACAAGTGTTTGGTGCAAAACCAAACACAAACGGTCGAGTTCGGAGGTCCTGAGGCACGGCGCGCGAGCCGAGAACTCCGGGAACTCCAAACGAACACACACATGGATGATCACCGAGTGTTCAAACGGTGACGTCCAAGTCTTGAGGACGGTCAAAAATGGGGTGTCTACAGTGTGGTTGGGTGTGCTCACTGTGGTTTCCCACTCTAGCAACACCCTTTCTTTTGATCTGTCGCTTTAACGTCTCTATCTCAACCGCCATCCTGGTCTCTTATTTTGTGCTCCAGACGTTGAGTGTGCGACTCTCCTAGTTGCCAATGCCTTTCAAGACTCTGTGAATGGTCAGTGCTCCTCGCGTGTTTGTCTCGCCCATCTTTGGGTAGCGCTCTAGAGGAGGTCTTCAGGCCCGCCATGGTTGGAATGGCGGGAGGGCCATCTTTTCTCCAGATTGATTCTGGAGTGATGCCGTTGACGACAAATAGCGGGGTGTTGTCGTTGTTCACTATGGGAAATAGTCAGAAAAGCTTGGAGGACAAGGTTTTGTCTGTCAAAGATTTCCTACAAACGGCGCCAATTGTATGGGAGAGAAATATTCGCCTCACTCCGTACTTCCTTGCTACCAAGCTCGTCTCACTCCGTTAGAACTCATGTCATGTCAGAATAAAACAAAGGTGACTCGGCAGGTAGGTTTGCCGAAAAACCCTCCGACAGTCAAGTTAGCTTTTTCGAAGAAGAGAGAAAACAGAGCATTGTATAGAGAGAGAGAGAGAGAGAGAGAGAAAGAGAGAGAGAGTTACTGAAAAATTGTTTACCCCCAACATCTGTATGCACCTCCTTTTCTAGGCTGGCCATGTAGTCTCAGAGATTGTAGGAGCACTACCTCTGTTGTCCTTCACTGGACAGGCGGTTGTGCTTCATCTACATTCTTGACACGTGTAGAGACCAAAACTACCAAATAGTATTTGTCGCACTGCCAAATGGTATAGACACATACCAGGAGTGGATTCCTTTCTTCTCGCCATTGGTCCACGTGGACTTCACAACCATGCTATTACTTAGGTTGCACCAAAGATATTGCCCTTGAACACTTCCATTCTGAGCTAAGTTAGGATGGCATTTGAGTCATAGTCGTGCTCGGTCAATACCAAAGCGACCTTCCCTTAGACCGGTCAACAGTGGGCGCGCAATCAATCATCTCGGCTGAACAGTGCAGTCAGGGCACACATCACGCCCTTCGTGTACACACTATGCCATGCCTAATCTAGCCGACCTTGTGACAACGCCATGATCCCTACAACTGAGGTGCCAAAAGATGGCCCGGCCCAAGACCAAGGCCTGTACCAAGGTAGCCTGGTCGAGGTAGCTTGTCACAACACAAAACCCCATGTTGGTACAGTTTGGCCCAACACTACATTTTAGGTTCCTCTAGTACGGCCCAACACCAGGTTTCATGTTGGTACAACTCGGCCCCCTGTTTGGCACAAATATCCCTCTCACTAGATATTTTTATTAAATTCAATATATGCTTTTATTAAATTTAATGCACTTTTTAACTATTTTTAAGATTTTTTTTTTAGATCGACAAAAATTAGTTGTTAGTTGTTAGATTAGGGAGTAAACCTCCCCACCAAGGGACTTTTCATCTTAATTTCAATATGGGTAAATTATGCAAATGGTCTATGTAGTTTATATGATGTGTCAATTTGGTCCCTGTTGTTTTAATTTGTTCGATTTTTCTCCTTAGTTTAACGGATTGTGTCATATTGGTCCAATAAATAATGGCCGTTAGGTTTGGTGGATAGAAACTCAAACAATGTGTCAATTTGGTTTTTGTATAAAGACCAAATTGACACATTGTTTGAGTACGTTACGACTTTCCGTCCACAAAACTTAACGGCCGTTATTTATTGAACCAATATAACAGATTGCGTTAAATTAAAGAGCAAAATCGAGCAAATTCTAATAACATAGACCAAATTGACACATCATGTAAATTATAGGAATCATTTATATAATTTACCCTTTCAATATTAAACAATGCCTCTAAAGTACTTGTTAACTTTTGCCATTGTTGAACTGAAACTCAAGTCCCTTTTTTTCATACTTCTCTAGGTTTTCATTTGGATTTATGAATTTAAAATGAATGAATTTTGTATCACTCATTAAACGAGTATACCCTCTAATTTAATGTATTATTTTAAACCTAAATTTGAAAACTGGATTAGAGGGTTTTAAATTCAAAACAATATGGTAAATATAAATCTTTACTTGTACATTGATCTTAAGTTCTAGAGGTCTCCAAATTCTCTCAAATTTAGATTTGATCACATAATGATAAAATGAATTTTTTTATAAAAAAAATAGTCATTCATCCAAATGAAACCCAAATTTTTATACTGTTATTATAGAGTGAGAACATTATGATAGTTAATAATAAAGAAAAAAAAATTACTTATTTTTTAGTAGACATAAAAGTAATGCCTTGTTAAAGATGTATGATGATCTACTGGCTCACGTGCAACCATTGAATATGATAAATGGATGAAGTTGAGAATGCTAGTGATATCATATTGTTTTTACAATCATATTTTAGTATCAATAAATCTTACTATTTTAACCAATCTTACAATGATTATTTTTGACCAATCTTTAACTTTGTCCCTTGATATGATTATTTTTAGTGGACACATTAATTATATAATTTATCTTCAAAGTAATGGATAATTTACTTATAGCAGAAGGATGGATAATTTACTTATAGCAGAAGGAAGTAACTTAAAAACAAATTAGTTTCAAACAAATATTTGATGAAACCAAATCTACTCTGTTGAATTGGACCATAAGGGAAAAGGCAATGGGTCCTTATAGAAGTAGTGAAAGTTAGCATGCAATTATGTGGACAAAATTAAGTACATATTTTAATGTGTCTTTTTTGTTTTTTTGGTAAATAGATTATAGTTTAGTGTGCCCATGAGCATTTGAGGACAAATTATATTTGAATTTTAAATATAAAATTAAGTAAATAATTTATTTTAATTTTTTTAACAAAAAAAGAGTTTGTGTGGCTGTGGGCATTTCATAGCGGCAACAAAGTTTTAATCTATCTCTATCTATCTATCTATCTATCTATCTATATATTTGTACTATCATCAAGAGAAAGTTTTAATTGATGTAGTGAAATCTTATTCTCTTCATACCACGTGGCAGTGTTTTTTATTTTAAAAAAAAAAAAGTTACACAAATCCATAATTATGGGTTTAAGGTAGGAGGACTTACACCACTTAAGATGAGCACACATCATATTAATTTCATTATTTTTTTTTATTCTTACTTATTTAAATTACACACGTATTATGCGCATTACTGCTAATTTTATTAATTCTACACATTGTTACTAAAATTTATTTTTCCTTTTTTTTTCCAACATAAATGGTTTCACTTTTTCTTTTGTTTTTGTAGTCTGAAAATCTTTACTAGTCTCTTGGTCGAAACATTAAAATAATGACATAAAAATTATTTCACAATTGAAATAAAATTCAAAGATTTGTTCAATGTGTTGTGCCATCTATAATCTATTTTATATATAATTGATACTATTTAAAATTACTTTCTTTATTAATTGATGTTCATAAATGTATTTATTTTTTCAATTATCTTTTTCTCTCTCATTCATTAATACAACCCACCCCCCCCCCCCCCCCAAAAAAAAAAAAAAAAAAACTCTCTTTATCTCGATCATTAGCTAATATAAATAAAAATTATTTCTTTTAATTTCAAACTTTCGAAAAACCAAAATCCATATAAAGTGTGTTAAAAATGTATAAAAACTGTAAGAGGAGTGTGCTGGGCTGCATCAGGAGGAACATTTCTCGGTGTTTGGGTTGGTAAAATGGAGCTTCTGCAGTGGGTGTGTGGAGTTTGGACCGGAGTAGAAGATTTGTACAATGGGTGTTTTGGTTGGTTGTTTGTCCTGGGGTGTATTAGGTTGCTATGGGTGTTCGAAGCTTGCTAGTGGGTGTTCTGTTTGGAGAGTATTAATTGGATTAATTGGATGTTCTGTTAGTGGGTGTTCTTTCGGTTGGGTGTTCTGTTAGTGGGGGCGTTTTACATATGGGGTGTGTATTAATTGGATTTTGTGGGAGAAGTTTGTGTGTGTGTGTGTGTGTGTGTGTGTGTGTGTGTGTGTGTGTGTGTGTGTGTGTGTGTGTGTGTGGGGGGGGGGGTTTCATTTTTTTTTGTTGAGTTAAGTTCTTCTTAACTTTTGTTTTTATTTTATCTTTTAAAAAATTTATGAGGATGAGGAGTACTTTGTACTTTTCAAATCTCTCTCGGTACACTTCATCTACCTATACTCTTAATTTCATACTGTTAATGAAATTTTTCTTTGCTAATAAAAAAAAAAAAGTATAAAACTGTGTTGAAAAAATTTAATTTAATTTATTTTTTTTAAAAAAAAAAATTTGTAAAAAGTGTTTTGAATTTAGTGATAACTGTCTTGAGATTTACATATTTTTTGTTTTTTTAGTATCCTAGGGACACTTGTTAGCAAAAAAATCATCTTAAAAATAAGATTGAGAACAATATTCTTGTATGATAAGAAGATAAAACAAAGTAATCATTAGATTTGTGGGCCGTAACAAAAGTGCATTAGGATTTTTAAAGCAAAATAAAACTCAAAGTTTAGGCAAAAAAATTTACTTGAACACATAATTATGATACTAGGAAAAGTTATATTAACATTTTGAAGATTGGTTGATATTACCAACAAAAGCATACATGATAGAATTATTTTTATTTTTACCAGAACATATATTTTACCCATGCATCACGGGGTTTAGCAATAATTTTACATGTAAATGGAGAAAATGAAGTGTTCAATTATAGATCATTATATTGATTCATTTTCAAACCCTAATTGACTTTCCTTGGTAAGATCACAATATGTCAAAAACATAATTAGTGAATTTCATATATTGATGCCTACTCACATGTTGAAAGAATACATTGTCCCTTAAGTTACATCATTGTCGCAAGAAGCATGGTATATATTGGACCTTCTTAGGAGGGAACAAAAGTAGTTAATTAATAATATGTGTCACTATATTCTCCTTAATTATATGTTGCATTGAGTTCATTTGCTTAGTGCTCAAGATATTTCATTCCACCAAATATTATAGTTTATTTCTTTCTTTTTACAATAATTAACTTGAGCAAACAAGATCACACATATTTCAAAAGAACATTCTAGCATCAATGATGCTAGTTTGAATCATTTTCTTATAGACGGACTTTTGAATAAGTGGATTTGGTTGTTTAATTGATTTGTACCATCTTTCCCACTGCCTTGCACTAACAACTCATGATGTTATATATGAACTTTTGATCTTCATTTGAATATATATATATATAAATTGTTGGTGCCCTTGGAGTATATATAGTTCCACACTAATTACAATAGAGAAATATATTCTTAAATAAAATTTATATTATCACAAAAATGATGTGATAGTAGTATTTATGTAATTAATAATCATCTTAATGATTTCTTTATTTCAAAAAGATAGGCTCATAATGATATCATATTATTCTGTATATTTTTCCGATTTATATAGCATTCCTTATTGCAATATTGGTGCAAGATACATTTTAAACATCATAAGAAGTCTTGTTTTATTTATTAATAAATAATTAAGTGAATTAGCAATTTTTAATGATATTGGAAATATATTTTAATTAACAATTCAAGTAACTTTATTATTGTATAGGAAAGTAGTTAGAAATTTTATTTTTTTTTCTGTTAATTAAATTTTTTTGATGAGAAGCTATTTGTAATTTCAAAACTATAAGGAACAATTTGTATTTTAAACAAAGTTTAGATGATGTGTTTGTAATTTACCTTTTTATTATTATTTTTACTTTTTATACAGAAATTGTTGAAAAGTCCACTCTAAGGAGGGTATAAGTCATTAGGCCCAAGAAATATTTTTTGTTGGTGAGAGGTCTACCCTTATGAAATAGTTTGGTGTCTTTTTGTTTGTTCAAAGCTATTTCGCTTTCTAATTTTATCCCAATTTATCGGTTTGACATTTTCTTATTTGTTTAATTTTTTTAACTATCTGTTCAAATTTATTTCTACTTGTTCAAATTATTTTTATTTGTTCAAATTTTATATCCGTGTTATTCAATTTTTTTGACTATCCGCTTAATTTTTTCCCTTTATCTGCTCAAATATCTTTCCAAATTTTGTTACTTGTTCAATTTTTACTTTTATCTATTTAAATCTATTTATCCAAATTTTATTATCTGCTCAAATTTTTCGCTTATCTGCTTAAATATATTTGTCCAAATTTTATTATATGTTCAAGTTTTTTTCCTAAATTCTATTTGTTGATTTTTTATATGTTCAAATCTTTGTTATCAAAATACACCAAGCCATTATTTGTTCAAATTTTGAATAGATCTGTCCAAATATTTTATTATCTCTTATTTTCATCTTCTTGTTCCAATCTGTTTCAACAACAACAAAATTGAACAGATTTGTGCACATATAAACACATACAAATCCTAACACAAATCCTCTCTCAAACCCTCTTACTTTATAGAATCATTCTCTTTATAGATTTCTCTCTCTTCATCTTCTTGGAAGCCTTCTCGCTCAAAACATCTTTCTTCATGGATCCTAACAAAAAACAAAGACTCTTTTCTATGACTTTTGAACACTGTAATATAATAACTTAAAAACTAATATTTCAAAAATCTCAGATCTAAATGATAGGGTTTCAAATAAAAATTTTTAATGAGAAAAGACTTTATATTTTCAAATAAGAAATCTCATATCTAAAACATATGTTTTTTAATAAGAAATTTCAATAACATGAAGGCATTGGTGCTTCAAACTTCAAATCTTACCTTCTTGAGGGGAAAAGAGAGATGATCGGATAGATTTTTTTCAAATCTAACATCACTGATCTCCAAATATTAGATCTACACATGTAGAGGGAGCAAACTGTTGAGAAAGCACTAGTTGATACTTCGTTACAGGGTTTGAGTGCTAGAGATGCAACAAAACAAGCCCATATCACACTTCCATGACCTCGAAGATGAGGATGAAGATGGAGAAGATCGAAGATCAAAGATGAAAACAAAGATGAAAAAGATCGAAGATGAACAGATCACACCCTCTATTATCGGAGATGAACATATCGCACCCGCCACATCAATCTCGCCACTGCCACCATCGAAATCGAGGTCGACTTCGACAAGCTTGGCTTTGTAAGAGTAGGTCGATTAGTTCCGATAGAAAAGATCTAGGGTTAAGGTAGGTAGATCTGCAGGAGCTGGCATTGGATCGGCAATGGTAGGAGTGCAGTGGTGATGGTGGTTAAAGTGACATGGTAACAAAAGAGTCATCACTGATAATGGCGGTGATGGAGGTGGAAATGATGAAAATGACTTTTTAACAAAAGTTGTAGAGAGAGAGAGATAAGTCTAAGAAGAGAAAGATAGAGAGAGAGAGAGATAGCGTTTGGTGAAGAAGAGAGGCACAACGACAGAAGTGAGGAACCCTAGCCCAACCCGTCACAGATGAAGAAGAGAGAGAGAGAGAGAGAGAGAGAGAGAGTGTGTGTGTGTGTGTGTAACGCCCCAAAATAATAACAACAAACCACCTCATAATATTCAATGGGAAAATAAAAGTTTATACAATATTAACCTTTCATTAATTCTTTTTACCGCACAAAAGAAGATATATGACATGTGGTAATCACATGAAACAAAAGAAAATATGAATAAGTTTATGTCTTAATGGCTACATCTTTCCAAGCAGATACTTGGATACAACAAAATAAGTTAAACTCAATACATATGAAGTCTAAGGCTTGTACAATAAATATTCACACAACAAAACTAAAAGAAGCTCTCGCTCTGAGGTTCTACCAAGTTACTTCCTTGGTGGAGGCATATTATCAAGACTTGAAAGTTGTTTTCCATATAAGGTGAACTAATGCCCAGTAGAGATACTTGAACACATGAAACTTAACAAAGTCATATAGTGAATGCATATGCATGCCATTTATCAAAAAGTTACACTTCCTCTTTCTAAACAATGCAATGCCATAATTATATATCAATTCATAAAACAATACATTTTATATCAAAAAATAGGGCAGAGGATAAATAATACTGGAAATCTCTAGATACATGTCTGTCAGTAGGCTATACAAGGACTACCAAAGCCATTTTACTTGTACTAATTTGAAGGATCGACACCTAACTGCACATGTTTATGGACTTTTGCCAAGAACACACAAGCTAACATAATAAAACCATAACCACACCTCCTAACTTGATTCACCAATGTATTCACCCATTTTTCTTTAAAATAATACATTCTCAATTTAGGATATGAAATAATGTTCAATGCAAAATGTATGAGTAAATGGTTTTCATTTAACCTATTTCTTATGCAATTTCTAGAATAATCAAACCATCTTTTACCGATAGCCCAAAACTGATATCCCTACATAAAAATAAATTTTCCAACAAGAAGCATAATCTCATAATTTCAATATAGGAGTGATCTTACTTATTTAACTCCACTCTTATCATCAACATTTATATGTATGTATATCATATCAAAACCGAACTTCTTCCATTTATTTATTAGTTTCAAGAAATTCAATAATTTCTAACCAAAAATCTATACCTTTCAATAATGCCTTTAAAAGAGAAATATCCAAGATTTCAGTAAATTAACAAGATAACCATCTTCACAACACCTCTCATGAATCCATTTGAAAGACCCTCTTTTATATTCCCAAAATCAAACCCAAATCAAAACCCTCAATTCCAAATCACTACCCTTTTTAAAATATACATAACATAGTTAAGAATCATACAGAAAGGTTAAAGAAATCCCTACCTCAAGACTAGAAGAGTTGATAAACAAGACTCAAGATTTGACGAAGTTGAAACTCGAACTTTATCCGATCAAAACGCCCACCTCTACGCGGTCTGCACTTTTCTCCAAGGTACTATGGTGGAGAAATCAATGCATTAGGGTCTATGAAAGTATTTAAACAAGAACTAGAGAGAGAAAGTGAAGAAATTAGGTTTAGGGGTGTTTTAGAGAGAGAGAGAGAGAGAGAGAGAGAGAGGGATTAAAAAGTGATTGAAAATGACCTTTTCCCAATCTGATATACGTAAAGATCACTCAAGCAATCAAACTACTGCTCAAGCATCAAATACAAGAAAGTGACACCGCTCGAGCAACCAAAACTTGGCTTGAGCGTACAATGACCCTCTCCCAAAAGTTTTGCAGACTACAAAAGATCTCTCAAGAGAAGAAAGTACCGCTCGACCGATGATCACCATACTCTCAGTAGTTTTGCAAACCTACAAAAGTATTAAGAGAACCCAAAGACCACTCGAGCAACCAAACCACTGCTCGAGCGAACAAGAAAAGAAATAGATAGCAATTCTCATGAAAAACTAACTCTCAACCTGTTCAAGACACAACAAACAACTCCAAACAACCAAACCCAAATAAGAACAAGATAAGAAGGAGTATATACAACGATAAAAAGTATCGAATCCTAGATCTAAGAACATGAAAGAGTCGGGTCTAACCCGAGCTGTCATATAGAGAGAGAGAGAGAGAGAGAATATGTTTGGTTGGTTTCCACCATATACCATATATATAGGAGTACTCTGGTCATTTTGCAAGAAGTTATCTTTATAGACAAAGTATTTTAGAGTGTAAACCTTTGGGCACAAAAATTCTAAAATTAGATTTATGGACCAAGTGTCCTTTTATTTTTATTTTTATTACTTTCCAAATAGATCGGTTGTTGACTTTTTGGTTAAAATAGTTAAAAAGTCAAAATATCCAATCACATCACTCTCTCTACTTTTATACATATCTTTTTCTTTTTTCTTTTTTTTATAATAAAAAATCAAAAACTAACTAAAATAACCACTTCCCAAAAACCCTCAAACGTTCTAATGTTTTCTAGCTACCAACCTTCACATTCTCATATCTTGCGTGTGACAAACACGCTACACATTTACATCATTCAACAAAGGCTTGGACATAAACGGTGTACAAATCTCAGATCAAGCCGGGTTCATGCCAGATTCACACTACATAGTAAAAAAATAACAGCCGTGATAGAGGCCTCGAATTTGAGGCCTCGAATTTGGCTCGAACAGAACCAGAGGGGAGGGGAGAGGAGGGGAGGGGAAGAAGAGAGAGAGGGGGAGGGGAGGGAAAAAAGAGAGAGAGGAAGGGAGAAGAAGAGGGAGCCGCCGGTGGGCCGAACTGGAGGGGGCCATAATCACCGGGGGAGGAGGAGGAGGAGGAGGAGGAGGCGAAGGCGGGCCGGAGGCGATCGGACGGCGAGCTCGACGAGCTAGATCGGGCGACGATCGTACGACTGGCGAGCTCAACGAGCTGCGACGCGAAGTCTTCGAATCCAACCTCCCTCCTTCTCTCTTCTTCCTCCTCCTCCCTCCTCCGTTCTCGCGAGGAAGAAGAAGAAAAAAAAAAAATGATTTCGAGGCAAATTCGAGCCTCAAATTCGAGGCCTCAATTATTTTTCAAAAAATAAAGTGTCATCTCAAGATATCATGCCTATTTTAGCTATCCCAAGGCTAATTCTAAAAATTTTAAATTCCAAACTCGTTCACCAAACTCAATAAATATGAATTATTAATTTTGATTTTGATTTTTTATATTTATCTTGAATGTATATCAAATTATTTAAATTTTATTTATTTATTATTTGAATTTAGAACGATAACAAAATTGAATGATAAAATAAATATAATTTTTGCCAAATATTTTAATTTGAGCCCTAGAAAGACATATATATAGTCTTTATATTTTTTTACTTCATTTTATAATTAAAATAATATAAAATTATAATTAATATTTTATAAATAGACTCATCGAATTGGATTGAGCTATAACTCGTTATTTCAAGTCCAATCTGAATAGTCATTTGATAATTAATTATTTTAGTTGACTTTTTACTTTTTACAAAATGACATACAAAAAATTAGAAAGAATGATATAATAATTTATAATATTTTTTTAAATTTTTATCTAAAATCTCAAGTCGCCAAACTACCGCTGGGCCATCAAAGGCAGTGTACACCATAGAGATGAGAAGCAAACAGAGTGACAAAAAAAAATAAAAAAAATAAATTACGAGTTAATCTTATGTGATAGACTTAATTATTTATAAGTTTTGAAAAAAAAATTAATGTATCAATAAGGTCTAAATTACTTATTTTTAATCTAATAGTTTATAAATATATTGATCGATAAAAAAAAAGTGTAAGATTTATAAATAAATAAATTTAGTAAATAGGGGAGATTCATAACAGAAATGATATATTCCTTTAACTTAAGAGTTCTAAAAATATATTAATGATTTGGAAATTTTTTAAAAAAAATAAAAATAAAAAATCAAGATCAAAACATTATATTACATGAGACCCACATACAAATTAAAACTATTAAAGATCTTAATTTAGAACTTTCAATCTTTTTTTCGACCCATAAATATCCAAGGGTACAATTGTACTAATTTAAAGCATTTTGTTGCAGCAGAGTGCCCCCTCACCTTTTATACGGGCTTTTCCCCCCTCTCTCTCTCTTTCTCTCTCCTTATATCTCTGCTTATGTATGAGTTCGGATCGTCTGTCGTGATTGTCTGTGGTGCTTCCTGCGGCGGTCCAAAACGACGTCGTTTTGGACCATTTTTTTTCTTTTTCTTTTAAGCCTCTTTTTCTTCTCTCTCATCTCTCAAATGTCTGAGAGAACCCAAACACACAGAGACGAAGATGGATGGCGAGAGAATGGATTCAACACAGTAGCATTACCAAAATTTGCAAAATTATCTACACCTCTTCCTCTATTATCCATCTCTCTCTCTCTCTCTCTCATATCGGTACAAATCAAACCACTTCGAACACAAATTTGAGAGATTCAGATCAAAAGAAGGCCTCAATAAAATATATATATATATATGTATATGAAATTATTTTCAAATATTGATATGAGTTTGAAATTGTATATGAATCTGATCTTGAAGTTTTCAAACCCACTTTGTTTTCAAATATATGTATATATCCACACCAAAAAAAAAAAAAAAAAAAAAAAAAAAAAAAAAAACTTAATAAATGATACCCATTTCATGTGTTCCAAAAAAACACACAGATCACACTTCATGAATCAAACCCACTCGATTTTTTTTTCGGCAAAGGATCTTTGATGCTCTATAAAGACATTTCAAGAACATCCGTTGTTGGAGGGCAATCTCTTCATAGCAATGCAAATCGGAACAGATCTGAGACCATTGGAGTAGATCGGAGGAAGATGACCAAGTTTCTTGGCTTTAGTTTCAATACTAGTGCGATCAAACAAGTTCACAACTTCATAACTTCAATTCCATCCCGATCAAACATCCTGAACAACTTCACAACTTCTCTATTCTGTGGTGTTTTGAAAATAATGAAGTGAAAAAGAGGCTTAAAAGCAAACGAAAAAGAAGGGAAAAAAAAAAAAGGGACCAAAACGACGTTGTTTTGGACCGCCGCAGACAACCATGGCAGACGGTTCGGACTCGTCTCTGTATATCAATGGCTCAGCTTTTCATCGTACTTTAGTCGTATCATCATTCATACATGCTTTTCGAGGTTTTGCTTTACACGTCCTCATGTCTTAAATCCTAGCCGACACAGCTCATGTGCATTATTTTTCGAAAAAAAATACTTTGAGTTCTAATTTTTGAACTCTAAAACCAGTTCTAATGAGCTTTTAGTCGGTCTTACTCACTGTAACGTGATATTTTAGTCTTGGTTTATTTGTTTTTTTTTTTTTCCTTTCTATGCCATTAGTGCTCCATTAAAATACTAAAATTAGTACTCCGAATCATTGTTATATTTTTACTGTATAAAAATAAAGACAAGATTAGGTTTTAAGATTGTTTTATGGGAGAATTACGAGACAAATAAAAAAATTTATAAAAATATGTGAAGTGTAAATAATTTTGTAATGGTATAAGTAAAAAGTTGTAGAGGTACAATTTTGACTCACACTCCTCTATATTTGTATGAAAAAAATGTCTATCTCCACTAGGATATAATTCTCTCATATTTTAGTACTTGTTTATTACGAAAAAAACATATAAAAAGTAGAGAAGTGGTGAATTCAATAAATTAATTTTTTTTTATACCCAAAAGCCTCTTTTGAGAACTTAACTATTTTAGTAACTTTCATGAGATAAAAAAGTTGTGTGTTTAGGATGATTTGTGATTTTTTTAATAATTGAATTGATAGTTGTGAGAGAAAAAATAATTAATTAATATGTAAAACGTGACATTTTATTTTATTGATTATTTTAATTTTTTTAATGATTATTTTAACCAAACCCTAACTTCCCAAACAACGGGAAATATCAAATGAGTTTAAAATAAAAAAGAAAAAAAGTAAATATAAATCAATAATAAATTTTAGAATAAATTACACTTTGCTCTCTTTATGTTTTGTGACTTTTTGACTTTGACCCTTAGGCCTCGTTTGTTTCAACGTATAACATTTTATACAAATTTTTTTTCTTGTAAATTGATTTTACACAAAAAAAAAAAATTTTGTTTTTATTTCTTGACATTTGGTTAACACTTGAAACAAAAACATTTTATTGCCTAAAAGAAAATTTCAATAAGGTGTCATTTATGACTTTTTAGTAAGTTAAGATATTTATTTGAAAATGTTAAATGTGTTGAACAGATAGTAAATGAGAGTTGACTTTGTAAAATAAACTTATGAAAATTTTAAAAATAAGTCATTTTTGGAAAAATGATTCAAAAATATTTACTTGCTTTTTCTTCAACCAAATAACAGAAAGAGTACAATATTTTTGACAAAAATATTTTACGTCAAAACAAAAAGAGCCTCAAACTTTTTCTTCTTTTTTTTTTTTTTTCAACTTTGACCCTTCATGTTTCTCATTTTTCCCAGTTTATTTCTGAAGTTAATTTCTATTTAAAGATTAGACCAAAACATGTCATAATAACTGTTACATACATAAAATATATATTATTATATTAGAATTTAAGTTTATGTTAGATATGTGAGTTATATATAATAAAATATGTTTATACCACGTGACTATTAATGTGTCATTTTTTGTCTAATTTTTAACAAAAATTAGTTTTAGGAGTAAATTGCGAAAAACTTAAAATATGAAAGGTTAAAATGAGAAAAAATAAACTTTAAGGGCAAAGTGGAAAAGTGATCAAACATAAAGGGGCAAAACGTATTTTACCCTAAATTTTATAAATATTAATAATTAAAATCATAATTTTTTTTCATAAATCTGTAATTTTTTTTTAAAAGGTACACTGATTTGTAATTTATTATTTTTTTTTTACTCAAGACAAAAAAATTACTCCATCATTCTCAATTTGTTTATTCATCTTAAGAAATCCAACATATTAAGGAAACATATAATTATTATATTTTAATTCAAATTTTGAAATATTTTTACTATCATTATCCTTTTATTTGAATTTTAAAATAGATTTATAATGATTTATAGTAGGTAATTTTGAAAATCTAACAAAATTTAATATTTCAAAATAGAAAGTGGATAAAATTTTGAAAAAAATCAAAATAGAAAGGTGAACAAAGCAAATAGAACAAACGGAGTACTAAGATTTATAATTTCAACGAACTTTTCACATATGTTAAAATTCTTTCACATTTTAATATAAATTCATACATTTTTTATGTAACGCCTCAAAATAAATATGAAAAATCCATCGTAAAATCAATCATATTTTACAAGATCATAATGTGTTAAATTCTTTTATTCCAGTCTGTCTTATCTCAATTTCATTTATGTCAATTTAGTTCACCTCCATTCATGAGTCATATTCCTCATCTTCCAGACCGACCAACTGAGACTACAATTCAGTGGTTCTCAAACATACAAAATCAATACACGACACTTCAATTTGCCATTTTACGGAAATTTTCTTCGCCGGAATCGGCACCCATGGGTATGCACAGTTTTCCGGACTTACACCTTGACTGCACAAGCAAACTTAATTCAATGAAGACCATCCCTTTTCTTCCACATAATGGTACATCTCCTTTCTTCTCCCAAATACCGTACATATACAATGTATTATAACACCGTCATATTCAATGACTACCAATGAGAGATTAGTTTCAATTCACCTAATCCTCATGCAATTTCTACAACAATCATGGCTATCCTCCACCGATAGTCCAAAACAGATATTTCTAATCAGATATACAATCTCAAAGGTAGATAAATTAGCCAAATTTTTATAGGTGAGAGATAATACATATCCAACTACACCGTTTACATAAGTAACCCTCAAATTTCACATTTTCAATACCAATTTCATTATTTATGCAAGGTCAATATTGGAGACAATATAGGGCAAAAACTCTATTTTTCCCAAGTTCATCCCAAACACCAAAAATCAACTATTTTAATACAATACAAGTTCATATCTACTTCCATAACCATTTCTATTACATTCATTTGACAACCCCCTCTTGAGATTTTAAATCAAAACCCTGGGTTTGTCTAAAATCCCCCAAATCCTAATCTTGTCCATACAACATCAAATAACTAAGTTAAAAATCATATGCAAGTATAGAAAATCCCTACCTCAAGCTTAGAAAACCAAAGGAAAAGATGGAGGAACTTCAAGACGCCGAAATCAAGCTTTAATCGAATGGAAAGAGAGCCCACGACGTGCTTTACCTTTTTAACAAAGGCATAAGGGTGGAGACATTACTAGATCTAGATGAAAAAGTAGAGAGAAGATAAGTTTTAGAGAGAGAGGGTTTCAACTTTAGGGTTTGGGAAGAAATAGATCTGAAAAAGTGATGAAAAAGTCATTTTCGCGAATTAATATACACACAGTCCGCTCAAGCGCAGGAGTTGACGTTTGAGCGTTAGACACAATAAGTTGTTTTGCTCGAGCGCAAGAAGTGAAGCTTGAGTGCATAATGCACACATCTAGTAGTTTTGTAGATAGAAGAATATCGCTCGAGCACAAGAATGGCTGCACGCACACCCGTTCGAGCATAGGAAACGTTGCTCGAGCGCAGATTACACTCTCATAGTAGTTTTGCAGACCTGCAAAAATTCTGAAAGTTTGCAAAGCTCGTTCAAGCGCAAGAAGTGCTGGTTGAGCAAAAAAGTAAAATTCTAGACAACAAAAGTTAGGAAACCGAACAACCAACCTATCCCAAACACAACCACAACAATCCAATAGCCAAAATTAAGGAAAAAGAAGATAAGCAAGACATATTCAATAATACGAAACCAAGAAACTCGAGCCAAGAATACAACAAGGGTCGAGTCAAAACCGGAATCGCTACAATCTCCCTCTTTAAGGAATTTCGTCCCTGAAATTTCAAATAATGTTTTAAAACTAAGTTAAAACCAATTATAATAACGATAGATAATCAATTCCAATAGCAAGATCCATTCTCCGGTCATCCCTTTTTATCAACTTGATACACAAGTTCCAATATTGAAAAAAAAAATAAAAAAATTCACATTTTCCAAAACATTTACAATGTTTATATTAAATTCATGTTTCCAAAACATACACAACATATATAATGTTCCTTTATATCCAAAACATATATAATGTTTTCACATTTCATTTACATAATAAATTTCCATTACATGCTCAAACATCAACAAATAAGTCTGGATATTTCTCACAAACTTCCAACTCGTGTTCCCACGTTGCTTCCTCAATCCCGTGATATTTCCACAATACCTTAACCAAGAGAATTGTCTTGCTTTGCAATACTTGGTCCTGAGTATCTAAGACTCTCACCGGTCTCTCCTGATACGAGGCATCCTCATCTACCTCCAAGTCAATCCAATCCAACATATGCGATGGATCTGGCTAATACTTCTAAAGCATGCTAATATGAAACACATCATGAACCCCGAAAAGCTGTGACGGCAAGGCCAAACAATAAGCCACCTCCCCAATCTGCTTTAGGATCTCAAAAGGCCTAATGAATCGAGAGGATAACTTCCTACTCTTTCCAAACCTCATTAAACCCCTCCTAGGTGATATCTTCAAAAAGACATGATCTCCTACCTCAAAGGACAAGGGCCTTTTCCTACAGTCGGCATAACTCTTCTGGCGACTCTAGACTGTAGCTAACCTCTTATAGATAAGTGCAACATTCTCCATCGTTTCTCGAACTAACCCCGAGCCCAATATTGATGCATCACCCACCTCGGCCCAATACACAAGAAATCTACAAGGTCGACCGTATAAGGCCTCAAACGATGCCATACCAATACTCGACTGGAAGCTATTATTATAGGCAAACTCTACTAAGGGCAAATATCTCTCCCACGAACCCTTAAAGTCAAGGACACAACCCCGAAGCATATCCTCTAAATTTTGAATAGTACGCTCTGATTGCCCGTTAGTCTGACGATGATACGCAGTGCTTAAAGTCAATCTAGTGCCCAAGACACTCTGTAAACTTTGCCACAACCGGGCCATTAAACGCGGATCTCTATCTAAAATAATCGTCACTAGGACCCCGTGCAACCTTACTGTGTCCCTAATGTAGAGGTCGGTAAGATAATCTACCGAGTCACTTACGCGCATAGGTATAAAGTGCGCCGATTTAGTCAACTAGTCAACTACCACCCAAATGACATCACTACCTCATTAAGGTCCATAACAAAATCCATCATGACATGCTCCCACTTTGACTCGGCCATAGGCAATGGTTGTAACAAACTCACTGGCCTCTGATGTTCGGCTTTCACTTGTTGACAAGTAAGGCATTTCAACACAAACACAGCTACATCCTTCTTCATACCTCTCCACTAAAACTGGCGACTAAGATCGTGATACATCTTTGTGCCTCCTGGATGCACTGCAAGGCATGAATGGTGAAACTCTTGGAGTACTTTCTCTCGGCAAGACTCCGGCACGAACAAACGGTCACGGTATCTCACACTCAGGTTGGGATACACATTCAAGCTTTTCTCTGCTTTCCCATTGGAGATCTTCTCCAGAACGGATTCTACCTCAAGGTCACCCTTTTGTGCTTCTATCACTCGGTTCACAGGTATAGATTGTGCAACTACGTAAAAACAAGGTCAAGAACCGAATCGGACTCACTAGGATGCAAGTTGAACTCCCCAATAGCACCCAATATCTCCCATTCCCGGATGGCAACACTAGCCATACTACCTATGAATTTCCTACTCAAGGCATCGGCCACCACATTGGCCTTTCTCGGGTGATAATGCAACTCGAAGTCATAATCTTCTATGAACTCCATCCACATTCTTTGCCTTAGATTCAAGTCTTTATGTGTAAACAGATACTTTAGACTTTTGTGATCTGAAAACACCTCAAACTTCTCACCATATAGATAATGTCTCCAAATCTTTAGGGAAAAAATCACTGCCACTAACTTTAGGTCGTGGGTAGGGTAGTTCCTCTTATGTGTTTTCAATTGCTGCAAGCCATAGGCTACTACCTTTCCCTCTTGCATTAAAACACAACCCAAGCCTTCCGGTGAGGCATCACAATATATCGAATAGCCTAAACCCCTCTTCGGAATAATTAACACTAGAGTAGTGGTAAGTCTAACCTTAAGCTCTTGAAATAAGTTTTCACACGTCTCACTCCATACAAACTTGATCAATTTCCTCGTCAATCTAGTCAATAGTGAAGCTAGCTTAGAGAAATCTTTCACAAATCTACGATAGTACCCGACTAACCCCAAGAAACCACGAATCTCGAAAGCATTCTTAGGTGGTTCCCAATCTTATACTGCCTCTATCTTGGATGAATCTACAGTCACCCATTCCCTAAACACCACATGGCCTAGGAACTTAACCTCTTTCAGCCAAAATTCATATTTCCCAAACTTAGCATATAACTTGTGGGCTCTAAGCAACTCAAGTACTACCAGCAAGTGTTCCACGTGCTCCTCCTCAAAGGGTGAATAAATCAAGATGTCGTTCACGAAAACGACTACAAAATGATCTAGAAATTCACGGAAGATTCAGTTCATCATGTCAATAAACATAGTTGGTGCATTGGTGAGCCCAAAAAGCATCGCTAGAAACTCATAATGGCTATATCGTGTACAAAATACCGTCTTCGAGATGTCCTCCTCCCTCACTCTCAACTAGTTGTAACTCAATCTTAGGTCTATCTTAGAAAAGTATCAAGACCCCTTCAACTAATCAAACAGATCATCTATACGAGACATTGGATATTTGTTCTTGACAGTTACTGTAGACACCCCATTTTTTACCGTCCTTAAGACTTGGACGTCACCGCTTGAACACTCGGTGATTATCCATGTTTGTATTCGTCTTGAGTTCCCGGAGGCCTCGGCTACGCGCCTTGCCCCAGGATCTCTCGACTCAGCTGTTTCGTGTCTGATTTTGCACCAAACACTTGTGTTTTGCCTTGGAAGGGCAAGGAATGGTTTGTAGGCCATCCTCACACTCCACCGGCCATGGCTTGAGGCCACCGGCTTTGTTTTGTTGCCACCGGCCAAATGTTTGGCCGGCTGGCACTATAGATGGCCGGCCGGCTATCTTTCTTTGGACAATTGCATTTTTGGCCGGCCGACATCGCATCCGCTTGCAGATATTTTTTGTGCAGCTTGAATGCACTTGGCTCCCCTCCATATATGTGTATAGAGGGATCTCCGTTTTGTTTAGCTTGTCTTGTAAGCTTACAAGATTGAGCTCTATAAGAGGGAGCCTCTTCTCTTTGGTTTAGGGTTAGCAAAAAATAGAGAGGAGAGCTCTGGTTTTTAGGGTTAGCATAAGTGTATCTATCCTATATCTATACCTCTCTCTCTCTTGTATTTGTGTGTGTTTTGTCTTACTTTTGTACACAAACACCCACTATCACACTATCCTCTTGGAGCTGAGCCCCTTGAAGGTTGTTTTTGAAGTTTTGAAGCTAGTTTGAGCCAAGGAAGCTGCTGGTCTCCCATCCTTGAAGAGGGTCTACAAGGGTGAGCATTTACTCCTTTAAATACCCCATTTTTGCATTGTATTTTCGCCTACCTTACAACTATTTTTGAGCTTAACATATAACATAGAAAAGTTCTATTTTCAAGCCCTCTAAATAGTTGTTTAAGAGTGTTCTAAGCTTTGGGTTTGTTTGACCCCTCTTAAGCCTTGAAAGGCTCCATTTTGTGCCATTTTGGTTGAGATACGGGACCATAGTGTTTGGGCCTTCTCACCACTGAAGTCTTGAGAGATTTCAGAGGTGAGGATGGTGCCTTGAGGTCCTAGGAAGGAGAGGGCCACCCCCTCTCCTTGTTGTCCTTGAAAAGGGCCTTTTTTTGCCTCTTGAGGGAGCATCTAGTCTAAGTGTGTATTGGCCATGCCTGTTGATTTTCATGCTAATTATGTCATAATATAGCATTGTGTTTAGTTGGTTTGGACACACCTTGCTTGTTTAGCATACATGTCATGTAATGCCATATTGTAGCCTTAACATGTATCTAGGTTTTAACCCTTGTTCAAGCATGTTTTAGGCCAAGCTTTATGAAGCTTACATGCATATTTTAGTGTGCTTAAGGACTGTTTTAGGTCATTTGAGTCATTCATGTCTTGCTTTGTATAGCTACCAT
This sequence comes from Camellia lanceoleosa, assembly GCA_025200525.1. Classification (NCBI taxonomy): domain Eukaryota; kingdom Viridiplantae; phylum Streptophyta; class Magnoliopsida; order Ericales; family Theaceae; genus Camellia; species Camellia lanceoleosa. The sequence continues at coordinate 43,494,156 of CM045765.1, forward strand.
GCAATCCCTCTTGTATGCCTTAAGCATTGGCCCCGCTAGCATGCCATCCTTGCTTTGTTTCAATGGTTTGGAACCACATACTATGTTATTTCAGACCTCATGATGTACTTACATTCTTGCATTTGATGTCCCTTTAATGTTTCATAAGGTTGTCATCTCATGCTCCATGTTTTGGACCTCTAATTGCATGCTTATACTTGTCTTGTTGGCTGGGTTTGGCACCATTTTAACATGATTTTCAGAGCTTTCTATGCATGCTAATTGTCCATGTTTACCTCCTTTTAAGTGTGCTTAGAAGTTGTCCCTTTATGCTTAGGAATTGGACCATATTTGCATGCATGTGTGTGTGTGTTTTGGACCTCGCTTCTATAGCATTGGCCACTGTTTTAGGCTTGTTTGAGGGCTGCCTAAATTAGTCTAAGTCTATCCTTCATGTGTTATAGCATGCTTGCCTTGTACATTATTGCATACTTGGCCTATTACATGTTATTGCTTGCTTGAAATGATGATGCATTTGGCATGCATTTCATTGGTTAAGTTGTTTTGCATTGCTCCTATGCTTAGTCCACTTTACATGTTCTTGCATGTTTGCCACTAGCATAGTTGTCACATGCCTTGCATGCTCATTTTGCATACTTAGCCTCCATGTCTAGGTTGCATTCCATTTGCATGCATGCTTGGCCTCTTGAAATGCTTAGGATAGAGGTTGAGTTCCATTGGTTTGTTTATGTGCATTGCATTCCATATCAAAATGCACACTTGATTCTTTGGGCCATCATGCATGGAAATGCGTGATTGGTGGTCTGAGAATCGAGGCCCATCCTCCTTTGAGTCATACACATGATAAGGAGTGTGGTTGGTGCATACATTGCTTGAAATGCATTGCCATGCCAAGTTCTCTCTCCGTCACAAACCGATTCTGCAGAAGGTTTGGCGGCCGCCATCTTCAAGGCTTAATCGCCATCTATCAGTGGCCGATAACTCAATTTGTGGCCGGTGACCATTCTCTATGGCCGGTGGCCATCCCCCACAGCCGGTGGTGTTCCACAATTCTCAGAGAGCATACCTTGGGAGTTATGCAATTTTCAGAGGAGCAGAACAGTCAAAGCAGAGGCAGCTTGTGCATGGCAGTGACTTCCGAGCGGAATCGGGCACGCATCGCATCGGACCCTCTTCCCGAGGCTGTTTATTGCTTAAATTAGATTAATTAATTTGCTTAATTAATTAGGTGGTTTGTAATTATTTAATTAGCTTGTTAGTTAGTTAAATTGTATTATTCTTTCAGCCCCTCCGAGCGAGGGCAAATTTGTAATAAGTGTGCGTGAGTGTGTGTATGTCTTCCAACCTCACGTCTTTCTTTCTTCCCTTTTATTTAACTGCTTACAATGGTTAGATTTATGGCATATTTACTTTAGCATCCTTATGCTATGCATGCATGCATCATTCATCAGTATTGCATGCACCGGGCTTGGCACATCATGCTAACTGCATAAGTATCTCACTTCCAAATTGAATACGTGCTATCTGTGCATTTTCACATGACATCCTTAGATTAGCCGAGCTTATTCTAGTGACATTTTGTATGCGATGCATTAGCCACTTAACATGAACTAGGATCACGCGCATGATTACTAATATGTTCTTGTTTTGGCACGGAGTACTTTGTAAGTATTTTATGCTTTAGCATCTCGCACGAGTGTGAATGTTAACATGACAGCATGCTTACCATGTGGCTAGATGCTTATGTGATATAACTGCCTGAATGCCTGTGGGTGAAGGTTGGATTGTTCGAGTTGGAACAACTCACTCCGTATTTTAGCCTACTTGCGAGTAGCAAATTCCAAAACGTTTTCCAAATAAACGGATATGTAATGTTTTGTTCCAATTTAGGCAATTTGGTCTATACTTGTTTGCTGTGCGCATAACTTAGTAATTCTAGGCTAATAACCGGAATAAGGACATGTAATGTTTTCAAAACAAAATATTACGGTTAGTAGAGGCTGATCTTCGAATCGGGCGAGAGGGGGTGCTCATAGCTGACCTTCCCCAATCGTACCCAAGCTCTTGAGCCGAGGCAACTTTGGTGATGACGGACACGTGGCCTTTGGCACCGCGTCAGGGTTTCCTAAATTCCCCCATAAAAAATATTTAGGTGGCAACTCTGTATCTAGCAAAGCAGTCCATGTTTGGCACTTCTTTAAAAAAAATCTGTTTTCTCAAAACGATTTGCTGGATTTGGACTCTTTGGTTCAGATTGAGAACCGCGACAATTTGAGTCCGAACTGTAGTAGACCCACAAACGAACAGAACGGGACTCATCCTCCCGGGGTGTTCGGGGACGTCTACAGTTACCTGGTTCAACTTCCAGTAATCTATGCAAAGTCACAAAGCACCATCTTTCTTCTTGGCAAAAAGAGTCGGTGCTCCCCACGACGAAGTACTAGGGTAGATAAAACCCTTATCTAACAATTGTTAGAGTTGAATCTTCAACTCACTCAACTCGGCAAGTGCAAATCTATATGATGCCATAGAAATAGGTGTTGTGCCAGGCACTAAATCAATAGAGAACTTGATCTCTCAATGAAGTGGTAAACTAGTAAGATCATCCGAAAAAACATCCGGGTATTTACAACTGCCCTTGGCAAGTCAACTCGGACTTCATCACTCAGTACTCAGGAAGTTAGAAAGAAGGAAACTAAGCTCACTCCAACCACGCAGATCATATACCGGTGATAAGACTCTATCCACCCGGTCCCCCAAGAAGTAAAAGCAATCACCACTCAGAGTACATACAGTAACTCTCTGACGGTAGCAATCTATAACATCCCAATATGAAGACAACTAGTCCATATCCAAAATAACGTCAAATCTAGACATATCAATCAATACAAATGCAAATAGAAGTCAGCGACCGACAACCTCTATGTCACAACCCCGACACCCCTGCTTCAAAACAATCTCAACCCCAATAGGTGACTCTACATAGAGAGGAGATGCTAATTGAGCCAACTCTAATCCCAAAACTGATGCAAATGCAAATAAGATAAATGAATAGGATGCACCAGTATCAATCAACACATTAGCAACTGAATTACAAAACAAGAAGGTACTTTTCACAACAAAAGGCGTTGGTACTAGATCCAGTGCGGTAATAGCATACACATGCTCAGAGGCCTCGCTCAACCTCGCCACCCCTGAGCATAAACATGATGCAATCGATTAAGCCAAGAGGCTCCTCGATGGCCTCAGATCAGGCCTGGTTGGTGGCTCTATGTCTGTCTCGAACCAGATGCACTGGGTGTGTCACCCAACTGTGGGAAAAATCTCTTCATGTACCCCGCCTGCCCACACTAATAACAAGTGAGTAGCTACCCTCTCCATTGACTCTAGCTCTGAGAACGAGCCAAAGATGGTGTAGACTGTTGCCCTCCTCCTCTCTGTGGGCGAGCCGAAGACTTGTGGTCCAACTAACCACTTTTGAAACAAGTAATGTCTCCCTGACCACCCCTCCCAGAACCCGAACTCAGTACTGGAAAAGTAGACCTCGACTGAGCTCCCTGGGATGGCTATGGGTTAGAACCCTTCTGCCTCTTACTATCCCCCTACACATCCTAACTCCTCTTGGAGCCCCTCATCCTCTCCCCCTCCATCTGCATTACGGTCTCTAGATGAGCCACCGTCTCCACAAGGCGCCATAATCCCTAATCATCGACCCAACCACTTTAACTATGAGCCCGGTCCTCAACCTCTTCTCAAACTCCAGACAACGATGCTCCTCAATCTCTACTAACTCTGGTGCAAACCTAGAGAGGCTAGTGAATGTGGCTTCAAACTCGGCCACCAGTGTGCTCATTTGCTTGAGCTGAGAAAACTGATCCCTCAACTTCTCTCTAACAGTAGGAGACAAGAACTTGTCTTGGAAGGTATCAACGAAAGCCTCCTAAGTCACTCCAATGCACCCACACACATCCTTCCACCATTGACCTATATCTCTCTTCAGCTGCAAGGATGCCAAGGTCACCCTCAAACCCCTATCTTCGATGTCGAGTATCTCAAATGTCTTCACCATTTGCTCTAGCCACTTATCCGCTTTTAGTGGCTCCTTGTGATCACCCAAAAACTCATCTGGATTCGATCGGAAGAACTCCCGCTTCAGAAAAGATGGCCCTGCCTTAGCTACTTTGGTCTGGACTTGATTCTCAGTCATGAGAATGTCCATGGCTTTCCTCAATGCTCCAGCTATTTCGCAGGCTAAGGCGTCCATGGCCTATTGACCAACTAGTTTGGCCATATTGGCTTGACCAACACCCTCCTCCTATGCTGGAATATCATCTAGTATCGGCATCTCCTGCCGCCTTGGCCTACCACGCCTACCACCACGTCCACGTCCTGACATCCTAATGAAGGTAACAAAAGAGATTATCACATTTACAAATGTGCCGAAGCTAATTCACTCACGTCCTAATGCAAGGACAACAAGAATTCACTCTACGTACACGAGTCACATAAACATATACAAATTTCGTTCTTGGATAATGACCGTCTCGGTGTTGCTAGAGTTCCAATTAGAAACAACAAAGGATCAAGTGCTCATCTAATAGGACTTCTAGAAATCAGAGACTCAATCAACATCCTAGAAATTAAATCCCATAACCATATAATTACTTAAGCATGTTATCATATAAACACATAACGCTCAGATTAAAGTCTCCAGCAAGCAAGACAAACCCATTGTGGTACTAACCACTTCCCACGTACCCGAAGTATTCAAACCCTGTACGTTCTGATACTAAGTTGTAACGCCCAAAAATAAATATGACAAACCCATCATAAAATCAATCATATCTTACGACATCATGATGTGCCAAATTCTTTTATTCCAATCTGTCTTATCTCAATTTCATTCATGTTAATTCAGTTCACCTCCATTCATGAGTCATATTCCTTATTATCCAGACCGCCCAACTGAGACTACAATTCAGTGGTTCTCAAACATACAAAATCAATACACAACACTTCAATTTGCCATTTTACAAAAATTTCATCCACAAGAATCAGCACCCATGTATACACGCGGTTTTCAGGACTTACACCCAGGACACACAGGCTAACTTAATTCAATAGAGTCCATCCCCTTTCTCTATCCACATATGGTGTACATCCCCTTTCTCCTCTCACATATGGAGTACATCCTCTTTCTCCTCCCAAATATCGGACATATATAATGAATTATAACATCGTCATATTCGATGACTACCAATAATAGATTAGTTTCAATTCACCTAATCCTCATGCAATTTCTACAATAATCATGGCTATCCTCCACCAATAGCCCAAAACAGATATTTTTAATTGGATATACAATCTCAAAGGTAGATAAATTAGCCAAATTTTCATAGGTGAGAGACAATATATATCCAACTACACTATTTATATAAGTAACTGTGGGCTCAGCTTTTTCCACACCCCCACCTTTCGAAAAGGGTTTGAAAAGAAAGCCTCAAAGTTCAGACTCTCACGGTTCTAAATCTATTTTCACAAGTGCAATGTGAAATTGATAAACACCAAAGAGTCCAAATCCGACAAATCTTTTTGGAAAATCAAATTTTAAATCAAATAATGCCAAAATTGGACTGCTTTGCCAGATTACAAAGTCGCCACCTAAATATTTTATTTTGGAAAAACTTAGGAAACCCTGACTCGTGCCAAAGGTCACGTGTCCATCATCACCAAAGTTGCCTCAACTTAAGAACTTGGGTACGAGAAGGGAAGGTCCTGAAATGAGCACCCCCGCTCGTCTGATCAAAGATCGGCCTTTACTGATCATGATATGATGTTTTATAAACCTCATGTGTTCTTATTCCGGTTATTAGATAACTTTACTATGCGACGCGTATAAGCAAGTATAGACTAAAATTGCAAGAATTGGAACAACTCAACTCATGTTTGCTTTCAAAACGGATTGAATTTGCCACCCTCAAGTGGGCTTAAAGATGCGGATTTGCCACTTCAAGTGGGCTTAAAACATGATTTTGCTATCAAAGTGGACTTAAAACTTACATTTGTTGAATCGCTCCAATTCAAACAACAAAGCCTTCATCCACAGTGCATTCATGCAAGTACATTTAAGCACATAACCTCATGACAAGCATGCTAATCATGGCAATATATGGCAATCGACTCATGCAAGTATGCTAAAACATAAAACTTACCGAGTACTCCAAGCCAAAACAAAAGAAGTTAGAAAGATGCATGAGTTTAACTATGTTAAATGACTAATGCAACGATGCAATGATGTAACTAAATAGGCTTGGCTACTTAATCATGGTATTTGCAACACTTTGATAGCATGCTTTGAAACACGATTCAAGAAAGTATTGAAATTGCAATGCGTTTGAATGATGCTACCGAGCCTCAGACATGCAAGACAAATGAATGGATGCAAACATGCAAGCAAAAGGTATGCTAATCGAAATATGTCCCTAATCTAACTATCAAAAGCGCTAAATAAAAGGGAGAAAGACGGGATTGGAAGACATACACACATGCACACACACTTATTACAACATTACGCCTCGTGAAGGAGGGTTCGAACGAATAAAGCTAACTAACTAGCTACGCTAATTAAGCTAACTATTACAACAAAATTGAAACTAATTAACTAACTTATTCTAAGCTAATTAATTACAACAAATCAGAATTGAATAACTAGTTACACTAACTAATTAAGTACAACACTTGAATTGAATAATTAGCTACACTAACTAAATAAAACAATTAAATGGCCTCGAGGGCAAGGGACGCATGCATGCTCGGTTGGCTTCCTCCCAAAAATCCATCGCCTTGCCATCGGACAGCTCTATTTGTACTTGTTTGAACACTGAAAATTGCACCAAATTCCAGAACACTTCTGATCCCCTTTAGGAGCACACTGAACAACTTCCTTCATGGATGGCTGCCATTACTAATGGTGGTCGCTTGCCACCATTGGTGATCGGTAGGCTACTTCTAGTGGCCGGTCGGCCACCCCTTTCTTAAACTTCTTTTTTTTTACTGTAACAGAGAGCAAACAGAGGCAAAGTAGTGTATTCTCAAGGAGTGTATGTACTACTACCCTCCTTAGCATCATACAAGCTCAAAGGAGTGTAGCTCTTGGCTTTCAAGCCATCAACCAAGCAATTTTCATGCATGATGACCAAAGAACCAAGCTTATACAAGCTTAATGAGTGCAAAACAAGACTCAACAAAACCATCACCCTATCATGCATGATCAACAGTAATGGTGACCAAGGAAAATGGCACATTTCATCACTTTTGAGTATGAAATGTTCCATTTGCCTCATGTTCAAATTAACGTCTGATCCGAACACATGCAATAAAATACGAAAGATACTTTATCGTGCCTCTTTTACTTGTCCATTTTGGTTACTCATTTTAGCTTACCAATCCGTTCTTTAATTGATTAAGTCCAAGGTGAGTGTCCTCTAATTGAAAGTAGGCTTAAACCACAAGTGTCTTGAGCATGAAAGAGACCTCATGCCGTTGATTAGTAGAAACTCTCAAAAAAAGAATTGAAACCATTAACCACGAGTGTCTCAATTTCACACTCAAACCAACAAGGGGTTCAAAGCCATTTTCAAAATAAATAAAAGAGTGAAGAATAGAGAGAGATTGCAGAGATTTCAGTGCTGAAATGGAGTGCAAAGTGACACTAAAACATGCAAGCAACTCATGCAATTCATACTAAAAAGCCCAAAGCATTAAGCTAGTGAAGCCTCTTTACACTACAACCACACAATACAAGCCTCAAAGGACCAAACCGGCTCAAAAAAGAGCTGAAACCAGTCAAAAAAGTAGCAAAAACATGCTGAGATTAGGGTACAAAATGCTAGAAAAACATGTTCACATGTTAAGCTATCTAGGAATGCAAACAAGACACAAGGGGGGGAGGCTACTCTCTCCAATTTTGGACTTCAAAATGAGGTTTTTATCACTCAAATAACTCTGAATTTCAGTGGTTTAAAGGCCCAAAAACTTTGACTTGAAAGCCTTGAAAGATTGCACAAAAGCTCACATAATTAAGCAACAAGAATGATGGCTCACCCTTTAACACAAATAGCCTCAAACCATCATGTTAAGCCTCAAAAACCAGAGTTTTTTGTAGTTGAAAACCATCTTAAAAATAGTATAAAAGGATGGCAAAACAAGTGCGCACAATAAGCTTAAATGAGGTAAGTTCTCTACCTTTGAAGCACAGCACAAACTAGCCACAATTTCAGGCTCAAACCTCCTTCCAAAGCTCAAACTAGGCTCCAAGGGACCTCAACTCCAAGGTGGTCAAGTTTGGTTAAGGCTCTATGTGTAAAGGTGTAGAGAAACTAAAGTTTAAGGCACAAAACAAGAAGAGAGAGAGAGAGAGAGAGAGAGAGAGAGAGAATTCTAGAGAGAGAAAGAAATTTGATCCAAATTTTCTAACTCCTCCAAATAGGGGAGAGCACCCCCTATATATAGAAAAACAAGATTAAGGCTTGAAATTATCCTACTATACACGTGTATGGAGATGCACTTTAGTGAACAACAGCTGGCACAGCTGGCAAACAAATATCTGAAAAAGGAGAAAAATGGCCGTCGACCACCACATGCGGCCGACCGGCTACCACTGATGGCCGGCAGGCACAAGCCATGGCCGATAGGCTGTGGGGCTAGCCGACAGGCCACCCTTTCCTCCATACTTGAAATAACAAGCTCTTGGTCCACAACCAAGCACAAAACATACAAGGTTTGAAGGCTAAAAAATGAGGCGCTCAGCCAGCACAAAACAGATGAGGTTCGAAGGCTCAAAAACAAGGCGCTCGGCCAAGATCTTCGGGCACTCAACACAAACACGAGCATACAAAATCATCGAGTGTTCAAATGACAACGTCCAAGTCTCAAGGACGGTCAAAAATGGGATGTCTACAATAACCCTCCAATTTTACATTTTCAATACCAATTTCATTATTTATGTAAAGTCAATATTGGAGACAATATAGGAAAAACACTCACTTTTTCCCAAGTTCATCCCAAACACCAAAAATCAACTATTTTAACACAATACAAGTTCATATCTACTCTCATAACCATTTCTATTACATTCATTTGACAACCCCCTCTTGAGATTTTAAATCAAAACCCTAAGTTTGTCTAAAATCTCCCAAATCCCAATCTTATCCATACAACATCAAATAACTAAGTTAATAACCATATAAAAGTGTAGAAAATCTCTATCCTAAACTTAAAAGACCAAAGGAAAAGATAGAGGAACTTCAAGATGCCAAAACCAAGCTTTAATCGGACGGAAAGAGAGCCCAAGACGTGCTCTACCTTTTTAACAAGGGCATAAGAGTGAAGAAATTACTAGATCTAGATGAAAAAATAGAGAGAATGTAAGTTTTAGATAGAGAGAGGGTCTCAACTTTAGGGTTTTGGGAGAAGTAGATTTGAAAAAGTGATGAAAAAGTCATTTTCGCGAACTGATATATGCACAGTCTACTCGAGCGCAATAGTTGATGCTAGAGCGCAAGAGTTGACGCTCAGACATTAGACACAATAAGTTGTTCTGCTCGAGCACAAGAAGTGAAGTTCGAGCGCAAAATATACACATCCAGAAGTTTTGCAGACAGAAGAACATCGCTCAAGCACAAGAATGGTCGCCGAAAGACACCCGCTCGAGAATAGGAAACTCAACTCGAGCATAGATTACACTATCCTAGTAGTTTTACACACCTACAAAAGTACTGAGAGTTTCCAAAGCCCGCTCGAGCGCAAGAAGTGTCGCTTGAGCAGAAGAGCAAAATTCTAGGCAACAAGAGTTGGGAAACCGAACAACCAATCTGTCCCAAACACAACCACAACAATCCAATAGCCAAAATTAAGGGAAATGAAGATAAGCAAGACATATTCAAAGTACGATACCAAGAAACCCGAGTCCAGAATACAATAAGAGTCGGGTCAAAACCGAATCGCTATATTTTACAAATTTTTAATACCAACAATAACCCTAAGGCTTAGTTTTTTAGGATGAAATAGATAGAAAGTGGAAGAAAGAGAAAATAAAAATAAAAAAAATTTCTATGAGTTTGTTTAGCTTGAAAGTTATGGAAAATATAAGAAAACAAATTTTCTTGTACAACCTATATTAGTATTGTAATTAATTTTTATTTCCTAAAAAAATACAAGAAATCACAAGAAAAATTAAATGTGTGAATTACCTATAACTAAACTTTTAAATTTTTCTATCTTTTTCTTGTAAAATTTTTATCTTAATCAAATACTTACAAGAAAATATATTTTCTTTTCTATTACTTCATTTTCTTTTACTTTCACTTTCTACCAAATTTTCTTGCAACTCAAACAGAGCCTAAGGGTTGATTTTAACATTTTCCCTTACAAGATAAACAAAATTCTCATTTTTATAAGGTTTTTCTTTTGTGTATAATGCAAGTTATTTTTTGTGTTTGGTGTAAGCATTTTTTGATTTGTTTATACTTACAAGATAAAATTTCACCTAGTGTACGTATTTTACGAATAATTACCAATAAGTCTTATTGAGTGGTTTTATTTACTCATAAAATCTTATGTGATCATGAAACCTTATGTGTTCGACTAGTTGACTGACAAGATTTAGTATCAAACGATCAGTCGATCGGTAAAGTTTCGTAACAAATTTGTGAAATGTTTTGCATATTCAAAAGAAATTAATTGAAACCATAGTTACTTTAGTTTTTAAATTTTTTTCTATATTTTATAGTTATATTTAACTAATTTTTTAAATTTTTAAATGCACTTAAAAAAAATTGTGAAATAGTTTTAAAAAATTACTAAAGATTAAAACATGAAAAATGTGAACCCCACCCCCCTATAGTGATATATTTTAGAATTTTTCATAAATATTTTATGTTGTAGAAACATTTAGATTAGCAATATCTAATGTATATATATATATATATGACTGAAATATGAAATATAATAGTTCAGTTAAATTTTGAAAAAAAAGAATATATCAATAACAAAAAAATCAGAAAAATTATGAAAAACAGCCTAGAGTTTGGCCATTGTAACAAATAATGAACCTTGAGTTTTTAATTTATTCAATTTAAACCTCAATTTTATTTATTTATTTATAATTTAAATCATTCTTTTATTTTCATTACGTAAAACTGTTGAAAAAAAACTTATACATTAAAAATGGACGTATACATAAATTTTTTTAAAAATATTTTCTTGTTAAGTTTAATAAAAATAAATAAATTTAATAACTAAAATATTTTTTTCTGTCATTTTTAGTTAACGAAAATAGTAGATAATTTAAATAAAAAACAAATCAAAAGATTAAGATTTAAATTGATAAAGTTTAAAATTCAAGATTTATTTTATTACAAAAATCAAATCTAAGTTCTTTTTTTTTTTAATTTCTCTAAAAAAATTAAAAATAATTTTAATTTTAAAAAAAAAATGGCTATGTATATGTTGAGGAAACGAAAAATTATTTAGTATTTCAGGAATGTCACGTGTCCATGTTTCCATCAATCACCATAAACCATGCTCCATGCCATTCCTTAATCACCAGCATAAATTTGTAGGCCTATCTTCTCTTCTAATCACAAATCCCTGAGGCATTTTGTGATTATACTTCATAATTAAGTAACTTATCTAGAAAGCCGGCAAATGCAAATCCCTATAATGGGCCCGTTTAGTAGAGTTATAGAAAAGTGATTATAGAATATAACTTAACAGATTATAACTTACAGCTATGAACATAAGCTGGTAACCTGTTTGATGCAGCTGTAAGATTATAGATTTAAGTAACAGAGTAGTGTTTGGTAAATAAACTGTAAAATAACTTTTTGCTGTATAAGTATCATTTTTGCCCTTATAAGATATAAAATTTAGGATTTCATTTATAATACATTTTTTTTTATTTTCTTTTCTTTTTCACCTTATTTTCTTTTCTTTTTTTTTTATTTTTTTTTCTTCTCTTCTTTCTTTGTTAATTTATTAATCCATTAAAATTAATATTCACGTTCTAATTTATACTAATGTTTTGATTTCAGTACATATTATTTTTTATATATTCATTTTAATTATTTATATCTGTATTTATTTTCTTTATTATTATTATTATCAATTTGCTCATCAATTATTAAAATTAGTATCAATTATTAATTATTATTATTATTATTAATTTGTTATTATTAGTATCAATTTGTATCAATTATTAAAATTAGTATCAATTTGTCCATTTATTATTATTATTATTATTATTATTATTATTATTATTATTATTATAGTAGTTCTTTATCAGTAATTAATTTTTAGTAATGCTTTATTATTATTTTTCATATTATTATTATTCTTTATTATTTCATTTATTATTTTTCATTTTTTTTCAATTTATATCATTTTTTTAGTGATATTTCATTTTTTCATTATAAATTAATTAGTGTCAATTAATGGCCTAATTAGCATCAATTAATAGTAAAATTATTATTTTTCATTAATGGCTTAATTAGCATTAATTAATTTTTTTTTTCATTTTTTCATTATAAATTAATTAGCATTATTATTTTTTATTCATTAATTATTATTATTTTTAATTAAAAAAACACTGAACCTCAATACACACACACACACACACACATACACAAACCAATCTGAAAACCCTAGCTCCAGTGCTAGGGTTTCAGATTGATCCACAGAGAGAGCCATTGTCAGGCCGGTGTCGATCGCGAAGAGAGAGAGAGAGAGAGCTAGGGTTGAAATGTTCAGATCACGATGGTTCAGATCGCGATGATAAACCCAGAATTTTGTAATGTTCAGATCGCGATGGTTCAGATTGATTTCGATGGTTCAAATCGCGATGGTTTAGAGATGGTCACGATGGTTCAGATCACGATGGTTTAGAGATGGTCACGATGGCTCAGAGATGACCACAACTTCGAGATCACGATGGTTCAAATCGCGATGATAAAAACACAGAGAAACCTCGCCGGAATCTAGATCGCAACGAAGGCTGTCACGACGGAGGCTAGATCTTCAGCAGGCCGTCACTCTCAATCGATTGTCTTCCTTCAGATCTGAATCCGAACACACAGAGAGAGAGAGAGAGAGAGAGAGAGAGAACACGGGTTCGTCGAAAATCACCTCCCTCGCCAGAATCGCCTTTCTGGTTCGGGCGAGGGAAAGAAATGAGTGAGTTTGGCTTATATATGTGGCACACTGGTAATAAATTGAAATAGTGAGGGGCATTTAAGTCATTTCGCCCCTCAAACCCCCAGCTGCGCGCTTAAGCTGAATTTTTAAGCATCTCCTCCCCAACTCAAAGAATAAACTGAATTTTGACTTAATTTAAGCTAAAAGTTGATCCCTTGAGCTACACCAAACACACAAAAATCGCTTAATTTAAGGTAAAAGCTGAAATAAGCTGGATTTAAGCTCTACCAAACACTCCTAATGAGTACGCTGGTTTGGAAAATTTGCTATTGTAATCAGCTTTTTTATTATTTTATCCAATGGAAAAAAGTTACATTTGAGATGATTTGTATATCTTTTTTTGTAGTTTAATAGATAATTATGAGAGAAAAAATAATTAATTAATGCGTAAGATGTGATATTTTATCTTATTGGTTATTGTAATTCTTTTTAATCTTTATCAACTATTTTAAATCTCATTTGGAAACTAAATATTTTAGTCAAAAAAATAAAAAAGATACTATAAATTATCATATTATTTTTTTTTATTTTTTTACATATTTTTTCATAAAAAATATTAAAAAATTATTAAAATAACATGGGCACTATAACTTCATCCCAAACACCACCCAAATTGGAAATTGATCGGCAAATGTGCTGATCTCAGTTGCAAGCAATGTGAACCGTCGGATTGCTGTATCTACATTCGTATAGGAAAAAATTATTGGTTGATTTAGGGGTGCCAGGTGGCCATTCCACTCACTAATCATATTGAATAATTTTATATATACCAATTGATATATTAATTAACATATTAACTTATAATGTGACGTAATTTTAAATATTTTAAAGTTTCATAATTTATATAATAAATAATGTCAATATTATAATATATATTAATATATTAATTAGGGCAAATTACAAACACCCCCTCGAGGTTTGGTGAAAATACAAATTCCCCCCTGAGGTTTGAGAAATTACATCCCGCCCCCTGAGGTTTACATTTTCATAACAAATTGCCCCCTAGGGTTTTTATTTTCATACAGATTCCCCTAATTTTTCCTAATTTATTATGAAAATTTGACCTCGGGGAATTTGTAATTTCTCAAACCTCGTGAAAAATCAGATTTTTACTAAACCTCGAGGGGGTGTTTGTAATTTACCCTATTAATTAATATACCAATTATTATGTATAGTACCACCAAATCACAATCCATTATGTTTCGCCATATTCTCCAATAAATTTATAAATTTATAAACCTTACTTCTTTTTTTTTTTTTTTTTTAACCAATCACAATATTATTGACTACATGTTCCGGTATCCAAACCAATCAATAACCTCTCCCTTCTGCATGAACCCAGTCAGCGGTGTTTACCTGACCAGATTCATAGCTAACGTAGCCAATGAATGACCCACACCTGGTGAAACCACCACGTTTCCACCTGCAGCACTGCTACCCTATTCAAAAATAGGGTATATATATATATTTCTTGTTTTGACAAAAATAGAGTTAATTAGTATGGGGCTCATTTGAGAATTTAGCAATTTTACTTCATTTTTTAGTTTTTTTTTTACTATTTTATAAAACAACAATGCTGGACCCCAGTGGGTGACTCCCAACACCCCCACTATTTTTTGATTGATTCATAATTTTATTTTATTTTTTGTACCACTTGCAACCCCCTACATGGAGGTCGGCGTGGTGGGGCATCCCCAATTGGGGGTCTGGGCCATTTTCTTGTATAAAATGAAAAATGTTGTGTTTAAAATGATTTGTGAATTTTTTTGTAAATTAAATAAATAGTTAGGAAAGAAAAAGTAATTGATTGATGTATATGATGTAACATTTTATTTTATTGATTATTTAAAATTTTTTTTTTTTTGGTCTTGATTAACTATTTTAATCAAAAAAGGTTATTCCCAAACAAGGCCATATAACTGAAAAGATTTGTCACTGTTCTATCAACTCAAATCCTTAATCTCCCACTTGGATCTTAAGGTGTGACTATAATACCATTGGACCAAACCATAATGTCGATATTCAATAATGTTAACTTCAAATTTTCTATCAAAAAATCTACCAAGCACGCAATAAGTGTGGGTCATACACCCATGTAAGTATTTGATAATTTTTTTTAAAGAGATTGACTAATAAGTCTCATATTTTGAACTTGTGATCTATATAGTTTTTTTTTTTTTTTTTTGGGTATTCCATTTAGTCACTTTAGATATGTAATGACTCATTTACTAGCCATATTGAAGTATTACATTTGACAAAAGTACAATAAATAATTTTTTAGTGTGTCACATCATACTCGTTATATTGAAGTGTCAAATCTGAGAAAAATACATTAAATAATTTTTTAGTATATCACATGATACTTGTCACATTTGAGTGCTACATTTAAAAAAAAAATACATTAAGAACTTTTTTAGTGTATCATATTATACATGCCACATTGAAGTGCCATATATACTTGTCAAATTAATAAAAATGTATAGTTGTCCATCAAAAAACTACCAAAATTGAAAACAGGGCCAAAAAAAAAAAAAAAAAAAAAAATCTCCACTAACAGAACTTAACAAATTAATAGAAAATATTTAAAACTAATTAAAATACTTATTTGTGAGATAAGATTTACTGGCACGTATCTCAGTTTTTTTTATATCCCTAGTGTTATCTTATCCTATTTTTATCTAAGGGAAATTAGAACATTTCAATAGGTATGCTACAAAATTATAAAACAATAGAAAATAATTTTCATTATAATAGAAATAGAAATGAAAAATATATATATATATATATATGAAGTAGTAGAATTTCACCCTTTGAATTTACAAAACTGCCCTCCACTCTTGTTTTCCGTGTTGCTATTCCGACCATCACTCATCCCTGTCATGGCCTCTGCCACCGTCACGAAGCCTTCTCTACTCTCTCTGGATTATTTGGGAAGTAACAAAATAATCAAAAAGTTATTATTTAAAAAATTATATATATATTTTATAAAAAATAAAAAAATTAATTAAAATATTTAATTGTCACATCTCAAACCTAGATATGACCAGCCGTAACCTACAGGACCTTAGCTCAAGGCACGCACAAGTCTAAACACG
The DNA here is from genome assembly GCA_025200525.1 of Camellia lanceoleosa. NCBI lineage: Eukaryota > Viridiplantae > Streptophyta > Magnoliopsida > Ericales > Theaceae > Camellia > Camellia lanceoleosa. The sequence continues at coordinate 43,510,502 of CM045765.1, forward strand.
AATCTATAATCACATTTAAAAACTATACCATAGTCTGCTAATTAATAACTAAACTCAATCCAAAGGACATGCCACAAGTTTAAATGACAAAATCAATCAGAATCAATACCATCCAAACTTATGAGATATAAACAGTCCACATATCAAAATAATCTTAAATGAACGCTAATAAAAATAAAAATGAATATGCACAAACTTGACATAACAATCAAAACAAAGTAAATAAATGTCTTAGAGGTCTATGCAATTGAGTCTCCGCTACACCATGAATTCACTCTAAGTCCTTCTAACATTTAGAAATGATAAACAATTAAGTCAGCTGATAGCTCAGTGAGTAGCAATATGGATACTAAATACAGTTTGAAAATAGGTTTGACTCCAAAATAAAATATATATCACAGAAACTAGATTGGTAGATAATTTGTTTCAAAAAGAAGGTTCTACAGTTTAACAGTTAAAATACTCATATTTCTCAAGAACATGATAAATGATATTTTTTTACTTAAAACAGATTACAATATGGACACTAATAATTTTATGGGTAATAAGAATAACAAGTAATATGCCACACAGTTCTCAAGACAATAAGCACGTTGTATCTAATATCGAACCAAGAGTGATCCTCGAGGTGGCAACTTGGGCCTTTTTTTCTAAGATGATCCGATTGAAGGTCACCTAGTTTAGCCTAGGTCTTTTCTTTACAATCGTTGAGCATCTAGAGTCATCACGGCCAAACCCGAATATGTTCCCTAGTGACCAAAGTTATCACACACAGTTAAATAATTTCTCTGGACTAAAATGTATAGATGGTCCCGATAATTAATACAATTCAGTTTTGCAAAACATGGTAGTTCATCATTATAAACATGAGACCGTAACAAATAGTTTACAGTATGCCAAGTTTATATATGTTTGAAAAATAATTTAATTCCATTGATAATATAATAATTTATCAAAGTAGTTTAATCTTGAAACAACAATTTAATTTTTCAACAGTTTAGGGTAAGGGAACATTTATAAAAATATGTAGCATGGAATTACTCACTTGAAAACGAAATAATGTTATCCTCAAATAGAGTATAAAGTCCAACTAGTGTCTTGAACCAAATATGAAAACTACACATCACTACTATAATTTAAAAATACTAAAGAATAAGAAACTAGTAACCCCAAATTAAAGCGCATTAACATAGCTCAACTCAACTTACCGTTACTCTTAAATATTACCTAAGCTCATGTTCTTCAAGGTCTAAAATCACCCAAGACATGGGTTCAAATCGAAACTTAATTAAAAGTAATTTTAAGATAAAATAGAATTTTAAACAAGTTTTCCCAATCTATTCGCTAACTTTGAAAATTACAAAACTCACTCCACACTGTTCAAAAAATTCCAAAACCCTCCAGATATCAACTGATATGTCCCAAGTTTCAAACCCAATTGGTTTTACTTGATTTGCTTATCAAAATAATTATTTACAATTAATTATGTCCAAACAGGTTGTTTTCTGCAACACTTTAAAGAAATTAATGGTTCTCTTAGTATACATAAGCAATCAATGCAAGGCTAAAAATGTAAAAAACTAGACTCGTAACCGGTTCTAATGATGTTGATTTGATAATTTTCAGATTTATACCCAAAGAAAACAACACTTTCGAAGTTACTATTTTATACTAGTTTTCTGGATAGATTTGAACATACCAGTTAATATAGATTTTGACTCCCAAACATGATGAGAAAATTCTGATATTCAATTCAATATGTAATTAATCTACTATAAAAATTTCAGTTCAAAATTCATCTGTTTGATATGATTTCTCGACTTTTAAAGTTTGTGATTCTCGCATAAAAAAATTTGAACTAAGAATTATACCAATTATTTCTCATCACCAACCACTAACTTGGCACCCAAACAATAGACCCGTTTCTCCTATTCCTTCCCAACAACAAGCAGATTACACACATGAACCGTCACAACATATAGATATAATAAAATAGGATAATACCTTAGAGTTGTTGACCACCAATGTTGCTAAAAGTTTCTCTCACTCTCTCTCTCTCTCTCTCTCGCTTCCTTTTTCTCCGTCACGACTGCCGCTAATTGGTGATGAACAAATAACAAGGTAGGGTTTTGTGTATATTTTATTTAATACTAGTTGTTGGGCACACCCAAAGCATGTATAGGTCAAATAAATAAATAATATACAAAATGTTTAAATATGTTGTAAGCAACTTAAATGGTAAGACCATTATTTATCAAATTGTGGATTGGAGTTCAAGTCACACCCTCTTCTCTATTTATTTTATTTTTTTAATAATAAATCTTGCTTCTAAATTAAAGACTTTCATCATAAATTTATTTTAGGTTTTAAAATTAATTAAAAGACCCTCCAATAACTTTTAATTTGCACTTACAGATTCATAAACAAAATGTTTGAGATTGTAAAATAATTATTACTTAATTATTTATTTGATTTGTATATTCGGGTTCTCACATTAATTCCTAAACGAATCTTCTATCTAAAGGAAAATTTTACGGTACATGCACCTATAGTTATGATTGTTGTGACATTTGGTAGGGCTGAATAAGGAATTCGTGAAATCTGTAATCCAATCCGGTAGGTTTGGATTAGTTTTTTGAATCCGTGATTCGGTTTTGGATTGAAAAATTAAAAATCCATAGTCCATGGATTGGTTCGGATTGAACCCCACAGTTCTGAATTGGAACCAACCTAGACCGTATACAAATAGCCTATATTTATATTATACACCCTCTTACACAGTATCTTCTCTTATTCCATATAAAACCTAAATCCGTATAGTATCTTCTTTTATTGCTTTTATTTGTTGGTTTTTAGTTTTAATTTGTAATGGTCTAAATACTTATGGTGGAACCAATTTTTTTATGATTGTTTAAATTCTAGAACAGTATGTCGCTATTATGGAAAGACATGTTGCTATTGTGGAACTAATATGATATTATGTTTATGTTTTTATGAAATTAAATGTTCTACGTTTTTTTTTATTATTTAATTATGTGAATCTGTGGTCTTAAACCAATCCAATTCATGTTTAAATGGATTCATTCGGATTCGTTCCACAATTTAAACGGATTGGATTGGTTTCAATTTTTCAAGAATCATAGATAACGGATGGGTCCTGGTTTTACCCTAATCCAGATCATGCTCACCCCTAACATTTGGTTTTAACATGTTGCTGCGTTAATTATGACTCATTTTGATATTAGAGGTTATTTGATGATGATCTAAATAAATGCACTTATTTGATAAGTGAATTTATTCGGGTTATATCATCTCTTTACTTTTCTCAATATCTTTTCGTAAAAAGTCAAAAAGTGTTGATGGCTTGTTTTGGGAAGTAGGAAAAAAGTTAGTTTATTGGGTTTTTTTTTTTTTTTTAGATTTTTTTTTTTAAAAACGCGTAAAAAAATAGAGGTGATGTGATCAAAATAAGCAAATAAGCTGGCTTTTTTCCTAGTTGCCAAAATAGGCTTAAATAAGCAAACGACAAACAACCCTTAGTTATAAAATTATTTTGGTTATGATCTAAGAATTTTTTACTTATACCTTAGATAGTGTTTGGTTATAACTCATAATTTTTATTTTAGTTATGACTCCTATAAGATTAAGTTATAACATTTGTGGTAATCAAATTCATAAATATCATAACTTACATATAGTATACATTCTTTTGAGGGTGTGCACCTAGCAAGACTCCATCATAAAATTTAGAATTATTTACATGAAGACCTTCTAAATTATTAAAAGTACCACTTGGACTCCCTAAAGTATAAAAACTTACAATAGACCCTTAAATTATTGAGAAGTATTGCTTTACCTCCTAAATTATAAAAACGTACAAATGAACTCCTAAACTATTGGCGTGTTTCAATTTGACACCTTCCATTACGGGTCCAATTTGTATTTTTTATAATTTAGGGATTCCATTTATACTCTTTTATAGTTTTGGAAGCAAAGAAATACTTCTCAATAATTTATAAAGTTTATTTATATGCTTTTATAATTTAGAGAAAGAAAATAATACTTTTAAATAATTGACAACGTCTATGTTTAAAGAATTTTAAAATTTAAAGAAAATTTCATTTTTACCCCTATACTTTGCCTCGATTTTTAATTATAGCCCCAGCTTTTGAATAATTTCAATTTTATCCCCAAAATTTTTGAAATCGTATCAATTTTGCCCATGCTGTCACGTTTGAAATGGAAAAGTTAAAAAAAATTACATTTTGGCCCCAAATTTTAAAAGAAAGATGCAGATCCACCATCTCTTTGAGTCTGTCAATGCTTCTGACTATGTTCTTGAATGTGTGATACTACAATTGTCGTATTTGTATTTCTGCCTGCTTTTGATTTTGAATCTTGTCTCCTCTGCTTTTTCTGTGTTCCAGATTCTTGTCTTTGCATTTCATTCCCATAGATTTAGAACATTGGTTGCTCTAGGAAAATTGAGACATAATCTTCCCTAGGCAACCAGAATCCTCGCCCTTGTGCCATTAGGGTCTAGCCGAGGTCTTCATACCCATACCAATCACATTTCTCCATAATCTGGTACCAAATACTCCAAACCAGCGTTATGAGAATGTTCAAATGGAGGGTTGATTCCCTGACCAAACTAGAATACTTTCGCTAAGAGTTCTTTATCCCAGCCGACGTTCAACTCAAGCTGGCTGGGAAGGAGGATTCCATTATGCCCGGAAAGGACTACATGCCTTTCCCCGTTGTGTCCATTATAGAAGGTAGAATTAGGTTGCCCTTAGACATCCTCTTTAGAGAAGTCTTACACTTTTACAAACTTAACCCCATGCAACTAGCCATCAATACATTTAGGGTTATCAACGGTATTCCCAAGCTGGTACGCCGAGAGAACACTAGGATTACCTTTGCTGACATCCAATTTTGCTATACCATGTGTGGCCTCAAGTCCACCAGTGGTTATACTTACTACCTCAAGCCTAGATCCACTGCATGCAAACTTATAGCTAACTTGCCTGACTCCAACAAAGGTGCTGCAAATGACTACCTGATTGTCTCAGGCAATTAGGAGTTCGCGCCAGATGATGATCTTCATCTCTACCCCTTATGATGAGGAGTTTTTAGGGAAGACGAAAGTAAGAACTAAGTTAACATAAAGCATTATTTTCTTCCTTTGTCTGCTTATATATATTTCTTTTTTTGGTGTTCTAATATCTTCTTTTTATTTTTGGCTACTCTTCCTCAGTCGAGCAAATCATTTTGGCAATCTTACGCCCAAATTTCAAATCTTAAATCCATTATTAGACCTTCCAGTCCTCCAACGAAAGGCCTCGCTTCTATTGAACTACATGCCAACCTATTGCTCTTCTCTCCCCGACGTGCTAAGGAGAAACAAGACTCCGCCATCTACTTCAACTCCACCTGCTGCTTCTTCCCTGAGGCCAAACTAAGCCTTATCGTCTGAACTTGTGCACCAGCTATCCACCTCTGCTCCAGCTCAACTCATTCCACCATCACAACATCAAAGCTGTCACAGTCTTCCAAATGCTCTGGCCGGCAGAACCCGAAGTCGTAAGCGCCGAGGTTTAGACATACCGATGTACGATCCTAAGAATCCTCCCATTGCCCTTTTTGCCATTAGGTTTGGCACTGGGGTAACTGTTGCCGCCACATCTGAGGAAATAAGGCACAAACAAGCTGTGCTTGAGGATCTGGGCCGCGACATACCGAGCGCCAGACTATTCAATCTTCTCCTTCTTAATCATAGCAAAAACTCAAACAAAAGAGAATGAAAAAGGCTAAGGCAAAAGCAAAGGTTACCACTATCTCCTCCGTCTCAGAGGACACTCTTCCTATCTCTAAGTTGGTTGAGGCCGAAAAGAGGCCTGCCGAGGTTGAGAAGCGTCCGGCTGAGGCCGAGTCATCTGAGGTGTCGCTGTAAAAAAAAGTCGAGGTCAGAGGGCCCAGAGGGTGGAACCAATTTCCACCTTGACGATACTTGGTGCTCGAGGTCCTTGTTGGGGGACCGACCCTTAAAGGTGAGTGACAGCTCCGTTGAGAGTCTGGAGGTCGGCGCCGCGCTATCCACAACCTTGCTCTTGTCTGCTGGTATGAACCAGCTAGCCGATTTCAACCAGTACAAAAATCTTGCCATGATGATGCGACATTCTGTTTTGGTAAATCACTTAAAACTTTCATCTTTTCATTCACCTTTTATTTCTGTCTTTTACACTTAGCCAAATTGTGCTAACATGTTTCCTTCTATGCAGGCCATCTAGCATGCTCATTCCTACACTGTTAAGGCCGAGATGGTGAAGAAGGATCTCATTAGGAAGATTCAGGAAGCTACGAGTTTCCTTTCTTTACTCAACAAGGCCAAGGACAGGATTAAGAACCTAATGGACAAGCCCAATGCCACTAAGGCCGTTCAAAACATGGTCGAGGTCAAGGCTAAAGTTGCGAATGCCAATGTTGAGGCTGCAAAGGCCAATGCCAAGGTTTCCGACACTAGGGCAGCCGATGCCAAGGCCAAGCTTGTAGAGGCACTTGACACTAAGAATGCCAAGATAAAGGCCACTGACCAGAAGGCTTACGTGGTAGGGCAAGCTGATGTTTGAGACCACTACAAACAGTAAGTGAACCTGGCCTGTAACAAAGGCTTCTACCTCAGGTGAATGACGGCACTCAAAGAGCTATTTTTTCCCAAGGACTTGCTATAGCTTGCTTTTCGTGCTCCTCGAAGGGGTTTAGTCTCCTTGGATACGATAGTTCTATAGTTCGGACTCCCATGGTTCTAAACTGTTTCACAAGTGCAATGTGAAACAAAAACACAAATGAGAGTCCAACCGATAAATCTTAAAAAGTCCATTTATCATCGAGATAACCAAAATGGACTACATTGTCGATTTCGTGAGTCACCACCTAAATAGTTTTGAGAAATTTAGGAAACTCCGTGACTCGTGCTAAAGGCCACTTGTCTGCATTATAACCAAGTGTCTCGACTCAGAACTTAGGTATAAAAGGAAGGTTATGAATTGAGCACCCCACTCACTGATCAAAGATCGCCTTCTACTTAATCATGATGTGATTTTTATGTACATTATATGCTCTTGTTTTGTTTATTATCCTAACTTACTATGTGAGGCACACAAGTATAGACTAAGGCATCCACTTTGGAATGCTTTGATTTCATGTTTGTTTGAAAAGAGTTTTGAATATGCGCTTCTTGAAAAGGTGAACTCATATGTACATTCGTCAATGTCGCTCCAATTTAGGCAAATTAGCCTTCATCCACAGGCATTCAAAGTGTTATTCCAAATAAGCACTTAGCCTCATGGTATTATGCTTGATATGGAAAAATGAACAATGCAATAGGCTAAAGTAAGAAATGCTCACCTAGTACTCAACCGAGGCAAGCCAAAGGAAAGGAAATGATTAGAAAAATGGATGCTCTAATATACAAAGTGACTAATGCAACTCATACAAAATGCAACTATCGGATTTGGCTTCTCAACATGACATATGGATCAATTCAAGGCATATGGTAGAGCATGTATTCAAGAAAGAAATAATCGATTTTTATCAAGTATGATGAGCCAAATCCTAATGTATGCAAAAATGGCTGCAAGTCACGGTGATGATATGAAACCAAAATATGATACTACATGCAACCATAATAAGCAAGTAAATAAAAGTGAGAAAGAAATGGGGGTCCGAAGACATACACAATATTACAAGTGTCACAAATTTGCCCTCGCAAAAGAGGGTCCAAATGAATTAACTAAATTAACTAGCTATTACAAATTCAAATGAAGCCAACTAATTAATTACACATGTACTAATATTAAAGTACTAATTACAGGACGAGAATGGGAGGGCACGAGCCGCATGCACACAAGTAAGAACATCCTCCTAAGCTTCTATTTGCTACTAGAATCTTCTCTGCTTCCAAATAAAAAATTGTTTTGTTTTGGCCCTGTGTTTTGCTCGCTTAGCCACAAAAATACCATCGTCAGATAAAAGGTGGTTGGCCAGCCTTGGAAAGTGGTTGGCCGGACAGAAAGGTGGCCGGCCGGCCACTGCTTTTTGGGAAATGTCCTATTGCCACAGATTGAAACAGAGCAAAAATAGAGTGTTTCCAGGAGATGTTTATCCTCTCTGCCCTTCTCTATCAGGAAGATGATCAAGGGAGGAGTAGATTTGGTTCACAAATTATCAATTTTCACACGTTTGTTGTGTGATGATCTATGAGCCGATAGGACAAAAGCTCAATAAAAGGAAATGAAAGACCAACAACACCTCCTCCCTATCATGGAGTTACCTTAAGAGAATGGGTGGACATTGCTTATTGAATCATTGAACATCACTAAAGAGTATGTAATAATTCAAGACGCAATGGGTTCAATATAACATCCGATTGAACCCAACTCAAATTTGTTACCTTTTTAAAACCAATTTTATTTGCCTTTTTTACATTACCTTTCCATTTCTTATCTTTTATTCATTTTTGTCCAAAAGTGTAGACTACGTCCACTAAGTCCAAAAGCAATAAAGATAGCATCAAAGAAGAGATTGGGCTTAGCATAAGATAGAAGTAATGCCTTGGTAATGAACTTCCGAAGAGATTAAACAATTAAGTATGGAAGGTTGCTTTCTTATGCTTTGAACAACAATCTTTTCTTTGATTCAACTCTTTATCAAAATAAATAAAGAATTGAGGGAGGTTGCAGAGATGATTATGAAAAGGTGATTATAATGGTATGAACATGTATTGAAAGCTATAAAAAGGTGCAAGAAATGACTATCAACTCAAATGGATTGAAGGCTATATCCATGAGGACTTACAACAACACGTCTATAGTATTTAAAGCATAAATTAACATATAAAACAACACTGAAACAACACAAAAGCAGTGCTGAAAATTGAGTTTTTGAGGTGGAAAAAGTGAGCAAAAATGGGGTAAAGCCAAGAGGTTTCAAACAACCAACATGCCTAAGGAAGGGTGGCTAACCCCTCATATTTTTTGTGACTTAAAATCATATTTTTAAGCTTAAAAACACTTTGAAAAATAGTGTGAAAAAGCAAAGAAAAGAGATAGAAAAGATGGTACAAAAGCTCAAAGATTACCCTTTAAAGAGAGGATGCTCTTCTAGTTCACAAACCACAAGTTGAACACTCTCAAGAGCTGAAATTTGTGTTCAAGAACCTCAGCAAAAGGCCTCAAGTTTAGGCTTAGGAAGTGTATGTATAGTGTATGTATATTGCAAAAGAGGAAGGAAGAGTGTTTGGCAAGTCTTTGGCTCTTGGCAAAATTTTCTAACCCCAAACCATGAGGGGAGGGCTTGTATTTATAGAAAAAATCCTTTCACATCGGAAATATCCGTGAATCAGAATTAGTCAGAAATATCTCTCGCTTTCTAAATATATGGCCGGGCCGCCATGGAGAGGGATGGCCGGCCAACCAAAAATGGCCTGCAGGCCACTTGTTGGCCAGCAAGCCTAGTGGTCAGGCTAGAAAAAATTAGGTTTTGGTTCAAAGGGGGTGCAAGGTTTAGGTTCTGAAACTTGAAAAATTGAAGCCTTTTGTTGAAGAAATTGAATAATTGCACAGCGTAATAATTCATCATCGAGTGTTTAATGTAAGGCACTCAAATCTTAAGGGCGATCAAAATGGAGTGTCTACACTCACCACTTCGCAATATGAGCTGACTCAAGGTGTCGTTTCCTCTATCTCCTGCCTAGTCTGAGGAAGAAGAGAAAGATGACAAGGCCGAGGCCAATGATGTCAAAAAAAGGGTTGGAAAAGAGGTTGTTGTTGGGGCTAAGTCCCCCACTCTAAATGCTCAAGTCCTGGACTTAACTGAGGAGGATGGAGAGGAGGTCTCCAAGGGAACCTCGCCAAAAAAGGCTGACCTTGTTGAGACCGAGATCACTGCCACTGCCAAGAGCCTAGACCAGACTCTTCTGGAAATCGACGTCGAAATAGCGACTAAAAAGTCTACCCAGCTATTTGTCGAGGCCAAAACAATGCCAACAGTCGACGTTAAACAGTCTAAAACCAATGCACAGGACCTCATCACTTAGGAATTTTTCTTTCCCTTGTACTTTTTCTTCAAACTTTTATAGCTTTGTTGTTTTGGAATCATTTCTGTTGAACGATTTCCTCTTTTGTCAAGCCGATGTGCCTTCTGCTGTAATCAAATTTCCTTTACGAATGTAAGTCTTTCTTTTTTCAATACAAGTCTTCTATTTTCTTTTGAATGTTGCTTTCATGTATGCTCACTGCCTTTCCTTTATGCCTTTCATACTTAGAATTTTTCTTATCTTTCCAAGTTTGACAACTTGGTTTCTGACCTCAGATCCTAAGACCTCAGATACATCCACATCCAAATAGCAACACTTCAAGTACAGTACAGTACAGTAATCTCAAATCAACTTATCTCATATAGTATTTCTTGTTAATGATCTCGGATAACATCAACTTGTGAATTTTTTTTGAAAATTTTCACAAGTGTTATGCTCATTCCTATTTCCTACCCCTAATGTAAACCTAAGTAGTACTTATGTTCACATTAAGGACGCATCACCTGGTTATTGCCTAAGTCTTATTTATACATTGTTGACCGAGGTCATCATGTTTGGCTCACCTAAACGAAGCACTTAGGGCTTAACCGTAGTGCACCAAGAGTACTTACTACCTCGGCTTTTTTTTAAATTGACCAAGTCATGGCCAATTTCGCCTTGTTTCCTACCACAACATCGCAGACTTAGTTCAACTCTACCATCATGGCAAGTCTAAGTTATTCGTTATGTTTCATGCTGAAACATCACAGACTTCGTTCAACTCTACCATTATGGCAAGTCTAAGTTAATCATCCTGTTTCATACCAAAACATCATAGACTTAGCTCAATTCTACCATCATGGTAAGTCTAAGTTATTCGTCATGTTCACTATAGGAACATCTCCTCAGGACATTTCAGTCTTATCGAACAAATTGCAATAATATTTCATAAAAACAAAATCGAGCTAGTATTTTATTAATACTTCGACTAATAAATCTTTACATAAAATAAACTCAAAAAATAAAAATTAATGGTAAAAAAACTTCAAATTGCTTGTGTACTAGGGTCTTGGCAACTCTTTGTCATCAATGTCCTCAAACTGATAAGCTTTATTGTCTCATGAATCGAGATGATGCAATATGGTCCTTCCCAATTTAGGCCAAGCTTGCCCTCCTTGGGATCTTTCTTATTGCCAACAACCTTTCTTAGGACGAGGTCCCCAACTTGAAACTCCCTGGGATTGACCTTTTTGTTGTATGCCCTAGCAAGTTGTCACGGTATGCCCCAAATGAATTGTTACTCTCTCCCTTTTTTCTTCTATCAGATTAAGATCTCGGACAAGAAATGCCTCATTTGTTCTATTCTCCACTCCCTGGGTTCTGATTCCAAGGATGCCAATCTCCAATAGAATAACTACTTCAATGTCGTATACCATGACAAAAGGAGATTCTCCAGTAGATCTTCTTGGCGTAGTTCGATATGCCCATAGGACATTAGGCAATTCCTCCACCCACTTGCCCTTGGTAGCTTCTAGCCTTTTCTTGATTCCATCCAAGATGGTCTTGTTGGATGCCTCTACATGTCCATTGCTCTGGGAGAAGCTAGGAGTAAAATAGTAGTTCTTGATCCGCACAGAAGTTTTTGATCAACTTGCTATGGAATTGAGTGCCATTATCTCGCTACAATGGCTCTTGGGATTCTAAATCTGGTGATTATATTTTTCTAAATGCAGTCCTTCACATTCACATCTCGAATTTTGATTAAGGGTTTAGCCTCTACCTATTTCGTGAAGTAGTCAGTTGCTACCAATAGGAACTTCCTCTATCCAGCTTGTTTAGGGCGCTTGCTCAACCGCATCCATGCCCCATCGAAAATGGTCAAGGACTAGATATCGATTCAGATTCATTGGTCGGTGTATTAAAGGTGCAAACCTTTGGCACTTCTCGCACTTACGCACATAGGTTTCAGCGTCTTTTTATATATAGGGCCACCAATATTTCTGAGATATGGCCCTGTGGGCAAGTGATCTATCTCCAGCATGGCTTCCACACACTCGCTCGTGGATCTCGTACAAAAAGTCCTCTACTTGGGATGGGTGCACATATCCCAGAAGTGGTCCACTGTAGGATCTTTTGTACAGATGATGCTCGCTAATGCATGTAACCTAATCGACTTCGTTCTGATCTTATGCGCTTCCTTTCTGTCTGCAGGTAGTCTACCATCTCTGAGGAACAAAACTATGGCGTCCATCTAGCTTGGACCCATCTCTACGCACATCGCTTGATACTTTGTTATTAGGGGCTCTATACTAGGGCTCGATAGGTAATCCACCATTATTGTCCTGGCCTTTCCCAACTTCATCACTCTAGTGAGGTTAGCCACTGCGTCGGCATGGTTGTTATCATCTTAGCTAACCTGCTACAACCGATAGTTTTGGAAACATGTTAACAACTTGACAATCTCCTTGACATAGGCTATCATCCTTTATCCCGTCACAGACTCGCCATCGCTGATTTATAATGAGTTGGGAGTCACAAAAGACTACCACCTCGTCAGCTTCCACAATTGCTACCAATTTTGGTCCAACAATCAATGCCTTATACTCTGCTTCATTATTTCAGTCCTTGAACACCAAACGGATGCATTGTTCTATCATTCGCCCATTTGGTGATACGAAAACCACTCCTGCTACTGTTCTTTGTCGGTTTGATTTGCCATTGACAAAGAGGTGGAAGGAGTCGCCGATGTAAATATCATAGGGTTTTAGCATTTCTTCTCTCTTATTTTGTTCTGTCAGCATGGAGTTCGGTGACCCTAGTTGATTTTCCTCCTTTTCTCCTAGACATCCTAGGTTGCGGCTCATCGGTGCCCGCCTTAGGATTGCGCCTAGAGAGGATTCTGCCACAAAGTCGGCCAAAATTTAGCCCTTGATTGCTAGACTCTGCCTGAATTCTAAGTCATACTGACCTAGAACTATAGCCCATCAAGCTACTCTGCCTGTCAGGTCTCCATGCTACAACACAGAATTTAGTGGATGTTCAGTTAGCACCACAATCTTATGGGCTTGAAAGTAATGGTTCAACTTTTTCGAGGAGATTACCAGGGCCAATGTTAACTTCTCTAGAGGCAGATACATGGTTTCTGCATTGTCTAAGGTCTTATTCACATAGTACACTACCTTCTGCTCACCTTCTTCTTCTCGGATTACCACGATGACACTACGGTGGTCTCAAATTGCCAAGTACAAGAACAATTCTTCCCTAGTATCAAGTTTGACAACACTAGTGCAGTTGCTAAGCATTTCTTCAAGTTGGCTGAGCGATTTCACATTCTTCATTCCATAAAAGTTTATGCCTTTCTTTAATAAGCTAAAAATCTGCTTACATTTATCTCAACTTCTACCGATGAACCTGCTCGTATCGCTACCTTTCCAATTAAAACTGGACTTGTTTGGCGCTTGTCGCTCTTCAAGTCAAGGAAGGCCTTGATCTCGATCGGGCTTGTTTCAATACCCTTCGTATCCAAATATCCCAAGAGCTTATAGGATCCAATTCCAAATGCACACTTTGAGGCATTGAGTCGTTTATATGTTTTCAATATGTCAAAGACCTCCTTTAGGTCAGCCAGATAGTTCCCAGGTTCCTTGGTTTTAACAACCATATCATCCATGTAGGCCTCCATCGCCTCCCAATCGATGTTTGAACATCTTGGTGACCATTTTGGTATATTGTTCTGCATTCTTTAACCCAAAAAGCATTACTCTGTAGCAATAGAGTCTTTTGGGGAAGATGAATGCAGTCTTTTCTTCGTCCGGTGCATACATTGCTATCTGGTGATAACCTATGTATACATCCAGAAAACTCATTCTCTCATGCCTTGATGTGGTATCTAGCAATTGGGTCATGGGAAGTTGTCCTTGGGGCAAGCTTTGTTCAGGCTTGTGAAGTCCACACAGACTCTCCACTTGCCATTCTTATTCTTTACCACCACTATATTAGACAACCAGATAGGATAGTTCACTTCTCCAATGACTTGTGCCTCTAATAGCTTGTCTACTTCTTCCTTAACTGCCTGCACATGTATCAATATCGACCTTCTTGCTCTCTGGATGACAGGTTTAGCTGACTTCTCCACGTTAAGTCTATGGCAGATGACCTCGAGGCTGATCCCAGGCATCTCATAGGGTGTCCAGCGAAATACCTCTATGTTCTCTCCCAAGAAAGCCTCAAGTTCTCTTTCTTCTTCCTCAGCTAAGCAAGAGTCAAGGGGGGAGAATCGTTCATCATCACCTTCTTGTACAAGAACCTTTTTCAAGGGGTCTTCGCTTGTCATGAGCTCTTGTCGACATCATTCAAGACCTTGTAGCCTTCACTTTTAATCTCTACACTCTCTACTTCCCTTACATTATAGGTGTACTTCATTGTTACCATGGAGCAATTTTTTGCCCATACTTGGCCTCCCCTTATTTTTTCGATCCATTGTTCAGTTGGAAATCGCAATAGTTGGTGCAGCGTTGAGGGAACATCCCTTATTGCATGTAACCACGATCTTCCTAGAATGATGTTGTACGGAGAATGAGTATCTATCATAGTAAACTCCATTATTACCTTTTTGCTCTCTGCTTGCACCTCCAGACTCGTGGCTCCCAGAGGCCATGTTGGCATCCCATTGAATTCGACCATTGCACTGCCAGATTGCTCTAAATCATCCTGGTGGAGGCCAAGCTTCTTGTAACATCTGACATACATAATGTCACAAGAGCTTCCTTGTTCAATCAGTATGTGTCTCACTTGGCAATCTCAAATCTTCAAAGTTACCACCAGGGCATCATTGTACGGATGCTACACCATATCCAAGTCTGCCTCAGTGAAAGAAATTATCGGTCCCTGATATTCATTTGTTTTATGCTTCTTCTATTGGACCTGATATATATGCTGCATCTGTCTTACTCTCTAGGTCTCCCTTTGAACTTCATTCTCATTAACCTTTGAGTGAATCACATTGATTACCCAAGGTCCATCTGCCTGCTGCGGTGGTGGTGGTGGGGGCAGTGCTGCTGGTGCTTGTGGTAGCCTCACATGTTTTTCCCTTGTCTTCGTCTCATCAACTAGGTCTCTCAGATGTCCCTGTCTGACCAGGTCCTCCTCCTCGTTGTGGTAAGGACAATGTTTCCAGCTCGCCCATGAACTGCCACGGACCTTCTCCAGACTCTATAGTATGGTCGGTTTCTAATCCTCTCCAAAACCATATAGATTGGAATTCGAGTCAGATCGCCGCCTGCGATAGCCCTTGTTCTTATTTCCACCACAATGTTATTCCCTTGGCCTCACTTCGCAAGTCGCTTTCTCCTTTCTTGTTTTGGTGTTCCTTTTCCTTGTGTGTCTTCCTCCGCAGACTTTCAACTGCGCCATGAGCTTTTCCATGCTCAAGGGTTTTGCAATTATCATCCAGTTCTTGAAAGATACGACCGCCAACTCTGCTAAGTCGAATCTGTACACCTTATAGTATCTCGTATAAGCCCCGAGGCCTTTCCATTGCTAATCTTCAAAGCCAATAGCCTACGCTAACTTGTTCAGAATAAACTCGCCACTCACATCTCGGCCAGGCATTCCCAACTCTTTACACTCCCTTTCGACAATTTATGGAACCAATCCGATACCATCTTCCCAAAGGATGATGGGAATACTTTGCATAGCTGCTGCTCATTCACACTTCACAAAGCCATTGAATTCAGATATAAACCAACATGAAAATTTGGATCAAACTTATAGATCCAAACCTCAAGATATTGAACTCTGCCTTAAATGTACCCAACTCCACTGAGAATGGTGTCTTTGGCTGGACGGATGTGATCTCAGTGTTGAGTCTCCTTCTTTAGAGATAATCTCTTAGGTCCTCCTTCGTTCTACCAAGAGCTCGGCAATCACAGACTTCACTCAGGCGTTATTTCCGGTAATTATGCATTCTCTTGACTTTCCTTCGCCCATTGCATCAAAACAAAGGCCTTGCCCTTAGATCCGAGATCCTCGACATAGGTCCACTTGTTCATGGTGTCTCGCGACTCGCCTGCATCGACTTTGTTTATTCTACATCACGTGACGATCGATGTGAGTTCTTCCCCTGCCATGTTGTGGGACAATCGGATCGCCTTCGCCTTTTGGCATCAGCTTGT
Source organism: Camellia lanceoleosa (assembly GCA_025200525.1). Taxonomy (NCBI): domain Eukaryota; kingdom Viridiplantae; phylum Streptophyta; class Magnoliopsida; order Ericales; family Theaceae; genus Camellia; species Camellia lanceoleosa. The sequence continues at coordinate 43,526,750 of CM045765.1, forward strand.
CTTGCATCAAGTTGCATCACTGCTACGTGTCCGCTGTTGTTTACCATGTCCTTCATCTTCTTATCCTTCCATACCTAGAGGTCACTTTAGTGTAGTATTCATCTTGGCCTCCCATCTTCGAAGTTGCGCCTGTCAAGATCATTTGCTCTAGATTCAGCCTCGCAACTTTATCACCGCCTTTCTAGCATTAGGATTCACATGTTCTTCTTCATCATCAGATGTCGCTCACACTCATTTCTTCATTGTTAGCCATCTATCATTCTTAAGTTCCCATCGACGACGCTAAATTAGGGTGCCGATTACCACATAACCAAATAGGAACTTAGCTAGAGAATCTATTCTACCCAGAATCTCCATAAGTTTCTTATTTGGTTATGTGGTCAAAAATCAACACCCATAATTTGGCACCATCTGTGGAAACTTCAGAAGGATAGATGGCTAACAACAAACATGAAGTGAGAATTGAGGATGACATCCATAGTGAGGAGGAGAAACATGTGGATCCTAATGCCAAAGGAGAAAACGATAACGAAGGAGTGCAAGAACCAAATCTTGGGCTTAATGATGTCAAGAGGGCACAACGTCAAGAAAGGAGGCCGAGATAAATACTACAATACAAGTGACCTTCAAGTATGGAAGGATAGATGCCTGAGGAGGGATGAGGAGATGAAAGACATGGCGAACAAGTTAATGCACTCGCAGACAAGGGTCAACTTTATGATGCAAAACAACGTGATGCAACCATCGTTCTCGTTGTAGGACATGCCGGCACCAGCAGCAAAACTAATGCCTAGAAAAGAGGACAAAAGATAGTCTCAATTGTCCCGCAGCATTGCAAGGGATATGGAAACTCACATCGGCTGTTACGAGATGTCGGACAAATAGAATCCATACGAGGTGAGTCATAGAGGACACTACGGACCAAGGGGACCTATGTCAAGGGATCTCATCAGTTCCATGGGCAAGGTCTCTATTTTGATGCAGTAGACGAAGGGAAATCCAAGAGAACACACAATTACATCTAAGCAACACTAAAAAGGTCAAGTTTATTGATAGCCAAGCTTTCGGTAGAAAGAAGGAGGACCTGAGAGATTACCTCAAGGAGAAGAGACTTAACACTGAGATCACATTCGACGTCCAGCCGATGATGCCATTCTCGGTGGAGTTGGATATGTTTGAGGCACCGAAGAGATTCAACATGTTGAGGTTTCAGATCTATGATGGTATGTCTGATCCAAACTTTCATGTTAGTTTGTACATGAATTTAACAGCTTTGTGGAGCGGGAATGAGCAACTGATATGCAAAGTATTCCCATCATCCTTTAGGAAAATAACATTGAATTGGTTCCATAAACTGCCAAAAATGAGTGTACATAGTTAGAAAGGCTTGGTCGAGATGTTTGTGGCCAGGTTTGTTACGAACAAGTCACAGCCATTGAGGGTAGACTCGCTATTGGCTTTGAAGATTAGCAATGGCGAAGGCCTCAAGGCTTATGCCAAGAAATACTATGAGGTGTACAACCGGATTCTGGCTTGTAATTATGAGCTGGCGGTCGTGTCTTTCAAGAACGGCCTGGATGATAAATTCCTTCTTTGAAAATCACTTGCAAAAACCCTACCGAAGAGCATGGAAGAGCTCATGGCACGAATTGAAAAGTATGCTAGAGCAGAGAAAGACACACAAGGAAAGGGGCCACCAAAATAAGAAAGAAGAAACGGTTTGCTGAAGCGAGGTCAAGAAATATCGGCATTGACAGGCCAGAAATAGGAATGAGGGCTATGTAGGCAGTCAGCATAGTATTCAGAATTTCAATCTATAAGGTTTTGGAGAGGATCAGGAACCAGCCATACTAAAGAGCACCAGAGAAGGTCCCTAGCGAGTTCATGGGCAGGAGCAATGGAAACTTAGAGATGTAGAGCTCTAAAGTTACACCTAGAGGATTTGATCAAACAAGGAGACCTAAGAGACCTAGTTGATAAGGCGAAGGCAAGAGAAGAGCACACGAGGCTGCCACAAGCACTAGCAGCACCACCTCTACCACCACCACCACCACCACCACCACCACCACAGCAAACAGATGGACCTTGAGTAATCAATATGATTCACTCGAAGGTTAATGAGAATGAAGTTTGAGGGGAGACCCAGAGAGTACGACACCTGCGGCATGTATATCAGGTCCAGTAGACAAAGCCCAGAACAAATGATTATCAGGGACCGATGATTTCTTTTACTGAGGCAGACTTGGATAAGATGCAACATCTGTGCAATGATGCCCTGGTGGTAACTTTGAAGATTGGAGATTGTTAGGTGCGACACATACTGATTGGTCAAGGTAGCTCTTGTGACATCATGTACGTCAGATGTTACAAGGAGCTTGGCCTTTACCAGGATGATTTAGAGCAATCTGATATCCCAATGGTCAGATTCAATGGGACGCTAACATGGGCTCTGGGAGCCACAAGTCTGGAGGTGTAAGTAAAGAGCAAAAAGTTAATAATGGAGTTATTTGTGATAGATATTCCCTCCCCGTACAACATCATTTTGGAAAGACTGTGGTTGTATGCAATGATAGTTGTTCCCTTAACGCTACAACACCTATTGCGATTCTCAACTAAACAAGGGATTGAAGGAGAAAGAGAAGACCAAGTACAGGTGAAAATTTGTTCCGTGGAAACAATTGAGTACACCTGTAACATAAGGGAAGCAGAGAGTGCAGAGATTGAAAGCAAAGACCATGAGGTCTTGGATGATGTCGGCAAAGGGCCCATCGATAAGTGCGCAGAACCCTTGAAAAAGGTTCTTGTACAAGAAGGTGATAATGAACGATTCTTCCTTCTTGGCTTTGGCTTAGCTGATGAAGAAGAAAAAGAACTGGAGGCTTTCTTGAGGGAAAACATAGAGGTGTTTGCCTAGACACCCTATGAGATGCCTGGGATTAGCCCCGTGGTCACCTGTCATAGACTTAACGTGGATAGGTTAGTGAAACCTGTCATCTAGAGAGCAAAAAGGTTGACATCGATACATGTGCAGACAGTTGCGGAAGAAGTAGACAAGCTACTAGAGGCACTGGCCATCCAAGAAGTAAACTATCCCACCTGGTTGTCCAATAAGGTGGTGGTAAAGAAGAAGATTGGCAAGTGGAGGGTTTGCGTGGACTTCATAAGCCTGAACAAGGCTTGTCCCAAGGAAGCTTCCCATTGCCCAAGATTGATCAACTGGTAAATGCCACATCAGGGTATAGGAAGATAAGTTTTCTGGATGCATACAGAGGTTATCACCAGATAGCAATGTATGCACCGAACGAAGAAAAGACTGCATTCATCACCCTCAAAGGACTCTATTGCTACAAAGTAATGCCTTTTGGGTTGAAGAATGCAGGAGCGACATACCAAAGACTGGTCACCAACATGTTCAAACATCTGATTGGAAGGACAGTGGAGGTCTACATAAATAATATGGTTGTTAAAACCAAGGAACCTAGGAACTATCTTAGCCTACCTAAAAGAGGTCTTTGACATATTGAAAACTTATCGCCTTCGACTCAACGCCTCGAAGTATGCATTTGGAGTTGGATCCGGTAACTTCCTGGGGTATTTGGTTACCAAGAGGGGTATTGAACCAAGCCCAAATCAGATCAAGGCTATCTTTGATCTAAAGAGCTAGATAATAGCCAAACAAGTATAGATTTTAACTAGAAGGGCAGCATCCCTGAATAAGTTCATCAGCCAAAGTTCAGATAAATACAAACAATTTTTTATCTTATTAAAAAAGGCCACAGACTTTCTGTGGATAGAAAAATGTGAAGTCACCCTAGCCAACTTGAAGAAGTACTTGAAAACCGCACTGTTGTTTAACCCTAAGATTAGGAGAAGAATTGTTCTTGTACCTAACAGTTTTAGACCACGTCATGAGTGCCATGGTAATCCAAGAAATAGAATGTGAGCAAAAGGCAATGTACTATGTGAGCAAGACCATAGCAAATGCAGAAACCAGGTACCTGTTTCTAGAGAAGTTAACATTGGCCCTGATAATAGCCTCAAAAAAGTTGAACCACTTCTTTTAAGCCTATAAGATTATGGTGCTAACTAAACATCCACTAAAGTCCATGTTGCAGCGTGGAGACCTGACAAGTAAAGTAGCTCGATGGGCTGTAGTTCTAGGTCAGTATGACTAAGAATTCTGGCTGAGAATAACAATCAAGGGCCAAGTTTTGGCCGACTTTGTGGCAGAATTCTCTCCTGGCGTGATCCTAAGGCGGGCACCAATGAGCCGCGGCCGAGGATGTCTAGGAGAAGAGAAAGAAAATCAACTGGGGCCACGGAACCCCAAGTTAGCAGAACAAAAGAAGAGAGAAGAAAGGCTAAAATCCTGCGATATTTACATCGGTGACTACTTCCGCCTCTTTGTCGACGGCAGCTCAGACTGACAAGAAGCGGGGACAGGAGTGGTTTTGCTATCGCTAAATGGGCGAATGATAGAATAATCCATCCGTTTGCGATTCAAGGCCTCAAATAATGAAGTAGAGTATAAGGCATTGATTATTTGACTAAAATTGGTAGCAACTGTGGAAGCCGACGAGGTGGTAGTCTTTTGTGACTCTCAACTCATTGTAAATCAAGTGATGGGTGAGTACACAGCCTAGGATGAGAGGATGATAGCCTATGTCAAGGAGGTTATCAAGTTGTTAACATGTTTCCAAAATTGCCGTCTGATGTAGGTTAGTCGAGATGATAACAGTCATGCCGATGCACTGGCTAACCTCGTCAGCGTGATGAAGTCGGGAAAGGCTAGGACAATAATGGTGGATTACCTATCGGGCCCCAATATGGAGCCCCTAATAATAGAGTATGAAGCGATGTGTGTAAAGATGGGTCCAAGCTGGATGGACGCCATAGTTTTGTTCATTACAGATGGCAGATTGCTTGCAGACAGAAAGGAAGTGCATAAGATCAAATTGAAGTCGGCTAGGTTCTGCTTGTCAGCAGAAAGCCATCTGTACATGACATCCTTCATTGGACCACTTCTGCGATGTGTGCACCCATCCTAGGTAGAGGACTTTCTGTCCGAGATCCATAAAGGAGTGTCTGAAAGCCATGTTGTGGGCAGATCACTTGTCCACAGGGCCATATCTTAGGGATACTGGTGGCCCTATATGCAGAAGGACATTGGAGCCTATGTAAGGAAGTGCAAGAAGTGCCAAAGGTTTGCACCTTTGATATACCAGCCAGCTGCAAATTTGAATCCAATATCCAGTCCTTGGCCATTTGCCCAGTGGAGCATGGATCTGGTTGGGCAACTGCCCTAGGCAACTGGACAAGGAAGTTCCTACTGGTAGCAATTAACTACTTCGCGAAATAGGTAGAGGTTGAACCCTTAGCCAAAATCCGAGATATGGACGTGAAGAACTTTATTTGGAAAAAACATAATCACCATTTGAAATCCCAAAAGCCATAATAACAGATAATAGCACTCAATTCGACAGCAAGTTGATCAAAAACTTCTGTGCGAAATACAAGATCAAGAACTACTATTCTACTCCTAGTTTCTTGCAAAGTAATGGACAAGTAGAGGCATCCAACGAGACCATCTCGGATGGAACCAAGAAAAGGCTAGAAACTGCTAAGGGCATATCTAACTATGTCGAGAAGATCTACTGGGGAATTTTCTTTTGCCAAGGCTAGACACTAAAGCACTCATTTCACTGGAAATTGGCATCCAGGGAGTGGAGAATGGAACAAATGAGGCATTCCTTGCCCAAGATCTTGATCTAATAGAAGAAAGAAGAGAGAGAGAAGCAATTTGGCTGGGGGCATACCAGAAGCAATTTGCTAGGGCATAAAACAAAAAGGTCAATCCTAGGGAGTTTCAGGTTAAGGACCTCGTCCTAAGGAAGATTGTTGGCTATAAGAAAGATCCCAGAGAGGGCAAGCTTAGCCCCAACTAGGAAGGACCATATCGCATCATCTCGGTCGTAGGCAATGGAGGTTATCGACTTGAGGACACAGATGGCAAAGAGTTGCCAAGACCCTGGAACACAAGCAATTTGAAATTTTTTTACCATTAATTTCTGTTTTTCGAGTTTATTTTATGTAAAGATTTATTAGCCGAAATATTAATAAAATACTAACTCGATTTTGTTTTTATGAAATATTGTTAAAATTTATACGATAAGATTGAAAAGTCTTGAGGCAATGTTCCTATGGTGAACATGACAAATAACTTAGACTTACTATGATGGTAGAGTTGAACTAAGTCTGCGATGTCTCGACATGAAACATGATGATTAACTTAGACTTGTCATAATGGTAGAGGTGAGCTAAGTCTACAATGTTTCAGTATGAAAATGACAAATAATTTAGACTTCCCATGATGGTAGAGTTGAACTAAGTCTGTGATGTTTCGACAAGAAACAAGGAAAAATTGGCCATGACTTGGTCAGTTTGAAAAAAAACCGAGGTAGTAAATACTCTCGGTGCACTATGGTTAAACCCTAAGTGCTTCGTTTGGATGAGCCAAACATGATGACCTCGGTCAACAATGTCTAAATAAGACTTAGGCGATAACCAGGTGATGCGTCCTTAATGTGAAGTGGTACTTAGGTTTACATTAGGGGGCAGAAAATAGGAATGAGCATAACACTTGTGAACATTTTCAGAAAATTGTCACAAGTTGAAGTCATCCAAGATCATTGACAGGAAATACTATCTAAGATCATTGACAAGAAATAATATCCGAGATAAATTTATCCAAGATGTCAGCCAGCAGATCTTCGACTACGGCTTGTTTGCGCCCCATTTCTGATGTGGCACAATAGTTACCCGGGTGCCAAACCTAATGGCAGGAAGGGCAATGAGAAGATTTCCAGCATTATATGTCGGCGTGTCTGAACCTCGGCGCTTACGCCTTTGGGTTCTGCCTGTCGGAGCATTCAAAGGATGGCGACGGCGATGGCGACGATGTTGACACTATGATGGTGGAATGAGTTAGGCTAGAGCAAAGGTGGATGGTTGGTGCACAGGGTCAGACAATGAGGCTTGGTCTGGCCTCGGGAAAGAAGCTACAAGTGGAGTTGACACAGATGCCAGAGTCTTGCTCCTCCTTGGCACGCTAGAGAGAAGAGTAGTAGGTTGACACGTAGTTCAGCAAAAGTAGGACCCTTCGTTTGAGGACTAGAAGGTCCTATAGCTGTTTAAGATCTGGGCTGGGGACGTAAGATTACCAAAATGATTTGTTTGGCTGAGGAAGAGCTGCTAAAAATAAAAAGAAGACGTTAGAACACCAAAAAAGAAACGTATATACGTAGACAGATAAAGAAAATAATGCATTATGGCAACTTAGTTCTTACCCTCATATTCCTTATAGACTCCTCGGCGTAAGGGGTAGAGATGAAGATCATCGTCTGGCGTGAACTCCCAATTGTCCAAGACAATCAGGTAGTCGTCTACAGTGCCTTTGTTGGAGTCAGGCAGGTCAATTATAAGTTTGTATGCAGTGGATTTGGGCTTGAGGTAGTAAGTATAACCACTGGTGGACTTGAGGCCATACATGGTATAGCAGAACTCGATGTCGGCAGGGGTAATCCTAGCGTTCTCTCGATGTGCCAGCTCGGTAATACCATTGATAACCCTAAATGTATTGATGGCTAGTTGCGTGGGGTTAAGTTTGTAGAAGTGCAAGACTTCTCTAAAAAGGATGTCTAAGGGGAACCTAATTCTACCCTCTATAATAGACACAACTATGAAAGGCATGTAGACCTTTTTGAGCATAATGGAATCCTCCTTCCCAGCCAACCAAAATTGAACGTCAGTTGGGATAGAGAACTCTTAGCGAAAGTATTCTAGTTTGGTCAAGGAATCAACCCTCCATTTGAACATTCCCATGACGTCGGCTTGGAATATTTGGTACCAGATTACGGGGAAAGCTAATTGATATGGGTATGAAGACCTTGGCTAGACCCTAATGGCCCAAGGGCGAGGATTCTGGCTGCCTAGGGAAGATTATGTTTTAATTTTCTAGGGTAACAAATGTTCTAAATCTATGGGAATGAAATGGAAAGGAAAGAATCGAACATAGACAAAGAAAACAAAGGAAACAAGATTCAAAACAAAAATAGAGACAGAAACACAAATGTAACAAGTGCAGTGTCATGCATTCAAGAACATAGTTAGAAGCATTGACAGACTCAAGGCATTCAAAGTACAAGCAGAATGGATTGATCTAATACCCGTAAACAAAGAGATAACAAACAAATATATATATAAATATATATGGACGAAGAAATTAAGAAGAAAGAAACCAAGCACTTACAGAATGGAGTCGAAGAAATGGTCATTGAACTCGTGTTTACCGAAATCAGACAGTGACGTCGAACGGATTAAAATGGTGGAAGGCTCGTCGAAAGCAGAGAATAAAACAGTTATAGAAGCTTGAAAAAATAATGATGGAGGTTTCGTAGAGAGAGAAAGCTCGGGAAGAGAGAGTTGTAATGGAAAAAGTGAAGAGATGAAGAGAGAGGAAAGGTAATTTTGTCAAAAAATCGATAAGGCGGCAAAAATTGATGTAACCACATAAGGCGAAGTGCTTACACTGGTGTCCGGAGGCGTAGCAGAATTGATGTGACATAATGTGATGCGTGACAGGTACAGACTAGTTGAGAGATGACATGTGGACAAAACGAATCTTACTGCATGACAACTCATGCGCAGTTGAAGTCCTTGAAATTCTTGAAATAATGAGACAATAACCTCGGCTAGAGGAGCGATCTCTATTGAGATGCTTAAAGACCTTGGTTCTTGGTTCTTGATTCTTGATAGAATGGGCAACTGAGTCCTGGTTACTTGAAGCCGATGAATCATGATCTCGGTTGGAAGAGTATAGCATGTTGTTTAGTTGTCATGTTGGAAGATCAGACGATATAGGTTCCATCACCTCAGGTTGCCAAGGTAATAAAACCTAGGGAGCAGTTGTGGGGAAGTATTTTGTGAATGACGTCATGTGGCCAAGATAACCCTAAGATGTTGGCTAAGGTGCCACGTGGATGAGTCATGTTTCCGAGGTGACCACGGCATTGCCGAGATGTTCTATGGTAATGTCGAAATTCAGATGTATCCGGATAAGGGACAAGAGTCCTAGAATAGAAGAGGCTCTCAGTCTAGATAAGGATAAGGCTCATGAAGAGCTTATCCCTATCTAGCCGAGAGTCCAGGATGAACATTGAGCTTAAGTCCAATGAAGTGAGGCTTTTAGGGAACTAGGTCACTGTTGGTTATAAAAGTAAGGCACCATCGTGGGTCTGAGGTATGTATTTTTACTTGTGTTTAAGTACTGTTTTGATGTCTGTGAGAGATAAGATTTACTGACTTGATCGTCGGAGTGCTCCCAGGTAGACGAACCACCGCAATATTCTCATTTTCTTGTTGGCAGGTAGTTGGCTCAATCTATTTTGCCGGTGCTCTGCAGTTAAGTTCCATCTTTGGTTATGTGGTCAGAAATCAACACTCACAATAATAAATAAGAAGTTGACACATATATTATCACATCATTATAGATATAATTGTGAGATCATTTTGTGAGTTTCAAACATTTTTCTTTCAACGATGAGGCATGTGTTTGGCCATGGCTGTTCTTCCTCTTTTTGTCTCATGGCGTTTTCATTACTGTGTAAATCCTAAATCCTCTTCTATACAAAGATTTGTGTTTTTCAAAATTTTCAAATCAAACTTGACCGTTTATTTCGACGCAAAATATTTTAAATAAAAAATATTTTTAAAAAAATTAATTTTATACAAAAAAAAATTTGTATTTTTATTTTTCAACGTTTGGTTGACACTTAAAACAAAAATATATTGTTACCTAAAAGAGAAATTTTGATTCAATAAAGTGTCATTTATGATTTTTTAGTGAGCTAAGACACTTATTAGAAAACATCAAATGTGTTGTAAAAATAGTGAGTGAGGGTCAACTTTGTAAAAATTGACTTATGGAATCTTTAAAGGTAATTCATTTTTGGAAAAATGATGCAAAAATATTTTTCTTAAAAAATGTTTGGGACCAAAAAAAAAAAAAAAAACCAGAATTTGAGTCTTTTAACAAAATAAATCTCGAATTTTCTTTTTTGTCAATTTACACTTTAATATTTTGATTTGATTTCAATCAAAACTATTAGTCTATTTTTGTCAAGTAAAACTAATAACAAAAGAGTATTTTAATTATTGAATTCAATATCTATATATATATAAATGTCTAAAATATTATTTTCCGTTGAGTTTAATAACTAAAATATTTATTTTTCAACCAATTTTACTTGACGAAAACATGCAAATGGTGTAAATTGAAAATAAATTAAAAGTTTAGAGTTTAAATTGATAAAATTAAAAACTCATAATTTATTTTGTATAAGGGTCAAACTCTAGTTTTTTTCTTTTTTGTAATTTTGTCATAATATTTTACATATTTTTTGTTCAACCAAATAACAAAAAATATGTATTAAAATATTTTATATCAAAACAAAGGGAGTTTTGGTTCTTTAAATAAATTTTCTAAATAGAATTGCTGATGCAACACGGGTCATGTACAAGTGGCTGGATATAATCAGTCTAGGAATTGTTCTTGGAGAGAAAATTGTGCATACAATATCACAAATGGAGATGGATTGCCTCTAGTCTAATAGAGGGCACTGTTTGGATCTGTAATACGTATCATGAATTTTATTTTGATAATTCAAATAGTTTATTTTGTCAAATAATTTATATATTTTATTTAATTTATCACATTTGTCACTAAAATAGTGAAAAACAATCATTTTTTTAATTATACTATTTATTTTTTTGGTGACAAATGCAAATATTGAATAGGGTTAAATTATCAGATGACTTAACTTTTTTGGTGGATAATATATACAAAATGTCTAACAAAATAAACAATTTAAATTATCAAAACAGGACCTATAATGAACCTCATGGTGCAAATAGCTCCTTCCAGTCCAACCGATTTTGGATTGGAGGCAATCCATCTCTTATCAAAATTGCTCATATTAAACTAGTGACTTTAATAGTCATACAGTCCTATTTGGTGCAATTTATTTAGTAGCTTATAATTTTTATATTTTGAGAATTTATGTTAAGAGTGTTTAATGCAATTTCTATTTATAACTTATGAAATATAAATAATTTAAATAAGTTAGAAAAATATCTAAGAGATACAAGAAAGGTGGTTCTAACTTCTATTTTTTACCTATCGACTTTTAGTTGGGGAAAAGCTGCACCAAATGTTGCTTATTGACACTGAAAGTTGTATATACTAGTTGCCCATTTGTCAAAGAGTTCATGTGATGCTTAATTGATTTTTTATTTTTATTTTTTTTTTTTTCAACTTAATATTAGGGGTCCAAATTTAATATTGTCTTGTTTGATTGAAAAAATAAATCTTTCTTTGCTAGCTAACACTGATAAGAGAATTAAAAAAGAGTAGACAGAATTTAAGGCTAAATCGCTAGATCATTTGAGAATACAAAATTACAAGAATCTCAAAATATCATCCAACGACTATGAGTATTTTGACGCATAGAGACTGGAAAATTTGATCACAGAAGTTCTTGTAACAGAATTTAGATGGAGATATTGGTTGGGAGAGAGCACCTTGTAGGCTTGAAGAGCTGCTGATTTGATTAGGGCCCAAATACTGTTGTAAGTGGGACTTCTTGGTGTTTGATTTGTGAAACTATATTGTTTGACTTTGTTAAATAGTTGATTGTCCACATAATTTTCTTTATATTTGTATAAATGTAAATACTCTCTTAGTGATTGATACCAAAAAAAAAAAAATAGTAAAATACAATTCAAGATATGAGAACCTAAATTGGGAATGAGTAGTCATTCAGGTTTCGATTGATTTGCAGATTAGCGGAGATTGGATTAAATAATCCCTTGTGTTTATTGACGTTTCTTTACTTCAGTGCCATGCACTTTACTTCCCTTTATAGAAGAGAGACATAAATTTCATTTTCCTTTCCTTAATTAGTATGGTGATTAAATGTTACAAATAATAGCTGAAAGGGACTTCTATCCACATATACGAGATTATTTTGTCTTTAAGAGAAGGGGTATGACAACTTATACTAGAATAACACTTTTTATTGCAAAACTTCATAAATTTTCTCCAACGAAAAAGTTATTTTGGGATTATAATCTTCAGATAACTTATCCCAACTAATTTTGCTACTCAGAAAAATCTCTGATGCCTAAGTTAGTAAGAGTTTGAGCAGCAAAGTTTGAATGTAATAATCAGAATTGTTGTGTACCTCCATCTATGTTGGTGAACTGTGCTTATATGCTCAAATGTGACCATTGGAGGTGGTTGAGATCTCCTTACCACTCTTCACGTCTGTTCTGCTTTTTGTGGGATCATGTTTCACATTCACAAATTTTTAGGAGTGATTGGTCTACGTTTGTTGAATTGTACGTTGACCTAGTTTAGCTTTTCGAATCTTCAATTTGAACAAAAAATTAGTTCGGATCTTTGAGTTTACTTGTCCTGCTCATTCTCGAAGTGCTCTAGTTCGTTCGTTCCAACCAACTCTATCCTAACTTGGCCATTTCTGAGAATAATTTATCTTCCAGAAAATATTTATTAATTGCAATGAGTTGTAATTTTATCTAAATTTTGTATATTTCAGAAAATGAAAACACAACCAAAAAGGCCAAACCTTATAACTTTTTCCTCCTTTTCTCACAATTGATTAGTATTGTTTGCCACATCATTAGGGAATGTAGCATTACTCCTTAAGTAATTTGAAATTTTTTTTAAAAGAATTTGTGTTCAACTTATGCATTTTTGTAAGATTAATTATGTAAATTCGTGAAAATCCACCTAATTTTATAATAAGATTATATACTGTGTGAATTGTACACCGGTACATTTCCCTGTTAATTTTAGTTCTATATTAATTGATAGTATCCTCCCATCAACAAACGGGGTAGCAGGTTTTGCTATCATAAAGAAGCCTTTGTTTGGGCTCAAGGTTTTTCTTTAAAAAAAAAAATGACAGCATAAATACAGAGTAATTAAAATGTGTAAATATCGTGCTGGTTTGTAACCCAATTGATAGGCAACCTATGTTGGTTCTACCAAAAGAATAGCAAAAAAAAAAAAAAAAGATTTTTCTTGCAGGTTTTGCTAAAAAAAGAAAAAAGGGCTCTTTATTTGTATTTATAAGGCAAGGACTTTGTTTGGCCTATTCAGATTCATGGTCTACCAGAAATCTACTTGGATGATTATTAAAAAAAAAAAGTTTCTACTGTGAAAAAAGAAAAAAAGAAAAAAAGAGAGACAGAAAGAGAAATAAAAGAGAAGAAAAGTTGTCTTTGTTCATACTTATAAGCAGGGACTCTATTTGGGCTAGTTAAGCTCATGATCTAGCAACAAAAAGGCTTGCAAGACTTCAAGAAAAATATATATATATATATATATATGAGGCAGCAAACAGATCTTTACCGTGACAGACAGACCCAAAAAAAAAAAAAAAAAAGTCTTTATTCATATTTGGTTTCATGATCTAACAAAAAAAATCTGCTTGCATGAATGTATTAAAAATACACATATATATTAAAAGAAAGCCGCATCCCATGTTTAAGGACGTAAATATGTATATACACCAGGGTAGCAGCAAGCATAAAGAATCAGTGTGCAAAGGGTACAATGGATCAGATTTTTTTTACAGAAGAAAGGGTCTGTTTCTTTTGGCTTTACAAGGAAGCAAAATATAAGAAAAACAAACAAAAGAAGAAGCAAAGCATACCTGATATGAAGGAATTCTTTTGTGTCTTCTTTAAAGTGTAAGAAGAACAGCTTTTGCTGGGAAGAGAAGAAAGAGAATGACTGGAGAACTTCTGCTGGAAATATGCTATCTGATATGCACTAAAAAAAAATTCTGCTGAAAAAAAAAAAAAAAAAAAAAGTTGCATTATAAGGTAAAAAAATATTATTCAAGAAAAGATGTAGTGATCTCCTAAAACACTCCAAAGAAACAAGAGTGTATCCTATTTCATTTAGGCAAGCTCCTATCAAAAAAATAAATAAATATATCTAATTAATTAATTAAAAAAGAAAAGAAAAAGAAAAAGAAAAGCAAAGTGAAGTATAATAAGATTAGGAGTCTCATAAATAAAAGACTCCTGCAAAAAAAGTGATGGCAGGCTTGTCTTACCGAAAATAAATCCGCAGGCCCAATTAAATGCTTGGACCTTACCTATGACCTTTCATTTCAAAAAAAACAAAAAGAAAAGAAAAGGCCAAGTCCATAAAAAAGGGCCCATGCAAAAAAATAAAACCAACCCATATAAAATTCTGTTGGTGTCCCATAGCAAAGAAAAATCTCAAGCATATAAAGCTCAAGAAAAAAAGAAAAGAGAAAAAAAAAAAAAGAGATCAGTTAAATCCTTTAGGGAGTCCATGTAGGGTCTAGCAGAGAAAAAATCTCGACTACACAAGGGGCCCACATGAAAAACCTATCATCTAAAAAGGGTCGTAAAAAAAATATAAAAAATAAAAAATAATTCAAGGACCGAAAGTGATCATGGCCAAGAAATAATTCAATCCACAATTTAAAGAAAACTTAGATAAAAGCGTCAAATTATTGTGATTCGCACAATTAATAAAATTCACTTGTACTTGTACAAATCATGATGGGGCATTTATTGGCATATAAATTTTAACCAAATTTATGTGAACATTTTAAATATCGTCAATCAGTTAATAATTCACATAGAGGCTATGATAGGATTGTTGTAGGTAATCACTTCCTAAAATCATTAACTTGATCCGTTGAAATGCATAATTAAAATGATGCCGTATTTTAGCAACATTATTTAAGATATTCAAATGACACGTGGAGCTTATGAAAGATGACACTTGTAGAGCCTATAGCAAAGACATCACACAGGATAAAATCCAAAAGATTAATACGGTTAATTAGATATATGATTAATCAGATATGGTTACACCTAAATTCAAATGGCGCTATCATGCAATTTGAAATTTAAATTGAGGATGAGTCCCTCTTATCATCTTGATGACCTCTATAAATTTAAGGGATCATCATAAAAAAAGGGGATTGAAAAATCAAAAGTTAGAGAGAGAGAGAGAGAGAGAGAGAGAGAGAGAGAGAGAGATGAATCAAGAGTTAAAGAAATCTTCACCAGAAAGAAGAGGAGAAACGCAGAGAACTCAAGAGCCTATACTATAAATGCATAATAGTGATTAATAGATAAAGGGTTTCAAACTTAAGAGTTATACTTTGTATTCAAGGGTTTAAAACCCACGATAATTTCAATAAAATATTTTTTTTCTTGTATTAATTTCTGTTAATTTTCTTGTTCTTCATTAATCAGAGATTTCATTTAAATAAAATGTGTAATTAATAATCTAGAATACATATTGCAAATAGGAACCTTCTATTTAAATAATCAACATCATTTAGTTCAAAAACTAAACAGTGGACATTTGGAACATGAATTTTAAAGTGGGTTGAAACACTAGACATTTCAAAATTTATATCTACAAATTTTGGCACGCCCAATAAAACCATTGCTAACCAAATGGGGTAGCAGGTTTTGCCATGTTAACCAAACATGAATGGCGGCTAGTCCAACATCCAAACTCTATCCTAGGCAAAATGATAAAAGCTAATGTGTTTGGTTTGATCCTCAAACCATGATTACTCACAAATAATTAATCTTTTGTTTGATTACAGTTTTCAAATTATGATTTTAAAACACATTTTGAAAACATGTTTGGTAAATTATAAAGTTTTTGAATTTTTGGTCTACTCAGTCGTCTATTCGGACATCCTCCTAGGCAGTTTTTGAATTTTTGAGTCTACTTGGTCGTTCCCCTAGACATCCTTTCAAACATCTAGCCGGTTGACTGGAACAATGTTTTTTTTTTTTTGGGCAAAAATTATCTAGGAAAAAAATTATATTTATTTTTGCTATGTTTTAAATATAGAAAATATTTTTTTGAGACCAAAATGACAAATTATTTGGACATTTATTTAAAATTAACAAAAAAAATTTAAATAAAAATTAATTTTTGACAATAATTTTTGTTTTTAAAAAAAACATTTTTAAACAAAACAATTAAAAAAAAATTCCAATCAAATATATAATCAAAAGTAATTTTAAAACACTAGTTGAATATTTTTGTTAACAAATAATAATATTTTTTAATATTTTAAATAAAAAAAATTTCGGATTTGTTTTAATTTTTTAAATAAAAAAATTATTTTAAAGTGATTTAGTACGAGTTTGGGCTGGTGCAAGATCAATTTTGATGGTGCAGTGTTGAAGGAGCTTCGGGCAAGTGGTGTGGGTGTAGTAGTCCGTTGTAGTATGGGTGAGGTGATTGCATGTATGGCAGATCAGAATCCGTTTCTTGCAGGGGTGGATTGTGTGGAAGCATATGTTGCAGACAAGGCATTGGATTTGGTGGCAGATTTGGGTATTCATGACATTCACTTGGAAGGAGACTCTTTGAACATTCTTTCCGATGTAGCCAAAAAAAAAAGTCAAGTCGCGTCACTGTCGGATTGTTGCATACAGTGCAACTTGCTGTGAGTGAAAGTAGATCGTTTTGACGCTTCAAAGCTTCGCATGTGAGGCGTCAAATAATCGGTCGGCTGATGGTTTGGTTAAGTTAGCTTCGGCACTCCCCTCATCAAGAAATTTGAATGGAAGCAGAGACAGAATTAGGGGGAGATT
Organism: Camellia lanceoleosa; assembly: GCA_025200525.1. Classification (NCBI taxonomy): domain Eukaryota; kingdom Viridiplantae; phylum Streptophyta; class Magnoliopsida; order Ericales; family Theaceae; genus Camellia; species Camellia lanceoleosa. Next base: position 43,543,505 of record CM045765.1, read on the forward strand.
ATCAGGAACGATGGCCTCCTATTTCTGTGAAGAATATTATTTGTTATAGAGTTTTGAAATATATATATATATATATATATGTATATTATTTTATATATAAAATGGTCTCTCAATATAAAAAATATGTCTCATTCTTCTCCCATCTTACATTTTGTTTTTATTTACACAAAAAAAAAAAAAAACATCTTCATCCTATTAGAAATTACTTTTGTGATGTATATATTTATATATAACATATTGTACATACATGTACTTTTATGTATATAGTGAATTTTTTTATTTTTTTTCCTTGGTCCCTCAAGTAATAAAATTCTAATTCCGGTCCTGGATGGAAGAAGTCCCAACTTGCGTGGTGGCGTTAGCTAGCATTGAGGTTATTGCTTTTTAGTTTCTGTTTTCCATCATCTAAAAAAAATAGTGTTAAAAAAAATAAAATAAAATAAAATAAACAGAAGAATGAAAAAGACATCAGTTAAATCCTTTGGGAAGTCCATGTATGGTCTAGCAAAGAAAAAATCCCGAGTACACAAGGGGGGTCCACATGAAAACCTTATCATCCAAAAAGGGTCTTAAAAAAAATTTAAAAAATAAATAAATAATTCAAGGGGCCAAATGATCAAGGCCAAGAAACGATCCAATCCACAATTTAAAGGAAGCTTAGATACGAGCGTGAAGTTGTCGTGATTGGCACAGTTAAGAAAATTCACTTGTACTTGTACAAATCACGAGAGAATAATTGTTGTCACATAAATTTTAACCAAATTTATGTTAACATTTCAAATATTGTCAATCAGTTAATGATACACATAGAGTATATGATAGGATTGTTATAGGTAATCACTTCCTAAAATGATCAACTTGATCCCTTGAAGTGCATAATTAAAATGATGTTATATTTCAGTGATGTTATTCAAGATACTCAAATAACACGTGTGTTAGGTTTTTATTCTTGGCAACCCCGTTTGACAAAACTCCTTTCAGATGTATTTATTTTCGCTCTTTTATTTCAGTGAGGCTATGAGTTTATTAGATGCAAATCCAAACCCGAATCGAGCCATGCAAAAAAGTTTGTGATGTTAATGCTTTCAAGATTGCCACTTTGCTGATTATTACGGGGGTCGAGCTGCCCGGTCAGCTCGCGACCGAAGCAAAATGCAAAATTGCATTCAAAATTGCATGTTTGTTATTGGTCGCTCGAGCCAAGAAGAGCTCGCTCGAGCGAAGGTTTTCTCGCTCGATCCAAAGAGTTCTCGCTCGAGCTAAGGATTGCGTCCATACAAAAACCTGAAAGAGTGTATTCCTCGCTCAAGCCAAGAATTCGTCGCTCGAGCCAAGGCACTAGTAGAAATCACGAAAAATACACTCCTCGCTCGAGCCAGCAAAGTTTCGCTCGAGCGAGCCTCAGAATCCGGATTTCTCAAGGAGTTTGTTTTCTTCCCAATCTAGGATTACTTTTGGTTCTCTATAAATACTTGGTTTTCTCCCAAAATTAGGGGATTAATTGAAGTCCTCCAGATCTTCTTTTTGGTTCTTAAAGGTTTATATCTGGGGATATTTTGTTATTTTCTTTGATGTTTTATTGAGTATTCAACTCATGATTTAAAGAGAGTACATCAAAGATTTGTTTGTTATACACAAAAGAGAGAGTTGTTCTTCAGTTGTGAATTTTGAAGAATTCGAGCCTGAAGCTTTGGTGGAATCTGGAGTGGCTCATCAGAAAGACAATTCCGTGGTGAAGATGGGGTTGGAAGAGGCACATAGAGGTTGGTTCAATTAGGCATTGTGGATTTGCTAGATAATTGAGAGTATACCTATATAATTCCTTTAATTCTTTTTAGTGGATTGTCTTGTGGCAGTTGCCCGTGATTTTTTTATCACAGTTGGAGGTGTCCAATTGTGATTTTTCCACGTAAAAATCGTTGTGTCTCTTTCTCTTGATTGTTTGATTGGGATTTTTTTTACTGTGTTTTTTTTGATACATAATCACAAATCAACATCTAGGGTTTCTAAATTTTTCAATTGGTATCAGAGCGGGTCGTTTCTATTTTGTTTTTTTTTTAAAAAAAATTCTTTTAGAACGCTCTATTTTTTTTAAAAATAATTCTTTTAGAACGAGATCTTGTTTGATTTGTGATAATGGATTCAATTCATGAGGGAAATTCTATAGTTCGACCACCCCTACTTGATGGAACCAATTATTCTTTTTGGAAAGCTCGGATGAGATCTTTTTTAAAATCTATTGATGAAAAAGTTTGGCAATCCGTCATGAATGGGTGGACTGAACCAACAATTACTGTTGATGGAGTAACTTTCCCCAAACCAATTGATAAGTGGGACACAACTGATTACCAAAATAGTAGCTGGAATAGTAAAGCTATCAATTCTTTCTTTTGCGCTGTCACACCTGAAGAGTTTAGTCGGATTTGCAATTGTGAAGTCGCAAAAGAGGCTTGGGATATTTTACAAACTATTCATGAGGGCACTCCTTCTGTTAAACGCTCAAAACTTCAAAGGCTCAGATCTAGTTTCGAAAACTTTTCAATAAAAGATAGTGAGACCTTTGATGAATTTTATGCGAAGTTGAGTGACATTGTAAATTCCAGCTTCAATTTAGGTGAAAAAATACCAGAATCCAATGTTGTGGGAAAAATTTTGAGATCCTTGCCCGATCGGTTCCAACCAAAAGTTACGGCTATTGAGGAAGCTCAAGATGTTGACAACCTCAAGCTAGATCAGTTGGTTGGAAATCTCCAAACTTATGAGGCATATAGAAATTCCAAAAAGAAACAAAAAGATTTTGCTTTTAGTAGTGCTCATAAAGTGGTAGACGATTCTGATGAGGATTATGAGATAGATTCCAAGATTATGGCTGCTTTTGTTAAACAATTTAAAAAATCCTTTTTGAATAGAAATCCTAATCTTTTGGAATCTACTCATTCTCATAAATCCAAAGGCAAAGATAAAGTCAAAATTAATTCTATAACCAAGAAAGAGAAAGGAAAGATACAAGGGGACTCTGAAAGCGTCCAATGCTATGAATGCCAAGGATTTGGCCACTTTGCTTCAGAATGCCCCACTCGTTTGAAGAAGAACAAAGCCCTTGCTATCACCTGGGATGATGAATCAGAATCTGATAAAGATGATAGTGACAATGAAGATCAAAGTGAAGAGAGACATAAGCAATTCCTTGCTTTCATGGTAGCTTCCGAAATTGAAGGACAAACAGAGTCTCCAAAGAGGTCGGTTGAGAATACCACTGATGATGAATCCTCAGAGAGTGATCATGAAGAGCTTGAGCAAGCCTATGAAAAGTTGTATAAGGAGTCTCTTAATTTATTCAAATTGAATGACAAACTCACAAAGAAACTCAAAGCATGTGAAAGTGAGAATGTCAAACTTAAGGAGGAGATTCCCGAGGCCAGGATCAATGCCATCAAGATAGCTGATGATCAACAAGTTCTTTGTGCAAAATTGTTGACTTGTGAGACAGAGAGTAATGAGCTACAGGAAACTCATACCATGTTTGAAGAAAAGATTGAATCTCTCGAGATGTCACAAGTTGCTTTGGAAGAACTAATGATCAAGAAAGAGGAAGAGCTCAAGTGTGCCATGGTTACCATTGGTCTTTGGAACAAATGATCAAAGACTTTGGAGGATATCATTGGGTCTTAACAAATCTGTTCAGACAAGAGTGGCATTGGCTTTGGAAATAAGAGAGAGCAAAAACAGAGTGCTTCCACATCTCATGATACAAAAACTCAAGGAAAGGGAGGACAAAAGATTCAACAAGAGGAAAGATTTCTCAAACTTCCTAGAGTGGGTAAGGTAAAAGAAAAGAAGGTACACTCTGTACACCCTATTTTTATTTGTCATCATTGTGGTATGCATGGCCATATTCGCCCTTTTTGTTATAAGTTGCATGGGAGAGTGTCTCAAAAGGGTAGAAATTCGAATACTTTTTGGGTTAGGAGACAACCTTACATGTCTAGGCGGAATACCAAGATTCATGAGGGTGTTCACAACACCACGACATTTACCAAGACCACTAGACCTGATTTTGTTAAGACCAAAAAGATTTGGGTGAGAAAACTTGACTTGTATTAATTAATTTATTTGTTTTAGTTTTTGGGTTTCTGTGTGTTTTTTTTTAATGAGAAAAAATTGTGTGGATGTTCATTTTTTTTTTGTCTTGTTTTGGTTAAGAAAAAAAAAATATATCCAAAAAGATTTTTTTAGTATGGTTTTGCAAGCTTGAAATTTTTTAGTGGTCCTTGGTGCATATTGGAATTGATGAGAATATCCATTACATGTCAATATGTGTGTGCTTTCTATGGTCCTTACTCATTTTGGAGTGTGTGTTCTTTGATTAGTATGTCTCATTCTGTACACACTCTTGATTAGCAAATATTGAAGTCTTCCGCCTTAGTGTTTTTTTTTTATTTTTATTTTATTTTATTTTTTTTTTTATGGACTTCTGGCATTGTATCTTTTGCTTTTCTTGAGGAATTGACCTATACTAGCATATCATGGGTGATGTTGAGTCTCTTAACCATCTTCCATCTTTTTGCATCTCTATGGCTTTCCCCTCTATTCTTTGTAGTCTAGCCATGAGGAAAAGGCTACCTCAGAGTCACTAACCAAGCCATCCTTATTATATCCATGCTTCTCTGGTTCGGTTTCCATACTCTTGAGCGTGTCAGCCGCCAATGAGTGTGCAAAAGAAAGAAAAGAAAAGATGTGCAAAAGAAAGAAAAAAAAATGTGCAAAAGAAAGAAAAGGAAAAGATGTGCAAAAGAAAGAAAAAAAAAATGTGCAAAAGAAAGAAAAGAAAAAGATATGAAAAAAAAGGAAAAAATAAAGGATTCATTGATTGAGGGGGAGCCTCCGCCTTTACTCACCAAATACCCTTTGATTCCTAGTGGTTTGACTTTTCTTAGTTGTGCTTAAATTCTCTTGTCGGAGGTCCAGCTTTCATATTACTACCAGGATTTGAATCTAGTGTTTGTCGAACTCCAAGAGTCACACACACACTTTTTCTCATGCGATCTATGCTTTTCACATAATGCATCACTTTTTTTTATGAGGAATCTTCTAAAGGCTGTGCACATTGTGTTTTCTTGTAATAGTGCTTCTTGGATAATCTTGTGTGTTTCAAGGTACAAATCAGAAATTCCTTACTTGCTCCACCATATTATTTTTTGTCTTTTTCTTTTTGTTCACTATTTTCAGTATGTGTGGTTGTTTTTAGTAAAAGGAGTTTGGTTTATTGTTACAAAAGTTTGTTCACATGATTACTTTGATTTGTTTGGTAAGGAAGATTGGCTTTAGTTGTTTTGCGTGTTGCTTTGCATTCTCGCATGCTCCTGATATTTACATCATTATATCATTGCTTGTGTGGTTTATGATCATGCTTTAGTTGATTGAGCTTCCTTTATCAATTCATGGAAAAAAAGGTGTTGTTCATGTTTTCATGCTACATGTTCTTAAAATCTCCAAAGTCGAATCTACTCATGTTTTCCATCTCATGCTTCAAGATAATCTTGTCATATGTTTATTGCTTTTTCATATATTCTTGTGGCACTAATAGTTATTTTGGAGATTGTGGCACTAATAGCTAGTTTGCAGATCATGACCTTGAGAAAGAAGTTTGTTTTTGTTGGATGTAATGGGTTGGAGTGATTAGGATTTTATTTGTTAGATGTGTTTTGTCACGGCATTGCCAAAGGGGGAGATTGTTAGGTTTTTATTCTTGGCAACCCTGTTTGACAAAACTCCTTTCAGATGTATTTATTTTCGCTCTTTTATTTCAGTGAGGCTATGAGTTTATTAGATGCAAATCCAAACCCGAATCGAGCCATGCAGAAAAGTTTGTGATGTTAATGCTTTCAAGATTGCCACTTTGCTGATTATTACGGGGGTCGAGCTGCCCGGTCAGCTCGCGACCGAAGCAAAATGCAAAATTGCATTCAAAATTGCATGTTTGTTATTGGTCGCTCGAGCCAAGAAGAGCTCGCTCGAGTGAAGGTTTTCTCGCTCGATCCAAGGAGTTCTCGCTCGAGCTAAGGATTGCGTCCATACAAAAACCTGAAAGAGTGTATTCTTCGCTCGAGCCAAGGATTCGTCGCTCGAGCCAAGGCACTAGTAGAAATCACGAAAAATACACTCCTCGCTCGAGCCAGCAAAGCTTCGCTCGAGCGAGCCTCAGAATCTGGATTTCTCAAGGAGTTTGTTTTCTTCCTAATCTAGGATTACTTTTGGTTCTCTATAAATACTTGGTTTTCTCCCAAAACTAGGGGATTAATTGAAGTCCTCCAGATCTTCTTTTTGGTTCTTAAAAGTTTATATCTGGGAATATTTTGTTATTTTCTTTGATGTTTTATTGAGTATTCAACTCATGGTTTAAAGAGAGTACATCAAAGATTTGTTTGTTATACACAAAAGAGAGAGTTGTTCTTCAGTTGTGGATTCTGAAGAATTCGAGCCTGAAGCTTTGGTGGAATCCGGAGTGGCTCATCAGAAAGACAATTCCGTGGTGAAGATGAGGTTGGAAGAGGCACATAGAGGTTGGTTCAATTAGGCATTGTGGATTTGCTAGATAATTGAGAGTATACCTGTGTAATTCCTTTAATTCTTCTTAGTGGATTATCTTGTGGCAGTTGCCCGTGGTTTTTTGATCACAGTTGGAGGTGTCCAATTGTGGTTTTTCCACGTAAAAATTGTTATGTCTCTTTCTCTTGATTGTTTGATTGGGATTTTTTTTACTGTGTTTTTTTTTGATACATAATCACAAATCAACATCTACGGTTTCTAGATTTTTCAACGTGGAGCCTACGAAAGATGAACTTATAGAGCCTACAGCAAGGACACCACACAGGATGAAATCCAAAGGATCAATACGACTAATTAGATATACATGATTTATTAGATATGGTTACATCTAAATTCAAAGAACGCTATCATTCAAAATTCAAATGGCATTATCATCCAATTTAAAATTCAAATTGAGGATAAGACCCTCTTATCATCTGGAAGACCTCTATAAATATGACGGATCATCATGCAAAAAGGGGACTGAAAAATAAAAAATCAAAAGTTAGAGAGAGAGAGAGAGAGAGAGAGAGAGAGAGAGAGAGAGAGAAATCACAAGTTAAAGAAATCTTCACAAGAAAGAAGAGGAGAAACCCAAAAAACTCAAGAGGCTACGCTATAAACGCATAATGGTGATTAATAGAAAAAGGATTCTAAACCTAAGAATTGTACTTTGTATTCAAGGGTTTAAAACCCACAATAATTTCAATAAAATATTTTTTTTCTTAAATTATTTTCTGTTAATTTTCTTGTTCTACATTAATTGGAGGTTTCATTTAAATAAAATGTGCAATTAACAATCTGGAATACAGATTGAAAATAGAAATTTACTTTTCAAATAATCAATATCGTTTAGTTCAAAAACTAAATAGTAAACATTTATAACATGAATTTTAAAATACGTTAAAATAATGTTTCAAAATTTATATCTATAAATTCTGACACGTCTAGTAGAACTATTGCTAGCCAAACGGGCTAGCAGGTTTTGCTATGTTAGCCAATGGTGGCTGGTCCAACATCCAAACTCTATCTTGGGCAAAATGATAGAAGCCAAATATTTTCCGAGCTCGTCATTTCTAAGGGCTGAGTTGGTAATAAATCCGTCATACACCTGGAGGAGCATTATGCATGCGAAACCTCTTCTTGAGGCTGGGGTGAGATGGAGGGATGGTAATGGGGTGAACATTCTAGTGTTTGGAGATAAATGGGTGCCTAGGTGTCACGGGTTGCCTTGCAAGGCCAACTCCGTGACGTTTCGCTCGCGGTGGTGTGGCCATTGGAGTGCTCAAGAGTGGCCGTTGGAAGTGCCGCAACGTGGCCTAACATTGGCCCCAAGTAGCCCAAGGTTTATAGCCAACAAAAGACCAAGCCGCAGCCCATATTAGCACGCAAACAGCGCTGCCAGCAACCAGCAGTGGCAGCCAGCAGTGCAGCGTTTTGACGCCTTGGTTCGGCATTCAAACGAAGGAGTTCGGGGCTGAAATTTTTATGGTAAAGAGCTCTTGGGGGAAGTGTTATCCCGACCAAGTTTCGTGATTTTCTGAATTTCGTGGAATTTATTAAAAATCATTATGACTCCTCGGACATGTATGATGTTTCCTCTTGCCAGATGAAAAAGGGCTTAACAAGCTACTATAAGGGGGTAATGTGTGCTACCTACCAACCTCCCCGCCCAAACTGGGCTTGAAGTGAGCAACCTTGGGGCAACTCAAGGGCGGTCTTTAGGCATCCAGAGGGGTGTCTAGAGTCTCCATGTGGGTTTGGGAGCCCCGTGGACGGTGCGAAGATGTAGGCACTGCGCAGCCCTCCCGGGTGAGAGGTCCACTACGTTGTTTCCACTATGCCACGCAATATGGTATCTTTGGGACTCGTTTTGGACCGAATGGGCTATCGAGGCACCACTAAAGGCCTCGTGTGCCAACTCTAGTGCTTGGTTTGGGTTCAACCTTGCACGAGGGGATCTCGTGGCTTAAGCTAAGCGGTCGGAAGGCAACACCGCATATGTGGGCTATCGAATGAAGGCATCAAGCTATACAATGACTACGTCCATTGAGGGACTACATTATGCTACAAGCGAGCTACGGATTGAGTTGTTGCCTTACTCATGCTACACGTTGGTGCAACGCTAAGGTGCGCAATGGCCTTAGGCGGAATCTAGCACACGTGTTGGCACGAGGATTGCGCCGTGGGCAAGAGATTGACCCTCGGTGGCTTGTGGGCCTCGCATGACCAAGTGGCCATCCAATATGCATCTATTGAGGCATGCTTGACCCTGTGACACTTCGAGACGCTATTGAAGACCCAACATGCAGCGTTGGCTTGTCGGCTAAGTTGAGGACCTTCGCTAACACATTGTTGTGTGGCTAGGCACCTTGATGACATAAACCTAAGTTGGGCGAGCACCTTGCTTGAGATAAGCTTGGCGCTATGAAGCGACTTATGCCGTGCTTGGTGCACTTGAGGCGTCAGGCCTACTTGTGGCATCCGGGTGAAGACGGAGCTTCTTTGTGAAGTTGTTTTGCTAGACAAAGCATTGGGACCGAATGTTCAAACGGGTGAGATCATCAACACTCGATTTGTCAATGAGCTATGGCGGGCTTAAACTTGGTGGAGTTTGAGCGCCACACGGGCAAAAATTGATCCGCTGTGCCTCTTAAGGAGTCGGCCCGTGACAGTTGGTATCAGAGCTAGATCACTCATTTGGGGTGAGCTCGATCTAGAGCGGACTTGCAGCTATGTTGTGATATCATTCTTCCGTGGACCCCGATGCCGCTGTTTGAAGGAGTTATGCATGAAACTTATCTTGGGGGACGTGTATGACATCCTAGACTCTATACAAGACCGCCGTTGGTTTTCTAATCATGTTTGAACTGTGGGAGCTGATTGGTGATGTCTTGGGGTATCCGTGCTTATTGTGCTATGCTTCAGCGATGCCTTGAACGCAGCAACCGTTCTCGAGGGTGCGAATTGAGCAGCATTGTGGCATCTAGTGTTTCCTTGCTAACTTGGTGTTTCCCTCTCACTTTGTGGACTTGGTGAGCATTTCTACACTGTGGGCACACTGTGGCGCGAGTATGCTACATTTGTGGACGGGTTGCTTCCTAACCAGCAGGGTTGGCATGATTGTGTTACATTGTTGGCTACATGGGGATCTCTACTACAGTTTGGACTTGTGCAATGCTTGTATCAGATTGTGGGCATGTGATCTTCAGCTATTGAGCCTTAGAGACGGATTTTCGTTGGCAGCCGTGCACGTGCTATGGCATTATCACTGGTTCGCTTCAGGGGGCCTATGTTTCGACCGTTCGTGGTGGCATTTGCAACTTGTGCTTGTCAGTGGTTTTGCATCTTCAGACGCATGGTTGTTGACTTCTTAGAGGGTTTGTTCGGAAAAATTTCAAGACAACTTTGAGATCTTGACTCCCGTGTGCAGAGGCACCGAGTGTACATGTTGCTAGAGAGCGGGGTGATGGATGAAATCACCGTTGTTGGAGGACAACCATGTAGCGGGATTGGAAAGTCAAGACATAATTTGGTGCCAGGATCAGCGCACCGTTTTGAGATGGCTAGCTTTGTGGGTGGTAGGAGCGGTGAGCCTTTGAAAGGCGAAATATTTGAGCTTGATGAGACAGCTGACTCGGGTGAAGGCAGTGGCCGAGGCACTGGGCAGCATGAGTTAAATTCTAGCCAGAAGATATGAGTTCAGCCAGAGGGCTTGCCTGAGGGCACGAGCATGAGATTCAGCCGGTGGGCTACACTTTGCCAGAGGGCACGAGTTGAGCAAAGCCAGTGGGCTTCATTTCAGCCAGAGGGCTACACTTCTACAAGAGCATTGCCAAAGGGCACGAGTTTGAGTTAAGCCAGAGGGCTTCATTTTGCTAGAGAGCAACAGCCAGAGGGCTTCAGAATTTCAGTTTGCTAGAGAGCAACAGCAAGAGTGCCTCAGAGATCTAGCTGTTGTGAGGGCAACAAATGGGAGGCTTCAGAGACATGAGCTTGCAAATGAGCAGTAGCCAGAGGGCTTTTGTTTTGCCAGAGGGCACAGTGCAGAGATACTTCAGTTTGTTGAAGATATCAGCCAGAGGGCTTTGAGCTTGCCAGAGGGCATTGTTGAATCAATTTGAGAAGCAAATGATGATTTGCATTGAGTCGACGAGGGCGTCGACAACTCGAGTGGTGGAGGAAGTCGCGATGCGACCCACTGCGAGTTAGCTCGGAGGAGCATTGGTAGAGAGGCCATCGAGTTAGCTCAGAGGAGCATTGGCAGAAGAGCATTGGCGGAGGCCATTTTAGAGGAACATCGTCCGGAGGAGTCAGCTCAGAGGAGCTTGAGTTTGCTCAGAGGAGCTTGAGTTTGCTCGGAGGAGTATTGGCAGAGGCCATTTGAGAAGAGGGCTTGGCATTAAAGGGCAGAGTTAGAGACGCTCAGAGGAGCTTTGGCAGAGGCCATTTCGAGAGGGGAGCTTGGCTAAAGAGTTAGACGTTGAAGGTAGGCCGTCAACACGGAGGTGTTAGACTCATCAGAGGAGCCGGTACACGCACTGCAGCATCAGCTTTGTGCTACATCAACGAGGACGTTGATGGTTGAAGTGGAGGAGAGTGTCACGGGTTGCCTTGCAAGGCCAACTCCGTGACGTTTCGCTCGCGGTGGTGTGGCCATTGGAGTGCTCAAGAGTGGCCGTTGGAAGTGCCGCAACGTGGCCTAACATTGGCCCCAAGTAGCCCAAGGTTTATAGCCAACAAAAGACCAAGCCGCAGCCCATATTAGCATGCGGCAAAGAACAAGCCAAAGAAGAAGAAATGGCCGCCAAAGAACTGGCGGCTAGCAAGAAGGCATTTGACGCCTTGGTTCGGCATTCAAACGAAGGAGTTCGGGGCTGAAATTTTTATGGTAAAGAGCTCTTGGGGGAAGTGTTATCCCGACCAAGTTTCGTGATTTTCTGAATTTCGTGGAATTTATTAAAAATCATTATGACTCCTCGGACATGTATGATGTTTCCTCCTGTCAGATGAAAAAGGGCTTAACAAGCTACTATAAGGGGGTATGGTGTGCTACCTACCAACCTCCCCGCCCAAACTGGGCTTGAAGTGAGCAACCTTGGGGCATCTCAAGGGCGGGCTTTAGGCATCCAGAGGGGTGTCTAGAGTCTCCATGTGGGTTTGGGAGCCCCGTGGACGGTGCAAAGATGTAGGCACTGCGCAACCCTCCCGGGTGAGAGGTCCACTACATTGTTTTCACTATGCCACGCAATATGGTATCTTTGGGACTCGTTTTGGACTGAATGGGCTATCGAGGCACCACTAAAGGCCTCGTGTGCCAACTCAAGTGCTTGGTTTGGGTTCAACCTTGCACGAGGGGATCCCGTGGCTTAAGCTAAGCGGTCGGAAGGCAACACCGCATATGTGGGCTATCGAATGAAGGCATCAAGCTATATGTCACGACCCCAACCCGCCCCTAGAAGGTCGGCGCCGAGATGGCCAGTAACCCGAGGTTACCAAAGGCCTGTTACAAGAGTTCACACACAAATCAGAGTAAATATATAGGGCTTACAAATGCGGAAGTAATAAAATTAGATTACCAGTGGTCCATGAGAGCAGTGCTTAATTTCAATGAAATGACATACATCTTTCAATAGTTCAGATACATCAAATTGAGTATAAAAATTACATCTTGACCAAAAGGCTTCTCGGCCATTGAATACAGAATACGAAATACAAAGGAATAACTAAGAAGCATGATCTTCAAGATGTTGCAAAACATGAATGCAAAACACGTCGGCAAAAACATCGGCAAACAAGTCTAGGCGTCTCCGCCGTCCTGCTCATCACCTACATATATATATAGAGAGGGTGAGCTTGGATACTCAGTGAATGGCATAAACAATAAAGGGTTTACATGAATGGTATCCGAGGTCTTCTAACAAAACAATACATAGTATAAATCAAGTTCGCCTGTCAAATCTTTCAAAGTTTCAAGGGACGCTCATTAACATCAATATAAAACAAGGGATGACATTCCGGACAACAACCCACGCGGTAAAACCGTCGGTGGCAAGGCAAGACAAGAATGTGCTACAAGTGCTTATAGTCCCCTAGCACGCGATCGGTGCCACAAATGCTTAAAGTCCCCTGGCACATACGGACTTCCAAACTTTGTGCTACAAGTGCTTATAGTCCCCTAGCACGTACGGACTGGTGCCACAAATGCTTAAAGTCCCCTGGCACATACGGACTTCCAGAATGTGTCCCCAAAACAAGATATATCTTTTGATATTCAAGATAGGATTAACCATTCATGCTTTATAAACACTTTCAAAACGAGGCAAGACAAGACTTTTATCAAAACATTGCACATAGCTTTATTAAGAATGCCACTCACAGTTCTTCGAACGTCGGGGTCAAGGCAAGTCCAAGTCCTACAAATACATGACAAGTTCACTGAATATACTTTCAAACAAGTTTCACATGCATGCAAATGATCTCGGCATGCTCCAAGACTAAGTCAAATCAAAACAAACACTGTTTCTTGTTTCGGAAAACATGCTGGGCACCTAACCAGGTCTGAGCCGAGGTTCCACACCTCTTCGCCGAGGTGAGGTTCCGAGGCCACATTCAAGGGCAAATGAAGTCGGGGAAAACCTGGGTTTTCCCTCAGCTCAAGAACATGAAAAAAAAACATGAACATGAAGATCATGAAGAAGATGAATGCAAGGATCATAACTTATCATTTACAAAATCTGAGTTTTCATGCTATGAGTTGGAAAACATGGACCTGGGCACCCACACTAGAAGATCTTGGTGAAACAAACACAAAAGCATGGATTTCAATGCAAGCTTTCGGATCAAATCAAGGCTTTTTCTCAAGAACACATGAATGTTCATATTCTCTTTCCAAAACCAACTTTAAATCAAAGCATGACATGCAAAAAAAAAAAACAGATTCAATCATGCAATGCAGCTAAGTGATCATCAAGAACAACAAAAGGAGGTGAAGATTCTAACATCAAATCACAAACCCAACGGATCAAACACCAAGGATCAAGCTTGCTATCTACCTTCTCTCCCTAGAACTCTTCCTAGAGCTTCTCTCTCCTCAAGAACAAGATATGATACAAAATGAGACATTTCTAGATTTGCCGGCTGATATAACACTCAGCTCGGACACGTGGCAGCAGTTGGTTGGTTCAGCTTAAAAAGGTGACTGATTGAAAAGACAAAACTCTGACAAAGCGTGTTCAAGAAGCTAGGCGGCAAGGGACTCCGGCGAGTAATGACATCGGCTGACAACAAGACTTCGGCAAGTGATAACATCGGCTAAAGGCAAACTTCGGCAACCGGGTAACAAAGACATCGGCTAGGGAGGACAACACTTGACTAAGCTGTGCCGCACCTCGGCCAGGGATGTGCCACGCCTCGGTCTAGGTCATACCTTCCCAGGGACAAAGGTCACTAAGTGTATAACATCTCGGCTAAGCAGTAGCATCTCGGCTAACACGCTGAGGTGAAGATGAAGGTCAGACAAACTGTTTTAGAGTGGTTCTAGGTACAAGGATTCAAAGGTGAACTAGGCTCAAGATAACCTCGGCAAAACACACACACACCCACCAAAGGAACATATTACTCAAGCATCACTTATACAAGACAAGTCAAGAATGCAAAGCAAGTCAAGATTCAAATGCAAGCTTAACAAAGCAAAATCATACATAATGCATGTGAGTATGATCAAAACAGTGTGAGGGTTATTACACTATACAACGACTACGTCCATTGAGGGACTACATTATGCTACAAGCGAGCTACGGATTGAGTTGTTGCCTTACTCATGCTACACGTTGGTGTAACGCTAAGGTGCGCAATGGCCTTAGGCGGAATCTAGCACACGTGTTGGCACGAGGATTGCGCCGTGGGCAAGAGATTGACCCTCGCTGGCTTGTGGGCCTTGCATGACCAACTGGCCATCCAATATGCATCTATTGAGGCATGCTTGACCCTGTGACACTTCGAGACGCTATTAAAAACCCAACATGCAGCGTTGGCTTGTCGGCTAAGTTGAGGACCTTCGCTAACACATTGTTGTGTGGCTAGGCACCTTGATGACATAAACCTAAGTTGGGCGAGCACCTTGCTTGAGATAAGCTTACGCTATGAAGCGACTTATGCCGTGCTTGGTGCACTTGAGGCGTCAAGCCTACTTGTGGCATCCGGGTGAAGACGGAGCTTCTTTGTGAAGTTGTTTTGCTAGACAAAGCATTGGGACCGAATGTTCAAACGGGTGAGATCATTAACACTCGATTTGTCAATGAGCTATGGCGGGCTTAAACTTGGTGGAGTTTGAGTGCCACACGGGCAAAAATTGATCCGCTGCGCCTCTTAAGGAGTCGGCCCGTGACAGTTGGTATCAGAGCTAGATCACTCATTTGGGGTGAGCTCGATCTAGAGCGGACTTGCAGCTATGTTGTGATATCATTCTTCCGTGGACCCCGATGCCGCTGTTTGAAGGAGTTATGCATGAAACTTATCTTGGGGGACGTGTATGACATCCTAGACGCTATACAAGACCGCCGTTGGTTTTCTAATCATGTTTGAACTGTGGGAGCTGATTGGTGATGTCTTGGGGTATCCGTGCTTATTGTGCTATGCTTCAGCGATGCCTTGAACGCAGCAACCGTTCTCGAGGGTGCGAATTGAGCAGCATTGTGGCATCTAGTGTTTCCTTGCTAACTTGGCGTTTCCCTCTCACTTTGTGGACTTGGTGAGCATTTCTACTTGTGGGCACTGTGGCGCGAGTATGCTACATTTGTGGACGGGTTGCTTCCTAACCAGCAGGGTTGGCATGATTGTGTTACATTGTTGGCTATATGGGGATCTCTACTACAGTTTGGACTTGCGGAATGCTTGTATCAGATTGTGGGCATGTGATCTTCAGCTATTGAGCCTTAGAGACGGATTTTTGTTGGCAGCCATGCACGTGCTATGGCATTATCACTGGTTCGCTTCAGGGGGCCTATGTTTCGATTGTTCGCGGTGGCATTTGCAACTTGTGCTTGTCAGTGGTTTTGCATCTTCAGACGCATGGTTGTTGACTTCTTAGAGGGTTTGTTCGGAAAAAATTTCAAGACAACTTTGAGATCTTGACTCCCGTGTGCAGAGGCACCGAGTGTACATGTTGCTAGAGAGCAGGGTGATGGATGAAATCACCGTTGTTGGAGGACAACCATGTAGCGGGATTGCAAAGTCAAGACATAATTTGGTGCCAGGATCATCGCACCGTCTTGAGATGGCTAGCTTTGAGGGTGGCAGGAGCGGTGGGCCTTTGAAAGGCGAAATATTTGAGCTTGATGAGACAGCTGACTCGGGTGAAGGCAGTGGCCGAGGCACTGGGCAGCATGAGTAAATACTAGCCAGAAGATATGAGTTCAGCCAGAGGGCTTGCCAGAGGGCATGAGCATGATATTCAGCCAGTGGGCTACACTTTGCCAGAGGGCACGAGTTGAGCAAAGCCAGTGGGCTTCATTCCAGCCAGAGGGCTACACTTATACAAGAGCATTGCCAGAGGGCACGAGTTTGAGTTAAGCCAGAGGGCTTCATTTTGCTAGAGAGCAACAGCCAGAGGGCTTCAAAGATTGGGTTTGCTAGAGCAACAGCCAAGAGGGCTTCAGAGACTGAGTTTGCCAGAGGGCAACAGCCAGGAGGCTTTAGAGACATGAGCTTGCAAATGAGCAGTAGCCAGAGGGCTTTTGTTTTGCCAGAGGGCACAGTGCAGAGATACTTCAGTTTGTTGAAGATATCAGCCAGAGGGCTTTGAGCTTGCCAGAGGGCATTGTTGAATCAATTTGAGAAGCAAATGATGATTTGCATTGAGTCGACGAGGGCGTCGACAACTCGAGTGGAGGAGGAAGTCGCGATGCGACCCACTGCGAGTTAGCTCGGAGGAGCATTGGTAGAGAGGCCATCGAGTTAGCTCAGAGGAGCATTGGCAGAAGAGCATTGGCGGAGGCCATTTTAGAGGAACATCGTCCGGAGGAGTCAGCTCAGAGAAGCTTGAGTTTTCTCAGAGGAGCTTGAGTTTGCTCGGAGGAGCATTGGCAGAGAGGCCATTTGAGAAGAGGGCTTGGCATTAAAGGGCAGAGTTAGAGATGCTCAAAGGAGCTCTGGCAGAGGCCATTTTGAGAGGGGAGCTTGGCTAAAGAGTTAGACGTTGAAGGTAGCCCGTCAACACGTAGGTGTTAGACTCATCAGAGGAGCCGGTACATGCACTGCAGCATCAGCTTTGTGCTACATCAACGAGGACGTTAATGGTTGAAGTGGAGGAGAGTGTCACGGGTTGCCTTGCAAGGCCAACTCCGTGACGTTTCGCTCGCGGTGGTGTGGCCATTGGAGTGCTCAAGAGTGGCCGTTGGAAGTGCCGCAACGTGGCCTAACATTGGCCCCAAGTAGCCCAAGGTTTATAGCCAACAAAAGACCAAAGTTAAGCTGCTGCCAGCAAAGAAGAAATGACAAAGAGCGATGGCAACCAAAGAAGTCTGGCGTTTTGACGCCTTGGTTCGGCATTCAAATGAAGGAGTTCGGGGCTGAAATTTTTATGGTAAAGAGCTCTTGGGGGAAGTGTTATCCCGACCAAGTTTCGTGATTTTCTGAATTTCGTGGAATTTGTTAAAAATCATTATGACTCATCGGACATGTATGATGTTTCCTCCTGCTAGATGAAAAAGGGCTTAACAAGCTACTATAAGGGGGTATGGTGTGCTACCTACCAACCTCCCCGCCCAAACTGGGCTTGAAGTGAGCAACCTTGGGGCAACTCAAGGGCGGACTTTAGGCATCCAGAGGGGTGTCTAGAATCTCCATGTGGGTTTGGGAGCCCTGTGGATGGTGCGAAGATGTAGGCACTGCGCAACCCTCCCGGGTGAGAGGTCCACTACGTTGTTTCCACTATGCCACGCAATATGGTATCTTTGGGACTTGTTTTGGACCGAATGGGCTATCGAGGCACCACTAAAGGCCTCGTGTGCCAACTCAAGTGCTTGGTTTGGGTTCAACCTTGCACGAGGGGATCCCATGGCTTAAGCTAAGCGGTCGGAAGGCAACACCGCATATGTGGGCTATCGAATGAAGGCATCAAGCTATACAACGACTACGTCCATTGAGGGACTACATTATGCTACAAGCGAGCTACGGATTGAGTTGTTGCCTTACTCATGCTACACGTTGGTGCAACGCTAAGGTGCGCAATGGCCTTAGGCAGAATCTAGCACACGTGTTGGCACGAGGATTGCGCCGTGGGCAAGAGATTGACCCTCGCTGGCTTGTGGGCCTTGCATGACCAACTGGCCATCCAATATGCATCTATTGAGGCATGCTTGACCCTGTGACACTTCGAGATGCTATTAAAAACCCAACATGCAGCGTTGGCTTGTCGGCTAAGTTGAGGACCTTCGCTAACACATTGTTGTGTGGCTAGGCACCTTGATGACATAAACCTAAGTTGGGCGAGCACCTTGCTTGAGATAAGCTTGGCGCTATGAAGCGACTTATGCCGTGCTTGGTGCACTTGAGGCGTCAAGCCTACTTGTGGCATCCGGGTGAAGACGGAGCTTCTTTGTGAAGTTGTTTTGCTAGACAAAGCATTGGGACCGAATGTTCAAACGGGTGAGATCATCAACACTCGATTTGTCAATGAGCTATGGCGGGCTTAAACTTGGTGGAGTTTGAGCGCCACACGGGCAAAAATTGATCCGCTGCGCCTCTTAAGGAGTCGGCCCGTGACAGTTGGTATCAGAGCTAGATCACTCATTTGGGGTGAGCTCGATCTAGAGCGGACTTGCAGCTATGTTGTGATATCATTCTTCCGTGGACCCCGATGCCGCTGTTTGAAGGAGTTATGCATGAAACTTATCTTGGGGGACGTGTATGACATCCTAGACTCTATACAAGACCGCCGTTGGTTTTCTAATCATGTTTGAACTGTGGGAGCTGATTGGTGATGTCTTGGGGTATCCGTGCTTATTGTGCTATGCTTCAGCGATGCCTTGAACGCAGCAACCGTTCTCGAGGGTGCGAATTGAGCAGCATTGTGGCATCTAGTGTTTCCTTGCTAACTTGGTGTTTCCCTCTCACTTTGTGGACTTGGTGAGCATTTCTACACTGTGGGCACACTGTGGCGCGAGTATGCTACATTTGTGGACGGGTTGCTTCCTAACCAGCAGGGTTGGCATGATTGTGTTACATTGTTGGCTATATGGGGATCTCTACTACAGTTTGGACTTGTGGAATGCTTGTATCAGATTGTGGGCATGTGATCTTCAGTTATTGAGCCTTAGAGACAGATTTTTGTTGGCAGCCATGCACGTGCTATGGCATTATCACTGGTTCGCTTCAGGGGGCCTATGTTTCTATCGTTCGCGGTGGCATTTGCAACTTGTGCTTGTCAGTGGTTTTGCATCTTCAGACGCATGGTTGTTGACTTCTTAGAGGGTTTGTTCGGAAAAAATTTCAAGACAACTTTGAGATCTTGACTCCCGTGTGCAGAGGCACCGAGTGTACATGTTGCTAGAGAGCAGGGTGATGGATGAAATCACCGTTGTTGGAGGACAACCATGTAGCGGGATTGCAAAGTCAAGACATAATTTGGTGCCAGGATCAGCGCACCGTCTTGAGATGGCTAGCTTTGTGGGTGGCAGGAGCGGTGAGCCTTTGAAAGGCGAAATATTTGAGCTTGATGAGACAGCTGACTCGGGTGAAGGCAATGGCCGAGGCACTGGGCAGCATGAGTAAATACTAGCCAGAAGATATGAGTTCAGCCAGAGGGCTTGCCAGAGGGCATGAGCATGATATTCAGCCAGTGGGCTACACTTTGCCAGAGGGCACGAGTTGAGCAAAGCCAGTGGGCTTCATTTCAGCCAGAGGGCTACACTTATACAAGAGCATTGCCAGAGAGCACGAGTTTGAGTTAAGCCAGAGGGCTTCATTTTGCTAGAGAGCAACAGCCAGAGGGCTTCAAAGATTGGGTTTGCTAGAGAGCAACAGCCAAGAGGGCTTCAGAGACTGAGTTTGCCAGAGGGCAACAGCCAGGAGGCTTTAGAGACATGAGCTTGCAAATGAGCAGTAGCCAGAGGGCTTTTGTTTTGCCAGAGGGCACAGTGCAGAGATACTTCAGTTTGTTGAAGATATCAGCCAGAGGGCTTTGAGCTTGCCAGAGGGCATTGTTGAATCAATTTGAGAAGCAAATGATGATTTGCATTGAGTCGACGAGGGCGTCGACAACTCGAGTGGAGGAGGAAGTCGCGATGCGACCCACTGCGAGTTAGCTCGGAGGAGCATTGGCAGAGAGGCCATCGAGTTAGCTCAGAGGAGCATTGGCAGAAGAGCATTGGATGAGGCCATTTTAGAGGAACATCGTCCGGAGGAGTCAGCTCAGAGGAGCTTGAGTTTGCTCGGAGGAGCATTGGCAGAGAGGCCATTTGAGAAGAGGGCTTGGCATTAAAGGGCAGAGTTAGAGACGCTCAGAGGAGCTTTGGCAGAGGCCATTTTGAGAGGGGAGCTTGGCTAAAGAGTTAGACGTTGAAGGTAGGCCGTCAACACGGAGGTGTTAGACTCATCAGAGGAGCCGGTACACGCACTGCAGCATCAGCTTTGTGCTACATCAACGAGGACGTTGATGGTTGAAGTGGAGGAGAGTGTCACGGGTTGCCTTGCAAGGCCAACTCCGTGACGTTTCGCTCGCGGTGGTGTGGCCATTGGAGTGCTCAAGAGTGGCCGTTGGAAGTGCCGCAACGTGGCCTAACATTGGCCCCAAGTAGCCCAAGGTTTATTGCCAACAAAAGGCCAAGCTGCAGCCCATATTAGCATCAAGATACAACGCCAAGAACAATGAAGGGGCAAATGAAGGCGGTTTTTGACGCCTTCGTTCGGCATTCAAACGAAGGAGTTCGGGGCTGAAATTTTTATGGTAAAGAGCTCTTGGGGGAAGTGTTATCCCGACCAAGTTTCGTGATTTTCTGAATTTCGTGGAATTTATTAAAAATCATTATGACTCCTCGGACATGTATGATGTTTCCTCCTGTCAGATGAAAAAGGGCTTAACAAGCTACTATAAGGGGGTATGGTGTGCTACCTACCAACCTCCCCGTCCAAACTGGGCTTGAAGTGAGCAACCTTGGGGCAACTCAAGGGCGGGCTTTAGGCATCCAGAGGGGTGTCTAGAGTCTCCATGTGGGTTTGGGAGCCCTGTTATAGCGATCCCGGGTTTACCCCTTGTTGTACAGTGATCCGGACATGTGTCCGTGGATGTTGATAGTGGATTGTTGTCCTGTTTACGTCCTTTCATATATTGTATTTGAGTTATAGGATGTGTTGGAGTTTGTTTCAGTTGGTTGTGTTTGGGAGCCAAGGGTTCTTTGCCTGAATTTTTGTCCTTCGCCGAGCGAGGAGTTGGTCGCCGAGCGAGTTGAGTTGTGTCTGGTGGGTCGAGCAGGCGGCCGCTTTCAGCTGGCAGCGAGCGTCTGGTGGACTGAACACCATGATTTCGCTCGAGCGAGTGATTCTTCGCCGAGCGATCTGGTTCGATCTTCGCCGGCGGCGGTTCGCCGCTTCAGCGTCGTCTAGTTGCAGAACTGAAGGTCGAGCTCCTCTCAGCGAGCTTTTCTTCGCGAGCTTCTAGGATGTTGGCTCGGCGAGACCTTCTTGGCTCGAGCTACGGTTTCTGTCAGTCGCTCGGCGACCAAGTCTTCGCCGAGCGAGCTCTTTTATATCGATTATGACGGCGATCTAAACTTCACTTTTTGAAGCTTTTACTTTTAAAACCCTAAATTTGAGAGCCTCTCTCTCTAGACTTGCCTTCTCTAAGAAATCATCTCCCTAGAGGGTGAATCTTCCCTAGGTGCTTTGTTAAAAAGGTAGAGGGTGACTTGGGCTTCGATATAATCTGAAAATATTCGGTTTTGGAGCAAGTTGGGTGTTGGGTCTTCATCTCCTTTTGAGCTCAAACTTTGAGGTAGGGATATCCTACTCCTCTTTATGGATTTTGTCTTTGAATTTTAGCATTTTGATATGTTGGTAGTTGTTGTGTAATTTTGGAAAACTTTGGGCCATTGTGTAATTTTATAAAAGTTTGGGGTTTTGTCTATAATAAACCTAGAAGCATGTTTGGTATAGAAACATGGAATCAATGTTGAAACATTAGTGAAATTGGAACCCAAGGGTTGAAATGTTAATTATGGAAATGTCCTAATTACATTGATTAATTAATTTGAATAATTAATTGTGGAAAATGAGGAATTGAGATAGAATTGGGTCATGGGTTATGACGATGGAAAGAATACATTGATTTTATGTATTGATATGTGATGTGTATAATTGTTATATATATGCATTGTGTTGTGTTGGAGGAGATAGGGGATGTACTCCGCGGTTTAGGGGAAGATAGGGATGGACCTCTAAACCGGATGTTATTGGGAGGAGATAGGGGATGAACTCAGAGATAGAGCATGTATGCTTATCTAGAAATGTATTGGCAGAGCGTATATGCTTGTCATTGGAAGTATGAATATAACTGTTTTGTTTATATTTGTTGAAGAGATGAAAGAATGTAAAAGAGTTGGCCATCTATCAAGTTAAACTTTTAGTCATTATTTATAAGCTGGTTTAGTGTATTTCTCTTGGTGTGGCTCACCCTATATGGGAACATCATTTTAGTCTTGGTAGCATGCCACCTCCAAGGACTTAGCTTGGGAGGCTAGTGGCGGAGACGGACTTTTTGGTTGTCCTTCCTTTTGCGGTGTTACATGTAAATTCAAGCCTAGGGCTTAATGTGTAAATGAGTTAGCACTCTACTTTCTTGTAACCAAGTGTTAACTTGGAAAGTAAGCTTAGTAGGGCATTTGCTTTGTTGTTAACATGTAATACCTTTTGTAATAGCACTCGATGAATGGAAGGACGTGGATCTTTTATATATCATAGCATGTTAATATTGTTGGTTTAATATCATTATTTTTTTAGGCGTTACAACTTGGTATCGAGGCGTCTAGGGTTGAATACTTTGGTGCGTGGGAAGTGATTAGGATCACAATGGGTTTGTCTCGCTTGATAGAGACTTAGTGTAGTGTCATATGCTATATGTTTAATTGATAACGTGCTTATGTGATTATTTGGGTATGGGATTTAGTTTCTAGGATGTTGACTGGATCTTTGGGTTTCTGAGAGTCCCGTTGGAAAGGCACTTGATCAATGCTGTTTCTAACCGGTACTCTAGTAACGCTTTGGGGACTGTCATCATCCGAAATAAAATTGTAAGTGCTTATGTGTTTATGTGCTTACGTGGAATGAATTACGCTTATCCATGTATTAGGACGTGAGTGTTTAGTTTTGGCGTTGATAAATGTGCTAATGTTTTGTGTTACCTTTATTAGGATGTCAGGACGAGCAAGAGGTGGTAGGCGTGGTAGGCCTAGGAGGCGAGAAGTGCCATTACGGATGAAGTTCGGCGATTCAGAAGGGTTGGTCAGCCAATGTGGCGAGCGATTGGGTCGGAGAGCTATGGGTGCCTTGGCGAGAGATAGCAGGGCCTTAGGTATTCTCGGAGAAATCAGGCAACTGAGGCAGGACCTTCTTTCTTGAAGAGGGAGTTCTTCCGGTCTAACCCGGAGGAGTTTGTTGGGGATCCTAAGGAGCCGTTGAAGGCAGACGAGTGGCTAGAACAGATGAGTAAAACGTTCGAAATGCTAGGCATTGAGGACGGAGCATTGAAAGTGACCTTGGCATCCTTCCAGCTGAAGGGAGATGCAGGTCAATGGTGGAAGTATGAGAAAGTTCGTGTGGGTGGTACTTGGGAGGCGTTTGTGAATGCTTTCCAGGAGAGGTATTTATCATGATGGCTAGAGACTAAGGGATCAGTTTGCCAAGCTTAAGCAGGAGGGTTTGTCTGTGGCCGAGTTTGAGGCTACATTTACTAGCTTGTCCAGGTTTGCACCTGAACTTGTGGCGACAGAGGAGCGCCGTTGCTATGAGTTTGAGCGGAAGTTGAGGTGGGACCTCAAGTTGAAAGTTGGTGGACCTTACATTCGAGAGTACAGGCATTTGGTGGATGCTGCAGCTCATATGGAGCTGATGATGCAGGAGGGAGAAGAAGAGAAACATGGGGGCTCCAAGAGGGGCCAAGAGGGACAGGGTGATGGTAGGAGGCAGAGGGGTTATAATCCTCCGCCGTCCCAGGGTGGTTTGGCCAGGTCGACTTTCCCAGTACCGAGTCACGAGCTCGGGAGGCGGTCGAGGAGAGTTCACTGTTACAAGTGTGGCCAAATGGTCACAAGGTTTCTGTTGCCTGAAGGCGGGGTCGAGAGTTGCTTCTTCGTCGGCTGGACCACAGTCGAGTTCGGGCGGCGGCCCATCTCGTGTTACCAGTGTGGACAGCACGGGCACATGAAGAGGTATTGCCCACGGTTGAGTGCCACTTCAGGAGCGTCTGGTTCTAGACAGACGCAGGGATTTCAGCCAGCTCAGTCTGTGCAGGCCTCGAGGGCGAATCCGGGGGCTTCGTCGTCCTGGTCAAGATCTGTGATCCTATGCTCGAGAGAGGCAGTAGATCGAGGGCCTCTGGTAGCGTGTATCTTTATCACTGTGAGGACCTAGTACCGACTCCATCAGTAGTGAGAGGTACTTTTTTGTTTTGCAACTCGGTTGCTAGAGTGTTGATTGACACGGGTGCATCTCATTCTTTTGTATCTGCTGCATTTGCATCTGTGTTGGAACTGGAGTTAGCACTTTTAGCATCTCCTATTTGCGTTGTGTCACCTATTGGGGGTGAGTTAATTTTGAGGCACGGATGTAGAGGTTGTGATATAGAGGTCGACGATCATCGACTTCCTTTTCCATTTGTAGTTATGCCTATGAAGGGCTTTGATGTTATTTTGGGTATGGACTGGTTATCGTCATACCGGGCGGTTATTGATTGCTACCGCCAGAGGGTTACCTCATTGCATGATGAGCGAGTTTTCCACTTTTAGGAGACGGTTGGTAGTATTATGCCACGGGGTGCGGTCCATGGCGGAATGAGCTTAGTAGTCTACTTGCTAGTTTTGAGAATGGTGAGTGTGATGAGACCCAGATTGAGTTGCCAAGGGTAGTTTGTGAGTACTCGGACGTCTTTCCCGAGGATCTTGTTGATTTGCCACCACCAGAGAGCGAGTTCTCTATTGATTTAGTGCGACGCAGCGCCCGATTTCTATGGCACCTTATCGTTTTGCCGGCAGAGTTGATTGAGTTGAAAGTTCAGCTCCAAGAATTGCTAGATAAGGGCCGTTAAGCCTAGTGTATCGCAGTGGGGAGCACCGGCCCTCTTTGCAAAAAAGAAAAGGCGGTGCCTTGAGGTTGTGTATCGACTAGGAAGTTGAATCGGACTACGGTTAAGAATAAGTACCCTATGCCCGTATAGATGATTTGTTCGACCAGTTGAAGGGTTCCCGTTGTTTCTCTAAGATAGATTTGAGATCGGGTTACCACCAGTTGAGGGTCAGAGAGGAGGACATTCCGAAGACGGCATTCCGTACGCGGTATGGCCATTATGAGTTTCTAGTGATGCCATTTGGGCTCACCAATGCCGGCGATCTTTATGGACTTGATGAACCGGATCTTCGGAATTCTTGGATCGTTTGTGGTCGTTTTGTGGGCGACATTCTTATCTATTCCCCCTCAGAGAAAGAGCACGAGGAACACTTGAGAGTGGTGCTTGAGTTGCTTAGAGCCCATAGGCTGTATGCCAAGTTTGGGAAGTGCGAGTTCTGGCTGAAAGAAGTCAAGTTCTTAGGCCATGTAGTTTCCGGGGAAGGGGTGTCTGTAGATTCATCCAAGACGAGGCGAGGCAAGATTGGGCCTGACCTAAGAGTGTGTTTGAGATCCGATTTTACGGGATTATGGGTACTACCGTCGATTTGTGAAAGATTTCTCGTGTTAGCCGCTGTTGACTAGGTTGACTCGCCAGGAGTCAAATTTGTATGGAGTGAGACTTGTGAAAAGTCAAGTTTGAGGAGTTGAAAGTTAGATTGACCACCGCTCGGTCTTGATTATTCGGAGAGAGGGTTGGGTTATCACTCTATTGTGATGCCTCACGAGAGGGTTTGGGTTGTGTGTTGATGCAGGAGGAAAGTGGTAGCTTATGGCTCACGCCGATTAAAAATACGAGAAGAATTACCCTACACACGACCTAGAGTTGGCGGTACGTGATCTTTGCCTTGAAAATCTGGAGGCACTACCTTTATGGTGAGAGATTCGAGGTGTTCTCGGATCATAAGAGTTCCAAATATCTGTTTTCCTGAAGGACTTGAATTTGAGGCAGGAGGTGGATGGAGTTTATAGAAGATTACGACTCGAGTTGCATTATCACCGAGGAAGGCCAATGTTGTGGCCGATGCTCTTAGTGAAATCCATTAGTGATGTAGCTTGTGTAGCCATCCGAGAGTGGGAGATGTTGGGGGCACTTGGCGAGTTTGACTTGCTTCGGGCGAATCCGTTGAGGTTGCGGCCTTGTTTTCGTTGTTCTTAACCTACACTTGTGACTCGAGTGTTAGAGGCACAGAGAGGTGACCTTGAGCTAGAATCCCTTAGAGAAAAGATCTCTAGTGGGAAGGTCGAGAAGGGTTTGTGGCGTATCCCGATCCGAGTTTGAGATACCGAGACCGCTGTTTGTCTGAGTCTGTCGAGAGGAGGTACTCGAGAGTTCCATCATTCGCGCTTTGCGGTGCATCCGGAGGTACTAAGATGTATCGGGATTTGGGTCGCCGTTTTGGTGGCGGGGTATGAAGAGAGATGTGGCGATCTTCGTGTCTAAGTGCCTTACTTGTCGACAAGTGAAGGCCGAAAGCATCGAAGGCCGGGGGTTTGATACAACCCTTGCCTATTGCCAGGTGGAAGTGGGAGCATGTCACCATGGACTTCGTTGTAGGTCTTCCGAAGACTCAGCGGGGTAGTGACACTATTTGGGTGGTTGTAGACCGGTTGACCAAGTCGGCGCATTTCATTCCAATGCGCGTGAGAGATTCAGTCGATCATCTTGCCGACTTGTATGTTCGGGACATAGTAAAATTGCACGGGGTCCCAGTGACGATCGTCTCAGATAGAGATCCTCGTTTTACTGCTAGGTTGTGGCAGAGTTTGCAGAATGCTTTAGGTACTAAGTTGACCTTTAGTCTGACTTATCATCCTCGGTCGATGGGCGGTCGAGCGTACCATTCAGATCCTTGAAGATATGCTTGGGGTTGTGTCCTTGATTTGATGGGACATGGGAGAGGCACTTACGGTGGAGTTTGCCTACAATAACGATTTCGATCTAGTATCGGTATGGCACCGTTTGAGGCCTTGTATGGCGACCTTGTAGGTCTCGGTTTGTTGGGCGAGGTGGGTGATACACCTTTGTTGGGTCCGGAGTTGGTTAGGGAGACGACGGAGAAAGTTGAGCTTATCCGTAGGAGGCTTGTTACAGCCCAGAGTCGTCAGAAATCTTATGCTGACCGTAGGAGGAGACCGTTGGTGTTTGAGATAGGTGATCATGTCTTTCTGAAGATATCACCTAGGCGGGGATTGATGAGGTTTGGGAAGAGAGGAAAGTTATCCCCTCGGTTTATTGGTCCTTTTGAGATCCTTGAGAGGATTGGCGAGGTTGCTTACCGTTTAGCTTTGCCGCCACAGTTGTCCGGAGTTCATGACGTGTTTCATGTGAGTATGCTTCGGAAGTATGAGCCGGATCCATCACATGTGTTGGATTGGACCGATTTGGAGGTAGATGAGGATGCCTCGTATGAGGAGAGACCGGTTCGGGTCTTGGATAGGCGGGACCAAGTCCTGCGTGGCAAGACCATTCCTTTGGTGAAGGTTTTGTGGAAGCATCACGGAGTGGAGGAAGCCACTTGGGAACGTGAGTTGGAAGTCCGCGAGAAATATCCGAACTTGTTTGTTGATTTGTAGTCGTGTAATGAGAACTTATGATTTTGTTGAACTTTAAGAACGTTGTATGTGTCTTAAGTTGTAAAACATGGTATATGTTTTGATTTAAGGGAGTAGTGTAAAACTTGCCTTAATGTGAGAATTGATTATAATGTTGCATATGTTGGCTATATTATAGAATTGGAGATGTATCATGAAATTTTGTTATGATATGATTTGTGAAACCATGTATATTGAGAGTGGTTGGAAAGTGGAACAAGAAATGCATGTTATAGATGCGCTTGAAAATGTATATTACGAAATGCCTCTTGATAAGAGATGGATGACCGGTAATGGGTCGAATTGTTAAAT
This sequence comes from Camellia lanceoleosa, assembly GCA_025200525.1. Taxonomy (NCBI): domain Eukaryota; kingdom Viridiplantae; phylum Streptophyta; class Magnoliopsida; order Ericales; family Theaceae; genus Camellia; species Camellia lanceoleosa. Next base: position 43,571,375 of record CM045765.1, read on the forward strand.
ATTGTGTTATGACATTGTTTAAAATGGAGAAAAAGGCTTGCTTTTCAAAAACTTGTTTTAATTTCGGGGACGAAATTCTTTAAGGGGGGAGGTTATAGCGATCCCGGGTTTACCCCTTGTTGTACAGTGATCCGGACATGTGTCCGTGGATGTTGATAGTGGATTGTTGTCCTGTTTACGTCCTTTCATATATTGTATTTGAGTTATAGGATGTGTTGGGCAGGTTTGTTTCAGGTTGGTTGTGTTTGGGAGCCAAGGGTTCTTGCCTGAAATTTTTGTCCTTCGCTCGGCGAGGTTGGTCGCTTCGAGCGAGAGTTGAGTTTAATGTCTGGTGGGTCGAGCAGGCGGCTTCGCTCAGCGGCAGCTGCGTCTCTGGCTGAACTCAACACCATGATTTCGCTCAGCGGTGATTCTTCGCCGAGCGTCTGGTTGATCTTCGCTCGGCGAAGCGGTTCGTCGCTTCAGCGTCGTCTAGTTGCGAACTGAAGGTCGAGCTCGCTCGGCGAGCTTTTCTTCGCTCGGCGAGCTTCTAGGATGTTGGCTCGGCGAGACCTTCTTGGCTCGAGCTACGGTTTCGTATGCAGTCGCTCGGCGACCAAGTCTTCCTTCAGCGAGCTGTTTATATCGATTCGCGACCGGTGATCTAAACTTCACTTTTTGAAGCTTTTACTTTTTAAAACCCTAAATTTGAGAGCCTCTCTCTCTAGACTTGCCTTCTCTCTAAGAAATCATCTCCTAGAGGTGAATCTTCCCTAGGTGCTTTGTTAAAAAGGTAGAGGGTGACTTGGGCTTCGATATAATCTGAAAATATTCGGTTTTGGAGCAAGTTGGGTGTTGGGTCTTCATCTCCTTTTGAGCTCAAACTTTGAGGTAGGGATATCCTACTCCTCTTTATGGATTTTGTCTTTGAATTTTAGCATTTTGATATGTTGGTAGTTGTTGTGTAATTTTGGAAAACTTTGGGCCATTGTGTAATTTTATAAAAGTTTGGGGTTTTGTCTATAATAAACCTAGAAGCATGTTTGGTATAGAAACATGGAATCAATGTTGAAACATTAGTGAAATTGGAACCCAAGGGTTGAAATGTTAATTATGGAAATGTCCTAATTACATTGATTAATTAATTTGAATAATTAATTGTGGAAAATGAGGAATTGAGATAGAATTGGGTCATGGGTTATGACGATGGAAAGAATACATTGATTTTATGTATTGATATGTGATGTGTATAATTGTTATATATATGCATTGTGTTGTGTTGGAGGAGATAGGGGATGTACTCGCGGTTTAGGGAAGATAGGGGATGGACCTCTAAACCGGATGTTATTGGGAGAGATAGGGGATGAACTCCGTAGATAGAGCATGTATGCTTATCTAGAAATGTATTGGCGAGCGTATATGCTTGTCATTGGAAGTATGAATATAATTTGTTTTGTTTATATTTGTTGAAGAGATGAAAGAATGTAAAAGAGTTGGCCATCTATCAACTGTTAAACTTTTAGTCATTATTTATAAGCTGGTTTAGTGTATTTCTCTTTGGTATGGCTCACCTATATAGAACATCATTTTAGGTCTTGTAGCATGCCACCTCCAAGGACTTAGCTTGGGAGGCTAGTGGCAGACGGACTTTTTGGTTGTCCTTCCTTTTGCAGTGTTACATGTAAATTCAAGCCTAGGGCTTAATGTGTAAATGAGTTAGCACTCTACTTTCTTGTAACCAAGTGTTAACTTGGAAAGCTGTAAGCCCGTAGGGCATTTGCTTTTGTTGTTAACATGTAATACCTTTTGTAATAGCACTCTGATGAATGGAAGGACGTGGATCTTTTATATATCATAGCACGTTAATATTGTTGGTTTAATATCATTATTTTTTTTAGGGCGTTACAACTTGGTATCGAGCGTCTAGGGTTGAATACTTTGGAGCGTGGGAAGTGATTAGGATCACAATGGGTATGTCACGCTTGACAGAGTCTGAGTGTAGTGTCATAAGCTATATGTTTAAATGATAACGTGCTTATGTGGTTATTTGGGTATGGGATTTAGTTTCTAGGATGTTGACTGGATCTTTGGGTTTCTGTGAGTCCCGTTGGAAAGGCACTTGATCAATCTTTGTTTCTAACGGTACTCTAGTAGCCTTGGGACTATCATCATCCGGAAATAAATTCGTAAGTGCTTATGTGTTTATGTGCTTCGTGGAATGAATTCTGATTATCCATGTATTAGGACGTGAGTGTTTAGTTTTGCACGTTGATAAATGTGCTAATGTTACGTGTTACCTTTATTAGGATGTCGGACGAGCAAGAGGTGGTAGGCGTGGTAGGCCTAGGAGGCGAGGAAGTGCCATTCTGGGATGAAGTTCGGCGATTCGGGGAAGGGGTTGGTCGAGCCAATGTGGCCGAGCGATGGGTCGTGAGCTATGGGTGCCTTGGCCGAGAGATATGAGGGCCTTAGGTATTCTCGAGCGAAATCGAACCGAGGTAGGACCTTCTTTCTTGAAGAGGGAGTTCTTCGGTCTAACCCGGAGGAGTTTGTTGGGGATCCCAAGGAGCCATTGAAGGCGCAGTGGCTAGACAGGATGAGTAAAAGCGTTGAAATGCTAGGCATTGAGGACGGAACGTTGAAAGTGACCTTGGCATCCTTCGGTGAAGGAGATCTTGGTCAATGGTGGAAGTATGAGAAAGTTCGTGTGGGTGGTACTTGGGAGGCGTTTGTGAATGCTTTCAGAGAGGTTTTATCATGATGGCTAGAGAGAGACTAAGGGATCGGTTTACCAAGCTTAGCAGGAGGGTTTGTCGTGGCGAGTTTGAGGCTACATTTACTAGCTTGTCGAGGTTTGCACTGAACTTGTGGCGACAGGAGGCCGTTGCTATGAGTTTGAGCGGAAGTTGAGGTGGGACCTCAAGTTGAAAGTTGGTGGACCTTATATTAGTCTGAGGCATTTGGTGGATCTTGCGGCTCATATGGAGTGATGATCGAGGAGGAGAAGAAGAAACATGGGGGCTCCAAGAGGGGCCAAGAGGGACGAGTGATGGTAGGAGGCGGAGGTTATAATCCTCCGCCGTCGAGGTGGTTTGGCGGTCGACTTTCGATCACAGTCACGAGCTCGGGAGGCGGTCGAGGAGAGTTCTGTTACAAGTGTGGCCGGGTCACAAGGTTCTGTTGCCTGAAGCGGGGTCGAAGTTGCTTCGTCGGCCAGACCACGAGTCGAGTTCGAGGGGCGGCCCATATCGTGTTACAGTGTGGGCGGCCGGGCACATGAAGAGGTATTGCCCACGGTTGAGTGCCGCCAGGAGGCGTCTGGTTCTAGACGAGCGAGGATTTCAACCCAGCTCGGTCAGGCAGCCTCGAGGCCAATCAAGGGCTTCGTCGTCGGTCGATCTGCGATCCTATGCTCGAGAGGCGGCGAGGTAGATCGAGGGGCCTCTGGTAGCGTGTATCTTTATTCTTGAGGACCTAATCTGAAACTCCATCGATGAGAGAGGTACTTTTTGTTTTGCAACCTTCGGTTGCTAGAGTGTTGATTGACACGGGTGCATCTCATTCTTTGTATCTGCGCATTTGCATGTGTGTTGGAACTGGAGTTAGCACTTTTAGCATCTCCTATTTGCGTTGTGTCACCTATTGGGGGTGAGTTAATTTTGAGGCACGGATGTAGAGGTTGTGATATAGAGGCCGACGATCATCGACTTCCTTTTCCATTTGTAGTTATGCCCATGAAGGGCTTTGATGTTATTTTAGGTATGGACTGGTTATCGTCATACAAGGCGGTTATTGATTGCTACCGCCAGAGGGTTACCCGTCTGATGCTGAGCGGGAGTTTTTCCACTTTTAGGAGACGGGTTGGTAGTATTATGCCCGAAGTGCGGTCATGGCGGAATGAGCTTAGTAGTCTACTTGCTAGTTTTGAGAATGGTGAGTGTGATGAGACCAGATTGAGTTGCCAAGGGTAGTTTGTGAGTACTGGACGTCTTTCGAGGATCTTGTTGATTTGCCACCCACCGAGAGCGAGTTCTCTATTGATTTAGTGCGACACGTGCCGATTTCTATGGCACCTTATCGTTTTGCACCGGCGAGTTGATTGAGTTGAAAGTTCGGCTCAAGAATTGCTAGATAAGGGCCGTTAGCCCTAGTGTATCGTAGTGGGGAGCACCCTCTTTGCAAAAAAAAAAGCGGTGCCTTGAGGTTGTGTATCGACTAGGAAGTTGAATCAGACTCTGGTTAGAATAAGTACCCTATGCCCGTATAGATGATTTGTTCGACCGGTTGAAGGGTTCCGTTGTTTCTCTAAGATAGATTTGAGATCGGGTTACCACGGTTGAGGGTCGAGAGGAGGACATTAGAAGACGGCATTCCGTCTGCGGTATGGCCATTATGAGTTTCTAGTGATGCCATTTGGGCTCACCAATGCCGGCGATCTTTATGGACTTGATGAACCGGATCTTAGGAATTCTTGGATCGTTTGTGGTCGTTTTGTGGGCGACATTCTTATCTATTCACCCTCGGAGAAAGAGCACGAGAACACTTGAGAGTGGTGCTTGAGTTGCTTAGAAACCCATAAATTTGTATGCCAAGTTTGGGAAGTGCGAGTTCTGGTGAAAAGTCAAGTTCTTAGGCCATGTAGTTTAGGGAAGGGGTGTCTGTTGATACATCAAGACGAGGCGATGCAAGATTGGGCCTGACCTAAGAGTGTGTTTGAGATCCGCATTTTACGGGATTAGCCGGGTACTACCGCCGATTTGTGAAAGATTTCTCGGGTTAGCCGCCGTTGACTAGGTTGACTCGCTTGGAGTCAAATTTGTATGGAGTGAGACTTGTGAAAAGTCGTTTGAGAGTTGAAAGTTAGATTGACCACCGCTCAGTCTTGATTATTAGGAGAGGGTTGGGTTATCACGATCTATTGTGATGCCTCACGAGAGGGTTTGGGTTGTGTGTTGATGCGAGGAGGGAAAGTGGTAGCTTATGGCTCACGTCGGTTAAAAATACGAGAAGAATTACCCTACACGACCTAGAGTTGGCGGTGTGATCTTTGCCTTGAAAATCTGGAGGCACTACCTTTATGGTGAGAGATTCGAGGTGTTCTCGGATCATAAGAGTCTGAAATATCTGTTTTCTGAAGGACTTGAATTTGAGGCGAGGAGGTGGATGGAGTTTATAGAAGATTACGACTTGAGTTGCATTATCACCCGAGGAAGGCCAATGTTGTGGCGATGCTCTTAGTAGGAAATCCATTAGTGATGTAGCTTGTGTAGCCATCAGGAGTGGGAGATGTTGGGGGCACTTGGCGAGTTTGACTTATACAGGCGAATCCGTTGAGGCTGCGGCCTTGTTTTCTGTTGTTCGCAACCTACACTTGTGACTCGAGTGTTAGAGGCTGAGAGGTGACCTTGAGCTAGAATCCCTTAGAGAAAAGATCTCTAGTGGGAAGGTCGAGAAGGGTTTGACGGCGTATCCGTCTGAGTTTGAGATCCGAGACCGTCTGTTTGTGCGAGTCTGTCGAGAGGAGGTACTCGAGAGTTCCATCATTCGCGCCTTGCGGTGCATCCGGAGGTACTAAGATGTATCGGGATTTGGGTCGCCGGTTTGGTGGCGGGGTATGAAGAGATGTGGCGATCTTCGTGTCTAAGTGCCTTACTTGTCGACAAGTGAAGGCCGAGCATCGAAGGCAGCCGGGTTTGTTACAACCCTTGCCTATTCCGAGTGGAAGTGGGAGCATGTCACCATGGACTTCGTTGTAGGTCTTCCAAGACTCAGGGTAGTGACACTATTTGGGTGGTTGTAGACGGTTGACCAAGTCGGCGCATTTCATTCCAATGCGTGAGAGATTCAAGAGATCATCTTGCCGACTTGTATGTTCGGGACATAGTAAAATTGCACGGGGTCCCAAAGTGATCGTCTCGAGATAGAGATCCTCGTTTCTTTGCTAGGTTGTGGCGAGTTTGCAGAATGCTTTAGGTACTAAGTTGACCTTTAGTGACTTATCATCCTCGGTGATGGGCGGTCCGGCGTACCATTGAGATCCTTGAAGATATGCTTGAGGTTGTGTCCTTGATTTGATGGGACATGGGAGAGGCACTTACGTGGTGAGTTTGCCTACAATAACAGTTTTCAGTCTAGTATCGGTATGGCACCGTTTGAGGCCTTGTATGGCCGACCTTGTAGGTCTCCAGTTTGTTGGGCCGAGGTGGGTGATACACCTTTGTTGGGTCGGAGTTGGTTAGGGAGACGACGGAGAAAGTTGAACTTATCCGTAGGAGGCTTGTTACAGCCCAGAGTCGTCAGAAATCTTATGCAGACCGTAGGAGGAGACCGTTGGTGTTTGAGATAGGTGATCATGTCTTTTTGAAGATATCACCTAGGCGGGGATTGATGAGGTTTGGGAAGAGAGGAAAGTTATCCCCTCGGTTTATTGGTCCTTTTGAGATCCTTGAGAGGATTGGCGAGGTTGCTTACCGTTTAGCTTTGCCGCCACAGCTTGTCCGGGAGTTCATGACGTGTTTCATGTGAGTATGCTTGAGTATGAGCGGATCCATCACATGTGTTGGATTGGACCGATTTGGAGGTAGATGAGGATGCCTCGTATGAGGAGAGACGGTTGGGTCTTGGATAGGCGGGACCAAGTCTGCGTGGCAAGACCATTCCTTTGGTGAAGGTTTTGTGGAAGCATCACGGAGTGGAGGAAGCCACTTGGGAACGTGAGTTGGAAGTCCGCGAGAAATATCCGAACTTGTTTGTTGATTTGTAGTCGTGTAATGAGAACTTATGATTTTGTTGAACTTTAAGAACGTTGTATGTGTCTTAAGTTGTAAAACATGGTATATGTTTTGATTTAAGGGAGTAGTGTAAAACTTGCCTTAATGTGAGAATTGATTATAATGTTGCATATGTTGGCTATATTATAGAATTGGAGATGTATCATGAAATTTTGTTATGATATGATTTGTGAAACCATGTATATTGAGAGTGGTTGGAAAGTGGAACAAGAAATGCATGTTATAGATGCGCTTGAAAATGTACATTACGAAATGCCTCTTGATAAGAGATGGATGACCGGTAATGGGTCGAATTGTTAAATATTGTGTTATGACATTGTTTAAAATGGAGAAAAAGGCTTGCTTTTCAAAAACTTGTTTTAATTTCGGGGACGAAATTCTTTAAGGGGGGGAGGTTATAGCGATCCCGGGTTTACCCCTTGTTGTACAGTGATCCGGACATGTGTCCGTAGATGTTGATAGTGGATTGTTGTCCTGTTTACGTCCTTTCATATATTGTATTTGAGTTATAGGATGTGTTGGGCAGGTTTGTTTCAGGTTGGTTGTGTTTGGGAGCCAAGGGTTCTTGCCCGAAATTTTGTCCTTCGCTCGGCGAGTTGGTCGCCGGCGAGAGTTGAGTTGTTAATGTCGGTGGGTCGAGCAGGCGATTTCAGCGGCGGCTAACGTCTGGCTGGACTGAACACCATGATTTCGCTCGAGCGGTGATTCTTCGCTTCAGCGATCTGGTTCGATCTTCGCTCGGCGGCGAGCGGTTTCGCTTCAGCGTCGTCTAGTTGCGAACTGAAGGTCGAGCTGGCTCGGCGAGCTTTCTTCGCCGAGCGAGCTTCTAGGATGTTGGCTCGAGCGAGACCTTCTTGGCTCGAGCTACGGTTTTCAGTCAGTCGCTCGAGCGACCAAGTCTTCGCCGGCGAGCTGTTTATATCGATTAGCGACCCGTGATCTAAACTTCACTTTTTTGAAGCTTTTACTTTTTAAAACCCTAAATTTGAGAGCCTCTCTCTCTAGACTTGCCTTCTCTCTAAGAAATCATCTCCCTAGAGGGTGAATCTTCCCTAGGTGCTTTGTTAAAAAGGTAGAGGGTGACTTGGACTTCGATATAATCTGAAAATATTCGGTTTTGGAGCAAGTTGGGTGTTGGGTCTTCATCTCCTTTTGAGCTTAAACTTTGAGGTAGGGATATCCTACTCCTCTTTATGGATTTTGTCTTTGAATTTTAGCATTTTGATATGTTGGTAGTTGTTGTGTAATTTTGGAAAACTTTGGGCCATTGTGTAATTTTATAAAAGTTTGGGGTTTTGTCTATAATAAACCTAGAAGCATGTTTGGTATAGAAACATGGAATCAATGTTGAAACATTAGTGAAATTGGAACCCAAGGGTTGAAATGTTAATTATGGAAATGTCCTAATTACATTGATTAATTAATTTGAATAATTAATTGTGGAAAATGAGGAATTGAGATAGAATTGGGTCATGGGTTATGACGATGGAAAGAATACATTGATTTTATGTATTGATATGTGATGTGTATAATTGTTATATATATGCATTGTGTTGTGTTGGAGGAGATAGGGGATGTACTCCGCGGTTTAGGGGAAGATAGGGGATGGACCTCTAAACCGGATGTTATTGGGAGGAGATAGGGGATGAACTCCGTAGATAGAGCATGTATGCTTATCTAGAAATGTATTGGCAGAGCGTATATGCTTGTCATTGGAAGTATGAATATAACTATTTTGTTTATATTTGTTGAAGAGATGAAAGAATGTAAAAGAGTTGGCCATCTATCAACTGTTAAACTTTTAGTCATTATTTATAACTGGTTTAGTGTATTTCTACTGGGCTGTGGCTCACCCTATATGGGAACATCATTTTCAGGTACTGGTAGCATGCCACCTCCAAGGACTTAGCTTGGGAGGCTAGTGGCGGACGGACTTTTTGGTTGTCCTTCCTTTTGCAGTGTTACATGTAAATTCAAGCCTAGGGCTTAATGTGTAAAAGAGGTAGCACACTACTATCATGTAACCAAATGGTAACTTGGAAAAGTCAGAAGTCAGTAGGGCATTTGCTTTTGTTGTTAACATGTAATACCTTTTGTAATAGCACTCTGATGAATGGAAGGACGTGGATCTTTTATATATCATAGCACGTTAATATTGTTGGTTTAATATCATTATTTTTTTTAGGGCGTTACACCTGTGGACGGTGCGAAGATGTAGGCACTGCGCAACCCTCCCGGGTGAGAGGTCCACTACGTTGTTTCCACTATGCCACGCAATATGGTATCTTTGGGACTCGTTTTGGACCGAATGGGCTATCGAGGCACCACTAAAGGCCTCGTGTGCCAACTCAAGTGCTTGGTTTGGGTTCAACCTTGCACGAGGGGATCCCGTGGCTTAAGCTAAGCGGTCGGAAGGCAACACCGCATATGTGGGCTATCGAATGAAGGCATCAAGCTATACAATGACTACGTCCATTGAGGGACTACATTATGCTACAAGCGAGCTACGGATTGAGTTGTTGCCTTACTCATGCTACACGTTGGTGCAACGCTAAGGTGCGCAATGGCCTTAGGCGGAATCTAGCACACGTGTTGGCACGAGGATTGCGCCGTGGGCAAGAGATTGACCCTCGCTGGCTTGTGGGCCTTGCATGACCAAGTGGCCATCCAATATGCATCTATTGAGGCATGCTTGACCCTGTGACACTTCGAGACGCTATTAAAAACCCAACATGCAGCGTTGGCTTGTCGGCTAAGTTGAGGACCTTCGCTAACACATTGTTGTGTGGCTAGGCACCTTGATGACATAAACCTAAGTTGGGCGAGCACCTTGCTTGAGATAAGCTTGGCGCTATGAAGCGACTTATGCCGTGCTTGGTGCACTTGAGGCGTCAAGCCTACTTGTGGCATCCGGGTGAAGACGGAGCTTCTTTGTGAAGTTGTTTTGCTAGACAAAGCATTGGGACCGAATGTTCAAACGGGTGAGATCATTAACACTCGATTTGTCAATGAGCTATGGCGGGCTTAAACTTGGTGGAGTTTGAACGCCACACGGGCAAAAATTGATCCGCTGCGCCTCTTAAGGAGTCGGCCCGTGACACTAGGCCACGGTTTAGTTGTTTAATTGATCGGGATCGGAAGTGTTGGGATATGGATGTGATCCGGCATTATTTTTTCGAGTTGGATGTAGAGGCCATCAGGCAAATTCCAATATGTCCAATCTTTCCCTCTGATGAGTTTGTGTGGCATTATTATAAGAGTGGGTGTGTATTCGGTAAGATCGGGCTATCATTTGCATAGATCCACCGAAGATAGCGCTACAACATATAAAAATTTTAGAGACTAAATATTTTGATTTTTAAAAGTGAAAATTTTGTTACAAAAGACATTTGGGGACTAATTTTTATTGTCATAACAATAGTCGTTAAAAGGTCGTTCTGAAAAGTCCAAAATAAGGATTTTAGCAATAAAATTTTGAAAATGTCACTAATAAATAGACTTTTAAGGACGAAATAATTTGGTCTCAAAATGATTTATTTTTTGAGAAAAAAAATTTAGTCCCAAAAAAATAATAATTCATCACTAATGTCTAACTTTTGTTGCTAAAAATATAATAAGAGTACTTTTCGTAACAAAAATATTTGATCTTCAAAAAATAATTTTGTCCCTTAATTTTGGTTCTCTAAAATTTAAATTTTTGTGTCGATGTGTAATCTTCTTGATGATAAAAGTGGGACGGACATCAAATGGCAACCTCCATATGTGGGCTGGTTCAAGATCAATTTTGATGGTGCAGTGTTCAAGGAGCTTCGGGCAAGTGGTGTGGGTGTAATAGTCCGTTATAGTATGGATGAGGTGATTGCATCTATGGCAGATCAGAATCCGTTCAGCTTGCTGTAAGAGTAGATCGTTTTGACGCTTCAAAGCTTCGCATGTGAGGCGTCAAGGTAATCAGTTGGCTGATGGTTTGGTTAAGTTAGCCCGGCACTCTCCTCATCAAGAAGTTTGGATGGAAGTAGAGATGGAATTAAGAGAAGATTACGAGGGTTATGATTTTGTTATTTCTGTGAAAAATATTATTTGTTACATGACTTTAAAAATATATATTTATATTATTTTATACATAAAATGACTCCTCAATATAAAAAAAAAAATATATCATTATTCTCCTATTTTGCATTCTCTTTCCATTTTGCACAAAAAAAATTTTCTTCATCCTATTAGAAATTACTTTTGTGGCATTTAATTTTTTTTTTCTATGTATATATAATTATATAGCATATTGTACAAACATGTATGTTTGTATATATAGTGATTTTTTTTTTTTTTGGACCCCTTAGGTAATAAAATTCTGGTTCCGTCGTTGGATGGAAGAAGTCCCACCCTCCTTGGTGGCGTTAGCTAGCATTGAAGTGTTTAAAAAAAAAAAAAAAAACAAATTGGAGCCGTACCAATCCATCAATCGGTCCAAACCTATGATGGAATAGTGGTTCTAAAAAATGAACAACGTTTCACGATTTGAGCCTACTAGTTCCAGTTTGGAACCTAATAAAACCGCTCAATATATATATACACATAGTAAGACTATATGTGTATATATATGAACATTTCAATTGGGTTGTTAACTATTTTGAGTGTTTTGATTGCAATTTTTGAATTGGTAACTTCGAATGCATTTTGTATATTGAATTGCTCAAATTGATTAATTTTTGAAATTGAGTTGTGGAAATTGATTAATTTTGAATTGCCCATAACCATGGAACCGAACCTTTTTCTTTGGTTTGGTTCTTGCTCATTTCCATAGGTTCTAATGGTTCGGCTCGGTTTGGCACGGCTCGGTCCCAATTTTTTTTAGAACTGTTCATCTTAGAACCAGACCAAAAACCCAACACCAATGCAATTAGAGTTTAAAAGAGAAGTGGAAACAAAGGAAACAAAGCAATGAGCATATATTTTACAGTCCAGAACAAGTTTACAGAACAAGAATTATTATAGGAGTCCTGTAGGTTTCACAATACATAATTGAACAAATTTCACTTTAGTCCCTTATGGTTGAACCTATTTGCACACAACCCTTATCATGTATAAGAACATAATTACCTATGATTTCTAGACTAAAGAGTACCGTTGGACCCATTAAAAGCTACATTAAAAAAAATAAAATAAAAATAAAAAATAAAAAACACTAAAATATCCTTATACATAAGTAATCTCATTGCGTAAAACATGGACATTTTCGTTATTTTTTTAGGAGACAAAATTCACTTTAACCTCGATGTACTATTTTCATCTTGGCATGCACTTAACATTAAGTTAGGTGGAAAGCGATATATTTCAGTTTACAAACCATATAAATGTTATTTGCAAATGAGGCAAACTACGAGGAGGTAAAATGCAATTTACCTTACATAATTTAAGGATATATCTCAATGAGGGACCTTAAACCAAAGATGGGTGTGATCTTGTAGTGACTAAAGCCAGCCTCTAAGAAAATCTTTTCCCATTCTTTCTCACTTCTTCCTCTTCCAGTGACCAAAACCATCATTAATATGTCAAAAACAAGCTTTGTCTCAGTAATGTCATGCTCATCTCTGTCCCCATCTACCACCATGTCTATGATGATAACCTTCCATCCATCTTCCTTGCTTGGAATAGCTTCTCTGCATCTCTTCAGTATCTTTATGCAGTTCTCATCACTCCAATTGTGCAAAACACACTGCCATTTTCAAGTCCAAAAACACATTCAAGTTCAATTGATTATCTTAAAGTTTACTTTGCTTATTATATGAACATTAATTGCTTTATAGAATGCTTCTCAGAATTATTCAGCGACAAATACTTGAAAACTGTTTTTCTAGTATTAGTTGTGTGCGTACCGGATTCCGCACTAGATGAAAGTGGATCGGGGCTCTGCTCACAGTTGGACCATCCAGGGACTGGGGCTCCTGCAACAAGATGCACCGTTAGAGCTGCCCGGCCGGGGTTGGCCGGATAACCCCTCCGGCGTGGTAATCAGTGATCGGTGTAGGAGTATAGAGTCGAATGGGTATGTATGTGTGGTGTCAATTGGGGTTGTTCAGTTACCTTCAATGTGAAGCTTCTGTTCTATATATAATGTTCCTTACTTGCTTCTCAAGGTGAGTTCATGGAGTATAGGTGCTGCCAGGTGTCCTTTCAGCAGTGCTCCACGTGGTGGACCACTTAATAGTTGCCATTCATTGTGTATTCTCATTGTAAGCATGCTGATAACAAACCACATTCCCTTGGCTTAACAACTTCCGTGATTTTAGGCGTGGGGGACCAGCTGAGGTGGCATCCTGCACATGCTTGCGCTCACAGGTCCCACGTTTCTTTACGAGGCTTCTCCAGTTCGGTACTTACGTTCTTGATTCGATCTTGGTGTACATTGGCTCGGCCTTTTCGTGCTCATTTCTGAGATGGGTGGTACTTATCTGCTCGTCCACATACCCGTCCTGCGGCTTGGCCTAGACGGCATTATGGTGGTGACCTTTCCACTGCGAGTTGGGCCCAAGTGCTTGAGGACTTGGGCGTACTATTGATCACGAAGCTGGGCTCAATTGATCGGTCCACATACTCATCTGACCCACTTGGATTTGGGCTTTATCGGATTGGGCCGTCCCAAGGTTTGGACCTGACCCATTTTACATTCAGCCCCTTCATTTGCCCCCTAGCTCGCGCCAAGGTTCCCTTGGGGGGAGCTATTGTTCTGCCTTCGAAGCGTCGCGTCGTCTCGGCTTCTCCCCAGTTCGGCCTTGGTGACGGTTCAATCCTGACACACGGTTCCTGCATGCGTCTTTTCGTGTGACACGTGGCAACGCGTGATAGGTGTGCAGAGATTATGCGTCGATTCCATGCTGAAGATCGTGCTTTGTGTGCCTGCACGCCGACTAGCGCAATAAATGCTCAGGCCATCGATTCAAACCCCTCGATTTGATCTCCTTGTCCCTCTTGTGAGTTCCAAAGAAAGAGAAAGAAAGAGAGAGCCTCTTCCCATTCTATTGGATCGATCTCATTGCTCCGCTTGGGCTTTTTCACCGCTGATTCTTGCTTCGTGGTTGCCGCTGTAAGTTTTCTTACGATTCTTCCTCTCTTTCTGTCTCAATCGTCTGGTCCGGTGTCTTGTTTCTGTTCTACTGGTTTAATCAAATGGGGAAATTCCGCTCTCTGGTCGATACTCCGGAAGCCATGGCCGTGTTCCGTTTAGATTATAACATTCCTCATGATGTTACTTTGTCACTGGCGAAGGTGGATGCCAAACGCATGGGCACGAGGAACACCGTTGCCTTTCCCGTTGCTGCTATCGTCGAGGGAGGGGTGCGGTTTCCTCTTGACCCGTTGTTGCGCCGCTTTTTGCATCAGGTCCAGTTGACCCGTCACGGTGTCTATAAATCTTTTTCCGTGTTATGCGTGAGTGTCTGCCCTCAATAGACGCTTAGGTTTGAACCTTGATATTTGGGATATTCTGGGATGTTACACCCTTTCTCACAATAAAGACCATAGTACATACTACCTTCGTGTTCGTTCCGCTGATTGTCATCTAGTCACTAGACTGTCGGACTCAGATAAACACAATGATGATTTCTTGCAAGTTGGTGGGAACTGGGAGTTTCCTGCCGGGACCGAATTTCAATCTGAGAGGATGCCACAGAAAGATGGCTATCCAGGTCTGGGCCTCCTTTTTTTTAATGCCTTCTGTATTTCTTACTTCGTTCTGAATATTGTTCTGATGGTTTTGCCTTCTTTTTTACAGAACCTTCCCGTTTCCAGCGAAGACCGAACCGGGAGAACGCTGAAGCCATCAAGGCTGCTTTGAGATACAAGAGGAGATCCGCTCATGAGTTGTTGGATTATCAGTCAAGTTACCGCTCTGTTATGCCGAAGAAGGCGAGACTTCACGCTCTTTTGGATTCCGATCTGAGACCGAGGTGTCTCTTACCCCCCGGGTTCCCGAGACGCCTTTGCTCAAGATGCACTGAGGCGCCCTCCCCCTGTTTCACAGGCGGATCAAGATGTGAAGGAGGTCTTGGTGGCCTTAGAGGCTGAGGCCTCCGGAGCCCCTAGCGCTTTGCAAGTCCCCGTGGAGAAGACCGAGACGAAGAGCCTTAGGGAGGTGAAGAAGGAGGTTGGAGCGCTTGGGACCCCAGTAACCACCGCCGAGCCCTCTGTCTCAGTTGCCGCGCGAGCAAAAAAGAAGGAGAATCGGCAAGGCGTGGTGGGGAGACTTCTCAGACCCCGAAGATGAAACTTTTGAGAGATGGGAGCCACCGATATCATATGATGGCAGGCCCGTCTCTACCTCTGATTCTGTTGTTGCTTCACAGGATTTTGCCTTTAGTTTAACCAAGTTTTTGTTGATGCCGGTTGATATGGCTGGACATAATGGGCCTCGTGACATTCCTATCATGAAGGGGACCCTTCAAATGTTGGATTCTTGAGGTTCTTTTTCTTCGCTTTCCTTGTCCTTCTGGTCGCATTGCTTTGTCTTTCTTTTTTCTAAGTTCTTTGTCGTTCTTTGCAGTGTATCCAGAGAATGCACCTGTCCATTACCCGCGCTGAGGAGCTGGAAAGGGCCGTGTTGGAGGCTGCGATGAATGCGGAGAGACTGACAGTAAGCTTGGAGTCAGAGAAGGAGGGACGCCGAACCGCTGAGAGGGAGGCCTTCCGTTTGAACAAAATTGTCGCTTCCGCTGAACAATCGAAGGAGGCTACCATTGAGACCCAGGCCCAGCTTGAGGGGAAAGTGGCCGAGCTGGAGGCCGTTATTGCTGTGATGGCTGGCGTCTTTGCTAGAGGCCAAGCACCGCAACAGTTGGGATGAAGCTGGAGCCGCCTACAAGGAGGAAGTTCTAGTGCTGCGAGACAAGCTCTTTGTGAAGGGTTGGACAAGTGCCTTAGCTGCTGCGATGGTTCCTGAAGACTCTTCTATGTATCATGATGTCCCTGTTCCCTCGAAGTTCTCTGGTTTGAAGACTACTCCAATCCCTGCTGTTCTGCCGGACGATGTTTCCCCTGAAGATGACCCTGTGAATGAGACCCAGAGCATGGATGTTGCCACTGAAACGGTGGGCCTTGAAGGGGTTGCCACCCTGGAAACCGAAGCCACGGATGGTGTGGTTAAGGTGGCTTCTACTCCTCAGGAAGTTGGAGCTCCCTCTACTGCTCCTTCCTCGGATGATCTTGACAAAGTTGCTGATGCTACTCCTGAACTGCCTGCTGTTGATGAATGAAAGTTGATTGTTGAAGTGATGAGAGTTGAAAGTTGCACCTTTTATATTTCTGTTCTGATAAAGGCAATTTCTTTTCTTTTTTTTTTTTTACTGCTGGTTATGAGGCCTTCTGTGCCCTTTGCTTGGATGATATGGTTTCCTTTTTGAACTCTGCAATTTGATGTTGTTTAGCTTCTATGTTTGAACATTTCTTATACTTGCTTGCCCCCGGCCGAGCATTGTTGGGACCTCGGGGCCGAATAGATGCTCGGTCTGGTTCTGTGTTGCCTTTTAATGGATGTTACATGCGATTCTCTTTGCTTGCCTTGCTGGCTATTTGTTGGGACCTCTGAACGAATGATGTTCTGTGTAGCATTGCACTCATTTGCCCCGGCGAAATCATTAGGACCTCGGGGCCGAACTAGTGATCGGCATGGTTATCGGATATATGGTATGGCTGTGCTTTAAGTTCATAAGTGGGTCTTACTTAGGTCCAGGTTGGTTTTGTAAGAAAACAATTGTTTGCCCCCACCTGGAGCTAAGTAAGATTGAAATTATTTTGTAAGAATTGCTTGAGTCTGTTTCAACTTTGTGTATGAGAGAAATGCAAAGAGAGATGTCTTACTCAGGTCCAGGTAGGCTTTTTGAAAACGATTGTTTGCCCCACCGAGTCGAGTAAGGCCGATGCTATAAGTTTGCCTTTGGCGTAGCTCGGTTGAATTTGTTCTAACTCTGGTTGTTGAGTCAATACTGAAGTGTTGTTGTGCTGATACTTAAGAAGTTCTGTAGGTGCACAGGTGTGTGCTTAGGAAATGTCAGTGCAACTTCCACCAAGTAATGCCACTTAGCTAAAATAAGGGTGTTTACTTAAGACATGTTAGTATGGTTTCCACCAAGCAATTCCACTTGGTTAAATAGAAATGTTTACTTAAGGTGCATTAGTGCGGTTTCCACCAAGCAATTCCACTTGGCTAAATTTCAATCCAGTTGCCAAACATTTTCCACCAAGCTATACCACTTAGCATGTTTGAGTGCTAACTGAATCTAAGTTCCGTTCAGTCGTTCTGAAACTGGGCCATTTGGGTTAAACACCAAAGTTAATTCCGTTTGATAAACATCAAAGCTAATTCCGTTTGGTAAAAACCAAAGCTAGTTCCGTTTGGTATAGACCAAAACTAATTCCGTTTGGTAAAGACCAAAGCTAATTCCGTTTGGTAAAAACCAAAGCTAGTTCCGTTTGGTATAGACCAAAGCTAATTCCGTTTGGTAAAGACCAAAGCTAATTCCGTTTGGTAAGAACCAAAGCTAGTTTTGCTTGACAAACATCAAATCTAACTACAAGAGTTGAATAAATCTGAATGGAATGGGGGAAACATTTGTATTGGTCAACAAATAAGTGCCTTTACATCCTGATAAAGAGGTTGGGAAATGACTCTACTGGTAGTATTTCTTGAGGTTTGCTATGTTCCAGGGCCGAGGTATTGCTTTGCCATTCAGATCCTCTAAGTAGTAAGTCTGCTTCCAACTACTACCGTGGACTTTGTAGGACCTTCGATCGCCCAAGTTTGCCCTCACCAGCACCTGCTTATGATCCATAACCTTCCTCAAAACCAATTCTCTGGTATAAACGCCTTGGGAAAACTTTTTGGTTGAAACTTCGATGAGTCTGTCGATATGCTTCAAGCCCGATCAGCCTTCTTCTCTCTGCCATATCCAGTGCCTGCGCAATGGCTTACTCGTTACTAGAGCTTTCAAATAATTCAGACCGTAGAGTTGGGAGACCTACTTCAAGTGGGATGATGGCCTCCATTCCATAGGTTAAAGAGTAAGGTGTTTCTCCTGGGGGCCAGGTCAGAAGTTCGAGGCCCATAATACATGTGGTAACTCCTCAACCCACTTGCCTTTAGCGTGCTCAAGCCGCTTTTTCACTCCATTAATGATGGTCTTGTTCGACGCTTCTGCCTGACCGTTGCTCTGTGGGTACCCTGGAGTAGAGTTCCTATACTCGATTCTGAGGTCGGCACAAAATTTCAAGATGTTTCCATCAAACTGAGTTCCGTTCCGCGATTAGTACCCGGAATGTCAAACGCACTACTACACTTCTCAAAACAAACCGCTTTTGTGTCCGCCTCCTTGATATTTGCTGCCTCAACTTCAACCCACTTGGTGAAATAGTCGCGCAAGAATGAAGAATCGCCGTTCAAAGTACGCGCCAATGGTCCAACAATATCCAGACCCCATTGTGCAAAGGGCCACGGGCTGGTGTGTGGAGTGAGAGTTTTGGCTGGCTGATGAATGAGTGGAGCAAACCTCTGACATTTGTCGCACCTTTGCACGCATCTTTGCGGTATCTTTGCGCATTCGTGGCCACCGATTCGCGTTAAGGCTCGGTGTGCCAGTGACCTTCCCCTAACGTGGCACCCACAAATCCCATGGTGAATTTCATAGAGAACATTCTCAACGAGATTCGGATGCACACATAAGAGGTAGGGACCGAGGTAGGAACGTCAGAAGCTTCCTGACGGTGAGATCCAAAATCGAGCCGATTTATGCGATCTTGTTGGCTTCCTTTCGTCTTGAGTTTACAGATTTCAAAAGACCAATATTGGATCCATCCATTCGGCTCTAAGTTGTTGCAGAGGACCGAGATGCAATACTTGGTTCGTATGAACTCAACCCAAACTCTTCCGCATCCTTTGTGTCTCTTGATGAGCCTAGACACGCCAGAGCATCTGGGTCGCTTTTTTGTCCCGACCGATGCGCTCCACTCGTATGGATTGAAATTTTCGAGTAGGTCTCGCCTTGCTCTGCACATAGTCATTCTTTCATCCCGAGTTTCATAGACCCCGAAAGTCGGGTTTACTACTAGTTGTGAATCCGAAAACAAGAAGTGTTTCAGACTTGAAGTGTTGGCTCCGCAAGCGGCTTAATAACGCTCAGATTGGCCTCGTTGTTCAAGCTTTCCACCAAGCCCGAGAGCCTGTTCCCGGATAAATCCTTCCGAGAAATAAGGACTACTCCGCCTCGAGCCTCGGTTATTGGACGAACCATCGACGAGTTGCGGATGTTTCCAATAAAGAGTTTCCATGCTTCCGGTTACTGGTTTTTCTGTTCGGCGCATGGCACTGTGCCGAGCTCAGTTCCCTCGGTTCGCACTGGGAGGAATTTCGCGACAAAGTCTGCCAAGACCTGGGCCTTGATTGCTGTTCGGGGTTGATACATGATGTCAAACTCACCAAGCTCTACTGCCCACTTCGCTGTTCGGCCAGAGAAATTGGCTCAGCTGAACACAGATCTGAGGGGGAATTCAGTGAGGACATTAATGGTATGTCCCTGGAAGTAATGCTGCAGCTTTCTTGAGGCAATAAGCAGCGCGTAAGCCAACTTTTCCAATGGTAGATACCGTGTTTCGGCATCTAGTAAAGTCTTGCTGACGTAGTATATTGGTCTCTGATCCTTACCAACTTCTCGAATCAATACTGCACTCACGGCGTGATCTGACACTGCTAGATAGAGATACAGCTCTTCTCCTGGTTCTGGAGTGGATAATAGAGGGGGTGTACTGAGGTATCTTTTGAGGTTCTGCAGTGCTTCAGTACATTCGCTATTCCATTCAAATGCTGCCTTTTTTCTCAAGAGCTGGAAGAAGGGCTTCATCCGATCTGAGGATTTGCTGATAAACCGGTTCAGTGCGGCTGCCATTCCAACTAGTTTCTGCAGTTCCTTAGACTTGGTTGGTACTTTGAGGTTCTGTATAGCCTTGATCTGATTCGGATTTGCTTCAATTCCTCTGCGAGTGACCATGTATCCCAAGAACTTCCCTGTTCCCACCCCGAAGGCGCATTTCGAGGCGTTGAGGCGAAGCTGGTGGGCTTTCAGGATGCAAAATACTTCTCTCAAGTCTGTGAGGTGGCTTGTAGCGAACTTGCTTTTCACTACCATATCGTCTATATAGGCTTCCATGGTTTTCCCCAATTGATCTCTGAACATCCGAGTGATCATTCGCTGGTAGGTCGCTCCGGCGTTCTTGAGGCCGAACGGCATTACCCTATAGCAGTAAGTCCCTCTCGGAGTAATGAACGCTGTCTTTTCTTGATCCGGGCCGAATAATGGTATTTGGTGATAACCGCTATAGGCATCCAGAAAACTCATGCGCTCATGCCCTGCTGTTGAGTCTACTAGTTGATCAATGCGAGGCAGTGGAAAACTATCCTTAGGGCAGGCTTTGTTCAAGCAAGTGAAATCGACACAAACTCTCCATTTTTCGTTCTTTTTCTTGACTACAACTGTGTTGGACAACCACTGCGGGTACTGTACTTCTCTGATTGCTCCTGAGGCCAGAAGTTTTTCGACTTCGGTGATCATTGCTTCGGTGTGCTCGACTGAGGATCTCCGACTTTTCTGTACGATGGGCCGAGCTGAAGGATTGATGTTGAGCTTGTGGCAAGCAAATTCTGGGTCCAACCCCGGAGTATCATATGCTGACCACGCGAATACCTCCATATTTTCCTCGCTAGTTCCAAAGAAATGAAGTTTTCATCGCTTAGCGAGGTACCGATAAGGAAGTTCTTGTCAGGGTCGGCTTCTTCTATTAGGACTTTCTCCAAATCCTCCACCATCTTTTCCTCTAGAGTTCCTCCCACGTCTTCCAAGACCGACTGTCCGGCCACTTCCACTGTCTGTACCCGGTTGCAGAGTTGCTTCGTTTTTAACGCTGCCATGAAGCAATGTTTGGACGCAACTTGGTCCCCTGAAATCTGCTCTACTCCGTGTTCCGAGGAAAACGAATGAGCCGGTGATAGGTTGAGGGACCGCTTCCATTCGATGAATCCACAGGCGCCGAGTATGGCGTTATAAGGGATGGTGTATTAATAACCAAGAACTCTATCTGGAGGGTTTTGGTTCCGCCACGACCGCAACACTATTCGGCCGAGCCACTCCTACCGTGAATTGAAACCGACCAACGGGTCGGCCGGGTGAGATCTCGCCGGAGAGGCCAAGCTCGAACAAATCATAATATAGTATGTCTGCAGACCGCTCGATCTACTAGGACTCGTTTCACATCAAATCGCTTCCCAATCCCAACAGTTATGATCAATGCATCGGTGGGTGTCAGATGCTTTCTAAATCTTTGCTAGTAAATGAAACAAGACATAGGGGGATTTTGGTGCAGACGTACCTTTTTAGATTCTTGCTCTCGACATGATTTGGTCAATTTGGGGCCTTTAGCGATCTCTTCTTTCAAGTGTTTCCTCGGATTCGAGTCATTGTCCCATGGATCACATTTATTATCACCGGCGGATGCTCACGTTCACTTCGAAGTGGGTTCCCAACTCGCCACCTCCTTGCCCGATCTATGTATTCCCTCAAGTGCCCACCGCCACCAGTCCTCCAAGTGTTGCTTTAGTGCCTGCAGCTCGAGTCATGTGTCCTCTGTCTTGATGGAAGGTGCACGAGCTTCGATTGCGTCATTTGGATCTCCCATCATTTTCGGGCCAAACAAAGAAGGGCTCTCTTGATCTTCTCCAGATTCGGTAGATCGGCTCCTTGAACACGGCCACAACTTTCATGTGATTTAGCCTTATCCACCTCATTCACTCGCAATTCCTCGGTGTTCTCCTCGATCCGCTTTTCTTCTTCGCCGCCGCTTGCTCCGATACTACCTCAATGGAAATCTGATCATCCTCCAAGCGAGCATACTGCTCAATCCTGGCGCGCAAGTCTTTCAGAGCCGTGGCCGGGCGCTTAGTGAGTGATTGTCTTAACTTACTTTCCGGACGCAAACCATGTTTGAAGGACATGACGGCCATTTGCTCACTGCACACATTTTCTTCCAGATCGTTATACTTTTCCCAATATCTCCTAACATAACTGCGCAGCGTTTCCTCTTGCTCCTTCCTGAGGCCGAACAGTGTGTCCGGCTCTTTCGGAATCTTAGTATTGGAAACGAACTCGCCAGAACTCTTCGAGAGTCGCTCACCATGAATTGATCCAGCGGGGAGTCGATCGAACCATCGGAGTCCGGTTTCTCCCAAGCTGGATGGGAAGACTTTGCACATCAGTGCCTCATCTCGGCTCCAGAGGGACATCATCTGTCTGAAATGACTGATGTGTGTCAGAGGGTCCGACTTCCCGTCGTAGGAAGTGAACTTTGGTGGAGTAAACTTCTTTGGAGGTCTCATGGTCTCTATCTCAGGAGAAAATGGCGAAGAGACAAGTCTGTCCAGCGCTCGATGTTCTCTCTGGTGAACAGTACGGTCCAAGTGATCTCGATGTTGCTCATTCTGTCTATTGCCAATCAGCCAAGTACAAAGGTCCTGAGGAGGGTATTCAGTTTGTTGACTACCCGTCTTCTGCCTCTTGGCCCTCCTTCGGCGTGACCCACGGGTATGACTACTCGCCGCTTCGCTCTGAGTTGGGATTGGTTGGCTTTGTTGCCTGGAATCATTCCTGGGGAGTTTCTTTACTGGTAATTCTCTAGATGAACTCCTTCAAGGTAAACGGAAGGCTCGCTTCATCTCTTCTCCATCGGATCACCCAACACCCTTTTTAGTTGAGCCTTCAATTCTCAGATCTCCATTCCCATGGAATCTATAATTCGATCTCTATAATCCTTTTCCGTAGGAAATGATGAGAAGAACCTCCGGCAAGGGTAATCGATGTTCGGCTGACTCGGGGTTCGATTATTGTTTCAGCTTGCTCCTCCGAAGCGCCGAGTGCCAAACCTTTTTCCTTCGTCTTTTCCGTCTGCGGAGTATGTGATGAAGGCGGAATGTCCTCAATCCCCATCGCCGAAACTGAATGCAGAGCTCAGAGATGAAAATGGTCCACGCTCACCGCACCAATTGTGCGTACCGGATTCCGCACTAGATGAAAGTGGATCGGGGCTCTGCTCACAGTTGGACCATCCAGGGACTGGGGCTCCTGCAACAAGATGCACCGTTAGAGCTGCCCGGCCGGGGTTGGCCGGATAACCCCTCCGGCGTGGTAATCAGTGATCGGTGTAGGAGTATAGAGTCGAATGGGTATGTATGTGTGGTGTCGATTGGGGTTGTTCAGTTACCTTCAATGTGAAGCTTCTGTTCTATATATAATGTTCCTTACTTGCTTCTCAAGGTGAGTTCATGGAGTATAGGTGCTGCCAGGTGTCCTTTCAGCAGTGCTCCACGTGGTGGACCACTTGATAGTTGCCATTCATTGTGTATTCTCATTGTAAGCATGCTGATAACAAACCACATTCCCTTGGCTTAACAACTTCCGTGATTTTAGGCGTGGGGACTACCGGTGAGGTGGCATCTGCACATGCTTGCGCTCACAGTCCCACGCTTTACGAGGCTTCTCCATTCGGTACTTACGTTCTTGATTGCATCTTGGTGTACATTGGCTCGGCCTTTTCGTGCTCATTCTGAGATGGGCGGGTACTTATCTGTTCGTCCACATATCTGCTCGCCGCAATGCCGCTTATGGTCAGACCCTTTTCCATCTGAGTTGGGCCCAAGTGCTTGAGGACTTGGGCGTACTATTGATCACGAAGCTGGGCTCAATTGATCGGTCCACATACTCATCTGACCCACTTGGATTTGGGCTTTATCGGATTGGGCCGTCCCAAGGTTTGGACCTGACCCATTTTACATTCAGCCCCTTCAAGTTGTCAGTACCGAGGAATTGGATAAAATGGCCCAAATAATGAATCAGAGCACATGCAGCCATCTCCTTAACTTATGGTTTCCTTTCTTTTTCCTTAATGAAAGAAATAATGGGAGAAAAATGACAATTTGCTACAATTCTCCTAAATTGTACACATTTTTGTAGTTAATAGGAGTGGAAAATTAAAGTTCTTTGACGTATATGACCTTTTCAGATAGTTTTATTGTTAAGTATAATTGTGATTTCGCCAATCAATATGCCCGTTCAACAAATAAATAACAGTTCTATTGATCAATATGTAGGATCTTGGATCATCAAAAATGATTTCTCTTTAGAATTCGGCTATTTGATCAATCTATACTCAAGCAACTCAACATCAAATTAAATCCAAAACACAAAAAAATAAATAAATAAATAAAAGGCAAATTCTTGAAATAACTTGATGAGAGAGAAATTGCCCTACATATATGATGCAAATCTAAAATTTGCTCAATTACCGATTCAATCACTGGAACTAAGAATTCAAAAATTGCATACCTTGAAGAAAATGGCATCCGCGGATGGGAAAGACTGAAACATATCGCCCCCAACATAGTTCAAGTTCTTCTCCTCTGGCAAGTTTTCAACAACATGTGGAAGATCAAAAACAGTGCATTTTATACCAGGAAACGCCTTGGAAATGATCCGAGCATTGATACCGGTACCACCCCCTACATCAACCAATGAATTCAGTTCTCCAAACACTGCCTCACAGTCTCTAACCACCAAGCTCATCGTTCTTGAGTCACTGCCCATTGCTTCATTGAAAATGTTATTGAATTTTGGGTTTTTGTCACAAAACTCTCACATGGCAACCCCATGTGCAGTCTCAAATGCTGTTTCTTCATTGCTTCTAAACCAATCTCCCAAAAACTGCCATGGGTTGACCAAAACCGGATCTACCATGGCTTGGACAAATGGTGACAAATTGGCCATTTCACTTTTGATGAGAAGCTTAGATGATGGAGTGAGGACATACCCTTCTTGATCTCCATAATTTGGATCAATTTTTATTGTAGCAAAAAACCCCAAGTGAATTAACAAGGACATGAGTCTCTGGAGAGAATTGGTTTTTGAGGGAGGCAATTGGAGAGATGAGACTAAGTCAGGGAGAGAAATGGGTTTTTTGTGGTTGTGAATTATATCTGGTATGCCCAAGGTTTTAAAAAGCGGCCGCAACCGTTACGTAACGTCGTTACGTAACGGTTTTGACGGTTACCGCCACTCGTTACGGCCACTTTTGCAGTGTGATTGAGATTCACAGGTGTGTCGGCCGTAGCGGCTGCCGTAGTGGTTGTAATATGTCGAATAAATGTGAACGGTACGCATCAAGCACGTAATCTGCGGTTCCAAACCTGCTTTTCGAAAAAAACACACAAAAAAAAAGCTGAAAATGGGAGAAGAGAGATAGAGAGAAGAGGGAAGATAAAGAGAGAATAGAGCAAGAGATAGAGAGAGAGAGAGAAAAGGGAAGATGAAGAACATGTTATTGATTTGTTGAAATTATAAGACCTATACTATTCTATTCAGTTGTTATCACTAAACCATTTTGTTTGTGTGTGTCTATCTATATATTGTTTGAAAATAATAATAATAATAAGTGTGGTCATTATCTATTTGGTTTGGTTAAAATATGTATATATATATATATATTTAGGCTCTTATTTATTCTCTTACTTTTGTCATTATTTATCTTATCTATAATAGTTAGTGATTGATTTTTTGTAAAATATAAAGTCATTAATTATTAAAATAAAATGTAAAAAACTCAGTTTATAATGATTTAAAAATATGAAATATATTGGATTATACTTAAAAATTTACAAAAATTTATCAATATTTATTTTTAACCCAATAAATATGATCATGAAAAAAAAACATGCGTATCTGTAAGTTTTTTTCAAATTGTGCAAAAAATAAAAAAATTCACGGTTCCGGTTACCACA
Source organism: Camellia lanceoleosa (assembly GCA_025200525.1). Lineage (NCBI taxonomy): Eukaryota > Viridiplantae > Streptophyta > Magnoliopsida > Ericales > Theaceae > Camellia > Camellia lanceoleosa. Next base: position 43,597,004 of record CM045765.1, read on the forward strand.
ACCGTTACACTACGGCCTTACCTCAAGAATCAAGAATCAAGAATCACCGCCACCGTTATGGCGACCGCAACCGCTTTTCAGAACCTTGGGTATGCCTAACTGAACTGCACAGCTGAGTGACATGGAGTTTGCAAAACTGAATGCATGTTTGTATATGTGGGATTGAGCTTGAAACAACTCTCTTGCTCCTAATTGGCCATTGTGGAGATCCATGAAGATAGCTAAGCTGGCCTTGTAGGTCTTGCTTGGATGGATGAGTAATGGTATTAGAGTGTTTGATGAAGAACAAATTTTGAGCAGGATATGAAGAGAAATGGTGAACTTTACAGCCTCGTTTGTTTGGTTGACCAGGAGAGTATTGGGACTGGTAAGATCGCGGAATCCAACATGGGTTTCATTTCAATTTTATGGGCAAATTACAAACACCCTGGAGATTTGGTGAAGATACAGATTTTTTTATGAGATTTGAGAAATTACAAATTGCTTCCTGAAGGTTAAATTTGCATAACAAATTAGGGAGAATCTGTATGAAAATAAAAACCTCAGGGAGTAATTTGTTATGGAAATATAAATCTCAGGGGACGGGATGTAATGTAATTTCTCAAACCTCAAGAAGAATCTGTATTTTCACCAAATCTCGAGGGGATATTTATAATTTGCCCCAATTTTATTTATTTATTTATTGTGTGTGTGAAAAATTTCATATCATTGCAGAATTTTAAAAATAATTACAAATTAGTGATAATTTTATTAATATTTATAATTAAAATTATAAGATTTCCTTACAAATATAATAATTTTCTTAAATTAACACTGATAGGTAATTTCCCCCCAAAATTTTTTTTCTTCATGTTCCTACATTGTGTTTGATTGGCTAAAAATGGATAAGCTTGATAATATCATGATATTGATACTCCGCCAATGGGAGATTAACAATTACAGCCCTAACGGTAGTCCTAATCCTATATCATTTAATGATCAAAAATAATTATTCTTCTCTTATCACATATTATATCATATCATAATTAAATATAATACAAATACTCTCATAATATATATCTCATCATCTATTTTACGTATTACTAATCCCAACCTTAACATAATCGCGTTATTAATCCCAAGCAATATCAAGAAATTTAGTCAGCCAATCAAACATTTCCTAGGAGTAATGATATACAATTGAAGATTTGTACATAATTTTTATATAAAATGATAAAAGCATTTGCAGTCCTTTCATTTCTAAAAATAAATTTGAGAAAAATTAATAAATTTTATATAATTTTATTACTTCTTGATATGTAGTAATAAAATTTTTAAATGTAAAACAAAGACCAATTACAATAATGTGATTTTTGGTGATGGTGGTGATCCACGAAGCCTGCAAGGACTTTTATTATTGATGACTAATGGTATGCAAAAAAGTAGGTCCCATAAAATAATATTTAAAATTTTATTTTGAAAAGTAATGTGTAGTCTAAATTTAATTTTTATATAATGAGATTTATATTTAAAATAAATCTGAATTATATATTGTCTTTTTTCAGTATTTTTGTAAATATATATACATATACATATATTTTTTTTATTCATACCATTATTGTAAGGGAGTTTTTGACAACAAATTGTAGCCAGTGATGAACTTTCTTTCTTTTTTGGATTTTGGAGAAAGAAACAATTGTTGTTGTCATTAATTCCACACCACAAAAGTGGGACAAACTTTTCCATATTATCACACCAACTAAGGCTTGGTTTGAGATAATCTCAATAAGTATACTTTTTGACTTTTTACGAAAAGATATACAAAAAAGTAACAGCAATGCTAGGAATCATGAAAAGTCTGTCATGAAAATGATCATGAAATGTTTGTGACCTTTGGATTACACTTATAATAAAGCACAACATACTAATCAAGGTAATCTAAGGGTCATAAATCTTTCATGATCATTTTCATGAAAAAATTTTCATGATCCCTAACATTTCTCAAAAAGTAAAGAGGTGATGTGATGAAAAAAAGATAAAAGATAAAAAGTGTGTACTTATTAGTACATCCCAAACAAGGCCTAAATGAATGTACGATTTTTATACTCAGTAATGCTAGGTATCATGAAAAGTCTTTCACGAAAATGGTCATGAAAGATTTGTGACCTTTGGATTACACTTGCAATAAAGCACCACACACTATTCAAGGTAATCTAAATGTCACAAATTTTTCATGATCATTTTCATGACAAAATTTTCATGATCTCTAACATTACTCTTTTACATTATGCAATAAGAGGACTGACACTCAAGTCCACTGATAAGTCCAAAACTTCAATTCCAAAAATAAAAAATAAAAAACAAAAACAAAAATAAAAAACAAAAAAGTCCAAAACATGAGGTTGACGAAACCACTTGTTTGAATAAATTTTGAATGAATTTTATTTTATTTTATTTTTTATACAAAATTTATTTGAATATATAGTTTTGTTATCTGATTGACTTAATTTTTTTATAAAAATGATATACTCAATAAATTTTAAAATGTGAACGGTTTGAATTATCAAAATGAAATCTAAAAGTGAGTTTAACAAGCCGAATAACGCCTCTCCAGCTCTATTTGGGACTCGAAGAAGCTAGACCCATAAGAAAAAAATGAGAGCCAAAGATATGGCCAGTTGATGCGAAAGAGATGATGCATTTTAATATGAGAGAATTACATCGTGGCCCATTCTTTTTAAAAATATTTTTAGATTAACGGTAAAATTTATAAACATTAATAATTGAATTTATAATTTTTTTCCATTAATATGCAAATATTTTCTAAATTTGCCACTGAGGTGTAATTTTCACTTTTAATATTATGTGCTAAGATTTAGAATTCTTTCTTGAGATTTAATAAACTTGTGTTTATATTATAGATTTGAATAGAAATTTAAAAAGATAAAATATTCAATTTCAAATTTTTTTTTTTGAAATTCATACTCTATCTAAATTCATGATTTAAATACAATATAAGTTGGATTATAAATTTAGGTAGAAACTTGAAAAATAAAATTTAAAAAATATTTAAAACGTAGTTATATTTTATTTATATTTCATATAATTTTTCTTTATTCATTTCCCAATTGCTATATAAATTTATAATCTAAGCTCAAAATAAGAGTACTACTCTTCAAACCTATTTAACTCTAATTTGCACAAGGCTTTGTGGCCGTCATACATCAATCTATTTTAATGAACAATAATGTTAGAGATTTTAAATTTTTTACTAAAAAATTATCAAATACTCACACTCATATGGGTGGTTTGGTAAAAATTTTTTGATAATTTTTTTTTATGTATCCCTAACATTTTTGTATTACAAATCACCTTGGTCATTTTTTGCTTTCATTTTAGCCACATCATCATTTTTCTTTTAATAATAGTGCCATGCATTGAATTAAAATCACGGAAAGTCTACAATGTGCACCTTATAAAAGGGCATATGATATGCACTTATTGTATGGTCCATATCGTGCCACATCATAAAAAATGACCTGCCAAACCAGTCATGTAATAGGTTACAGAAAGAATCATAACTTTTTTTCAAATATCATAACAATGTCATAATATTCACCAAAGTGTCATAACAAAGACACTATAAATCATAACAATATAATGACAACTCATAACAAATATAGTTATTTCTAATCAATCATCATAACATTTGAATCGTAACATTTTTTATTATGATTCACCATGACAAATCATAACTTTTGGTAGTAAAATCATAACTTTTACTAAAATGAATCATAACCACAACTTTTTTCTTCACAATCATAATAAGATTAACAAACTGTCATAACTTTTATTAATGAATCATAACCACAACTTTTTTCTCCACAATCATAATAAGATTAACAAAATGTCATCACTTTTACTAATGAATCATACACTACAAGAATTTTCACTTTTGGCGACTAAATTTTTAGTCACCAAAAGTTAATTTTTAATCGCCGAAGGGTTTTAGCAACTAAATTATTTAGTCGCAATAGTCGTCGTCAAAGAATTGTTGGTAAAGATAATTAGCAACTAAAATTATTTCAGTCTTCCATTTGAATTCACCTACACACTAAATCTAAACAGGATTTCGCATTCAAGAATCAATCATGCATGCTTTCTTCGGATACTTTTGCAAAAGTAAAAAAGAATTCTGGTTTAATGATCATACCTTGCTGTACCACGAAGAAGGAGATCCGCATCCACTTCCTCATCACCAGTAGCAGATGCAGCCCTCAATTGGCTACCTCTGATATGAGGGCCTACAACACTACTATTATCACAGCCTCCACGGGGGACCAGAACAAGGCCTTGTGGGTAGTTGGACATTTCATCCTCCATAGATTCTGATTGGATCATATCAACAAAATTTAGTTACGAGTTTCATGTCCCAATAGATGATGCAATTATATTTGTATAAAGAGGGGAATGGTGATTTCAGATTGGATGAAAGAATCCAATTATTATGGCTTTGGGTATCCAAAGAAGAAAAAAATATTTGCGTTCAACATTTATGCATAAATCAAACCTAGCATATTGTATGAAAGATCCAAATCCTTTAAGAACCAGCTATCAAGATCAGGAATCGTGTTTGAATATCTTGGATTTGTGAAGGGAACTAAAAAGAGAGATGTAAAAAAAAAAAATTTAAATACATAAATAGCTTCTACTTCATTCACTTTTCCCTTCTCATTTCTTTTTTCCTACACAAATTGCTCCACAAATCCAAGATCCAAAAACAGACTAAAGAAAAAGTCAAGGAAAGGCTTCAGTCTTTTGAAATACTAATAACAAGTAGTCAAATGTTGGCCCAGTGTCATCTAGAGGCTTTTTGTGACCTATACATGATCACAAAAAACAAACAAATAATAAATGGAAAAAAAAAAAAAAAAAAAACAGAGGAAAACCCCGAAAACTTGAATAATTGCATTTCCACTACAAGCTATAAGCCTATAAAAAATTTGAGCGATAGAAATTTGCAGCTATTTCCCTCATAGATTAGCAGCATACCATTGATCGTCCTCAGTTTTTGTTTACTTCACAGCACAATAACACAGTGGATAACATATCAATCAAGTTTTGTATGTGTTAATTTCCTTGAGGTTTCCACACCTATCTTTTTTCTTTTTACTCCTTGTGACAAGCAACACTATAAAGGCAAACTTCCGTGCAAATTATACTAGCTTATTGGAGTACCACATTCACAATTTTATTGTCTTTCATGCTTATTACAGTTTCACATTCAGGAAGGTATTTTGTTATTTGACCAACAATCAGGAAGTTCAAACAGCATCATATTGGAGTACTGAAGAAAATCAGTTGCTGGATATGAATGAAGTTCACCTTCTTCTGCAACAATTCCCAACCCATCTGCTCTTAAACTTCGATTGTAAGACATAAGAGATCGCAGGTGTTGAGGGGCTCGATAATGAACACCCAACAGAAGGCTGTAATCCATAATGTGCTGTGTTTCTAAAAATTTATTATCAAGTTTAATCTGCCTACATAAGCATAGTTAAATGAGAATTAGAAGATACAAACAGCAACATATGCATGAAAAGAAAACCAAAGCACATGAAATATGCATTGCATTTTAAATATGCTCAAAATCATAGTTGAAATATAAGTTTAAAATATGCATGCTAATAACACCTTGGAGGTTTAAGGAAACAACATTGGAAAATAATAATTCCATTTTGTTTTGACAACTGAATGCATTTCTTTTATTCTTTTCATGGCATTAACCTGTATATATCTTATGTCAACCTAAGTAATATCATTATGGATTTTAATATACAGTTTCAGTCTTTTATCATTTTTTGGGACATTGGTACCAAGATTTCATGTAGAGTTTAACATCCTTTGGAAATCATTATTTTTATAAGTTTCCTATATTCCAAGTATACAACCACATTGAAACTTAAAACATCTCAGTAGCGGGGCTCAGGATTTGAGAGATAAAAATGCTCATGAACCATTGGCAGCTCAGGTAATTTCATGACAACATGCATGGTTGAAAATTTCCATAATTTAATTGTTCAATTGATAGAAGAGTAATATGTGAAAGACCCATGTGATTTACCAAAATGGTAATGCAAACATAAATAACTGCACGGTGATAAACTACAGCAAAATGAAACAGTTTTGCTTATTGTTAATTTATTTTGATTGCCCCCTTCAAAGAAATATAGAGAGAAAGTCGTGCTCTGCATTGGAAGGTCATTCAGCTCCCTCCATCCAAATAACATCACTTCTGATACATGGGAGAAATCATATCTAATTCTAGATTGCTTTCCTCATAATATTTAGCCATAAACATCATTTGGTAAGAATTAAGAACTGTCTGCATATTGCACTGCTCCTGATTAATTGAACACAACTGCAGAGAAAACGGACTAATGATTATCATTCCTCATCCACACTTAAAACTAGCACCAATTAGCAACCGTGATTGAGGAAATTCTTGGCAGGTTTTATGATTAGTTGAAAAACAAAAACTTTGGCAGACTGTCTGCGTGCTGTCTCAAAAACAGAGGGGCTTTTGGGAAAAAAACTTAAGAAATTTGAAAAAAAGGTAACCTGTTGAAGAGGTTCTCAAGATTCCTAATCAAATTATTCAGTGGCTGAGATTAATTTGTAAAAATCTAATAGCTTAAAATAAATGTGTATATGATGTGCACATCTTATTGAGGTGCACATCTTAACAGCTCCCAAAAAATTAATGATAAAATTCACTTTACACTTCTGTGATATTACTCAAGAGCACTTTTCCCTACTGTGTTTTACAAATATGCAAATGCCTCCCATATGGTTTTGAATTAAAGTGCACTACTAATACTGTTAACAAAAAAATGCAAAAAGACATCTTTACCCTCATTGTTGTAAACAATGTATTTCCCCTCTTTTCTTCTATATTAACCGAATAGAAAATTATTAAATATTCTCGGAGTATCATGTGTCCATACTCCTTCACCAATTATCATTTATTATACCCTCTCATATTCCTCAATCACTCAATACAAAATCATAATACCACACCTTCTCCACCAATCATAATGCCATGGACCACTACATCTCTATTAATTATTATGAAATCTTATCACATTTTGTATTTTATTTTAATGGAAATCATTTTAGTATACAATTTTAATCTAGGGTAAATTACAAATACACTCCTTGAGATTTGTTTAAAGTACAAATTGCCTCATGTGATTTGAAAAATTACAAATACCCCTTATCAGAACATTTTATTTAATAGAATTAACTAAAAAAAATGAAATTTATAATTGCTCTCTTATACAATAATAAAATTACTTAAATTATTAATTGAAACATATTTTTAATATCATTAAAAACTGTTAATTGATTTCATGATTTATTAATAAAATAGACGATTTGTTATGAAATTAGAAACCTTAGGGGATAGAATATAATTTCCAAAACCACAGGAATGATTTGTATTTAATCACACCACAGGGATATATTTGTAATTTACCCTTTAATCTATTACCGCCATTTCTGTATTCAATTTTATTGAAAAGCAACACTAAAATGAAAATTATACATATAGCATATATATCTGAGAGAATACACAAACATGTGTGTGTGTGTGTGTGTGTGTGTGTGTGTGTGTGTGTGTGTGAAGGAATTGTTGGTGATTAAAGAAGTAATTGTTATTGTTGGGGCTTTGAATTGAACAAGGGTCTGCGAACTAAGAGCATGTTTGTTTTGAGAGATAAGGGGGTGGGATTGGACTATTAGTCCTACCGGACTAATAGTCCATTGTTTGTTTGAAAAATTTTGCTCCGGACTATTAGTCCCACAAATGTGGGACTATTCTATCCCATGGGGGGGTGTGGGATAGAAACCATGGGATTGGTTTTCCATGGGATTATTTTGTGAAATGTCCATTTTACCCTTCATGCTATTACTTAGTAAACAATTAGAAAAGGGTAAAATAGTCTTTTGAATATTTATAAATTATTTTTTTAGTGTTGTTAATTTAAAACTGTATATTAAATAAAAAATTTAAATTATAAATTATAAATTAAATTTATTTAAAAATAATAAATTATAAATTATGGCCTTATAAATTAAATTTTTTTAGTGTTGTTAAAAAATTAAATTTACATATTAAATAATTTTTTTTAGTATTGTTAATTTAAAATTATATATTAAATAAAAAATATAAATTATAAATTAAATTTATTTAAAAATAATAAATTATAAATTATGGCCTTATAAATTAAATTTTTTTAGTGTTGTTGAAAATTTAATTTATATATTAAATAAAATTATTTTTTTATTGTCGTTATTTAAAATTATATATTAAATAAAAATATAAATTATAAATTATAAATTTAATTTAATTGAAAATAATAAATTAAAAATTGTGGCCTTATAAATTAAACTTTTTTAGTGTTGTTAAATTATAAATTATAGATTATAAGGGTAAAATAGTCTTTTGAACATTTATCCTTATCCAGTCCGTCTAACCAAACATTGGATTTACTAAAAATAATTCAATCCAGACATCTAATCCCATGACTAAACAAACATAGGATACAAATCCAATCCAACCAAATAGTCCCGGGACAAAGTATCCCGGAATTAACAGTCCGATGGATTACAATCCTCCCTTATCCAGTCCGTTCAAACAAACACACCCTAAATGGATAGAAGTGTGCAATTCAGTTTGCTGAGTGTGCAAGACAGTGGCAGAGGACGTCTTGATCTTAGTGTGCAAGACAGTGGCAGATGATATCTTTTCATAAAAAACTAAAAGTTATCTCAAATATACTAGTTTTTTTTAGTTCATATTTTAGTTAAATAACCAAAAAGTTACTAAATTAGTTTATTCCCAAACGGGCCTTAGCACCATTTCTCAATTAGCTCCATAAACCCAATAAGTTGAAACTGTCCTATCAGCTAATCAACAATAATGCTGTGTTTGTTTGGGGGATTTGAGAAGGAATTTAGAAAGCAAAATAGAAAAAGTAGGTGAAATGTGAATAAAACATACCTATATTTCACTTAGTTTCACACACTTTTTCCTTTTCCCTTTCATTTTCTAAATCACTCTTCAAATTTCCCAACCAAACACAGCGTAAAAGAAACTTGAGAAAATTATAAATGAAAATCTATCATCTATATCTTTGTTTCGTTGACTGAGGGTAAATGGAAATTTGAGATGAACCGGGAGGATTCAGCAGGGAAGAGCTGGTAAGGGCTGGTGAAAGGGGAAAATTTAACCTTTTACAATAGAATTGACTTTGATTTTTCTGTTTTTCATTTCAACACTCACAGTTAAGCACGTGTTCCATAAATTCTCTCTATTTTAACCCAATAAATAACGTCACGGAAGTTAAATGCAAATTAGTTAAAATCATAAAGGGTTTATTTGACTATTTTAGGACAACAAAAGAGTAAAGTGTTTCAAACCTAAATCATAAAAGGGTAAAATGAATTTTTCCTTAAAATTAAATCACATTATTAGTAAACTTTTTTAAGTGAATGATGTTGTTTTAATGAAAGCCAAATAACTAGTCATATAATTTATGCTTATAAAAAAATAAATTAAACAAAATAAAATATACATATAAATATATTTATAAAAGTATATCGTAGAATATAGCTTGTGGGTAGATTTGGGCACGCCAGGCTTGAATTATGCTTCCCAATCACCATCTATATTACAATTGAACCTAAAAATTTGCCCAACTTGAATCTATAAGCCAAAACAATAATCCTAAACTACATAAATTGGGGACGCACTCAAGCGGATTTTATGGGCCATCAAACCCATAAATGCACCCATAGTAGAGTAACCTTTGCTGCAACTAGGGTTACAAAAGAATCGACCCATTTATGAACAGTTTGAGTTTGACTCATTTGAGTTCAACTTATTTATTAAATGAACGAATTTGAATTTGGTTTTTAAACTTGTTTATTAACTGAGCTGAGCTCTAAGTAGTTCTAAGTTCGATTCGATAAGGCTTGTGAACTAAAAAAATAAATTAATATTTACTTTTAATAATATATTAAATAAATTTTTAATAATTTATTTTATATTTCTATTTGTGCTTAGTATTTGTGTAAATTTACATATTTGATTAATAAAATTAATTATTAATATAAGCATTCTTGTATATTTTTCTCATAATTTTTTATTTTTATCTGAATAAGAATTTTTTTTTTTTTTTTTTAAACTTGAGTTCGAACTTGACTCGTTTCTGTAATCTACCAAGCTCAAGCTAAGCTAAAGTTTATCAAATATTTGACAAGTCGAGTTCAAGCTTGATTATTTAAGTTCGATTTATGCTTGACTCAAGCTCAAACTTAACAAATACTTGAAAAACAAAACAAACCTAAACGCTCAAAAACTCGACTCAAGCTCAACTCATTAGGGATGAAGCTGCAAAAGCTCACTTGTACGGAGAGTGTTTGATATGAACAAATTGCTACATATGAAGACAAGTGATGAACTAACTTCTTTTGAGATTTAAGAAAGAAACAATTCCTGCTTCTATTAATTTCACACCACATTTATGGGTTATGGTTGTTGGATAGACTTTTTTATTTTTATTTTTATGTTTAATGTATTGTCTTATGTGTTAATACATTATTAGTAATAAATATGAGTGGTGAGATTCATTACCAATGTTGTATTAATACATAAGATGATACATTGAAAATAGTATAAAAAAGTGGTAAGTGTAATATTATTGTTTATATATACCTTATCACAATGCGTCTAGATGGGAAACGCTATGGTGTGCATCCTTTAAAGGTGCATATACCACAAATTTGTAATTTTATTAAAAAATTTTGTAATATCAATAAATTGGTGTAACAAAAAATGTCGTAACCAAGCCACAAACTTTTGCAACATCAACCGCAAAATTTTAGATATTTTGTTACGTCAATATATTGCTAGATTAATTCATTTTGTGGTTAATATTACAAAATTTGATAATCAAATTACATATTTTTATGATAAGATGCATATAATATAGGATGCACCATAGGATTTACCCTGCTAGATAATGTTTTGTTTCAACCTTTTGACAAAGAAGGGATATCTACTTTTGATATTGTTTTTCTGCCATTGTTTTTGTTTTCTTAAAAAAAATATCAAACATTTTTTTGGGGGACAATTTCATATTAGAATACTACATGACAGTGATTTTTTTTTTGAAAATATAAATCACATTAAAATATTTTTATTGTTTAAATAATAGAAGCCAAGTCTGTGATTTCGAATAAAAATTATATATATTTTTTGTATTTGTATTATTACTCTAATAATTCTTTCGGTTAGATATGAAGATATTCTTTTGCCTCCTTGACAGAATTAGAGTAGCTGCAACCACTGTTGTACAATCAATGGTCCATTTTATAATTTGAACCATTTACTTTTTAGAATATATTAAGTAGAACATACTTACAAAATATCAAGTGTATTGAACATTCACTACAACAAAACGCACCAATGGCGACTAAAAAATAGAATTTCGTCGCTAAAAGGTGCACAAATGGCGACTAAATCCATTTTAGTCGCCAAAATGAAGACATTTGGCGACTAAAACAATTTGGTCGCCAAATGTATATGTATTGGCGACTAAAAATCAGTTTGGTCGCCTATTATATGGGTTTCAGCGACTAACATAATTTTCGTCGCCAAAAGTCATGGTTTTTGCCAACTAAAACAAATTAGTAGCCAAAGGTGCTGCTTTTGGCGACTAAAAAGCAGATTGGTCGCCGATTGTAGGTGTTTTGGCGACTAAAACCAGATTGGTCGCTGAAAGTGAAGCTTTTTGGCTACAAAAAAAATTAGTAGCTAAAAACTGAGTATTGGCGACTAAAATTCTGTTTAGTAGCCAAAAGGAGACGTTTTTGGCGACTAAAATTAGGTTTCGTCGCCAAAAGTGCTGATTTTTAATTGGAACTTGTTTTTTTAGCGACAAATAAATAATTAGTAGCCCAAAATAATACAATTAGCGACTAAATAATGGTTTTAGTCGCCAAAAGTCGCCTAAATTTTTTTTTAATAAATAAATTTTTTTTGACATAAATTATATTGAATTAAAAAAATTATATTTATAAATATTATTTTGTATTAATTGCGGTTAATATACTATATAAATAATATATATTGCGTATATGTTCATGTGATGATGTGCTGGTATAGTGGAGGGAGTGTTGTGCAAAGGGTTTGGCATGTGGAAGTGGGACGTCACAAGTTCGAAACCAGGTGGGAGCAACAGGTTCAATTTTTTTTTTTTTTTTTAAACTGAGTATTGGCGACTAAAACAGGTGGTCGCCAAAAGCTTTAGTTTTGGCAACGGAAAAAATAGTCGCTAAATGTATAAATTAATAAAATAAAATTCACTATTAGCGACTAAAAATTTAGTCGCCAAATGTATAAATTAAAAAATAAAAATGAGCTTTGGCGACGAAAATTTTAGTCGCTAAAGGTGCTGTTTTTGGCGACTAAAAGCGGGTTAGTCAGCCATACCTTCCGCGACCATTTTCCAGCGACAAACATGGCGACTAAAAAATTTAGTCGCGAAAACCTTAAACCCGACTTTTGGCGACTAAAAAATCACTTTTGGCGACTAAAAATTTAGTTGCCAAATGTGTATTTTCTTGTAGTGATTGATAGCATTTTTCATCAAATTGCATTGGTATTTAAAAAATGAATACTACATATGATTTGAAGTATAATACTGAATACAAATGCACTCGATGAAAGGGCTATCGATGTCTAACAAATCATTGAAATGGTCCCGAAATGGGCCCCATTGACTATTGTGTCCCCACACAGAAACCACCCCAATTCCCTTAATCTATTTATAGGTTTCAAGCTCTGTGTCAATAATAACTCTTTACCATCGATTTTAGGCAATTCCAACTTTATAATGTTACAATGATTATATTTGTCAATATAATTATCTCATGTATCATTATTACATTAGTTTAAAGAGTCCGTCACTAATTTCTATTAGTAATTTAATATTGACAAATAAAATAACATACATTTTAATGAGTAAATATGTTCATTGTGGTATTATTTTTACAAAACAAAAGACACAATCAAATTAATTTACTCCCCCATGCACATTAAACCTAACAAATAAAACTAGTTTATTGAGATTTACATCACCATTAGACAATGCAATTGAACTGAAACCCCCTTATTTTTTGAAGTACTAAACCCTTTTTGGTTTCCAATTATGTGCTATGAAATACGAAGTAGAATGTGTAAATGGAGATGGGGTAAAACTAATAATATACACTTTGCATTGCCCAATGATTAACCGAGCGGTAAAGATTTTGAATCTTAAATTCAAAATCTTAAGTTCGAGTTTTTCAAAGGAGTCATTGGAAGTTTGCCTAATCATTAATTCTACTAAAACAATTTTTATAGAAGACACAGTCACAAATTTACATGCCTAAATAATAAAAAAAAACAAAAATTCTTCATGCATTAAATGAAAATCATACCAAAATTCTTTGTGCATCACCGCAGGGATGACCATAAATCTTATCCACAAAGTTATTTCAAACTACTAAATTTGAAGAATACTAAGCTCGTCTTGAAATTACAATTTTGTGTTTGGTTAACAATTCGATCTCATCTTTGACAATTACCAATCTAACTAGTCCATGAATTCTTTATCTACTTATTCTACATCAAACCCTCTCACAAACATACATGTGGGCTGATGTTGGCCTCACGGTTGCCTAAGAGAGACGAATACTACCATGATGTAGCCATTTACATATGCAAAATACCACTCAAAAGTTAGACCTTTGCTCATGTACTTTGAATCTATATAACTCTACCCATTAGTAGGATGATCATTCACTTGCATCACATTACTTTTGTCCACTACAATGTTGATCTGGATGGACTTGTTAAATGTTATCGACTAAAATTTTATGTTGTGTTCAAATGTACGAGCATGAAATAATCTGTCTCGTATAATCCTATTGATCAAGTTTACACTCTTCTAAACATCGTCGTCTTATGACTTGAAAATACAAACGTAAGCTAGCCGGCAGGTTTGTGCTAAAAACCCCTCCAATGTCTAAGTCAGCAAATAGACAATAGATACAAAAGTTCTATGAATTCGGGAGTATGAATTGCAATACTAGAGATTAGGGTTTGGTTTGAGCATTTGTAGATTCTGCCTGGCACAATCCTAGTAGGACTCTAACTCTCCTTAGTAGAGCCCTTCTAGGAGTTGCATGCCTAAGGATAGTGGTTATCCTTAGAATACCCTCCTCACTGCAAGCCAAGTGAGATGGCAAATTCTTTGCTCGGCTAGCTATGCTCAACCAAGCTTCCCTGCTTCATTCTATCTCTAACCCAACCATGTTAAACCTATCTAAAAAGTGGCATCCTGCTGAGCTATATCTAGCTCGACCCTCTTTTAGTGAAGCCATCTAGGTCCACCTACTAGCTAGGTCCATGCCCTAGCAACCATTTCTGGCCAGTCTATAATAGATCCAACACAAGACCGAGCTATTTGAGCCATTATCACGGCCCAATCCTCAAAAACCATTTTAACTAGCTTAGCCCAATTTGTCTACGCAAGTTACCCTCTCAATTGCCCCTTAATTCCATCTGCAAAGAATGATTGTGTTTACTTTCCTCCAACCGAGCCTAAGGGCTCAAACCAATCGAGCTAGAACAATAGCTCAATTTCGCTATTTGTTCGATTCCAAGAAGTCGTTATCAACTGTACCACACGTTCTTCCACTAGTCTGACACATCCATCATGCTTGGCACGTTTATGACATATGCCAAGACCCTACTGCACCCGTACCTCTATTACAACCGTCACCCATCATCGAAAATTTGAAAAGATCGCGCCTCTTCACCTTATATATATATATATATATCCATATATACTTGACCCCTGCCAATACATATTCACTGTTCATCCTCCATAGCCAAAGCTCCAAGCCTTCTTCTTCTTCTCAGACCCCCTAACCAAAAGACATCTGCTGCTGTGTCTAAGCTTCATTCCACGACTGGAGTATCTTTCTCAAACTGGATTGCATTTTCGTGCTTGAACCTGTAAGTTCCTCATTTTTTTCATGCCCATTCATGCTGTTCTCTACATTGTTTGGTATTTTGACTCTATCAGTTCTCTATATGGGCTTGAAAACAGCATTTCTGTATATTAATCCGCTAAACGAACGTCATATGAACTCAAACTAGCCTCAGTGCTTCTGTAAACCTCTTGAAATTCTTCATTCTAAGTTAATCACCAAACGACTAGAACCAAAAACTAGTCAAAATTTGTAATTTTGATCTAGGATCATATTAAAACCGAAATAAAGACCTATTAGTATCCTTATGCACCAATTCGACCAAACTAGAAGTCTCTTCCCATAACACCGAGCTAAAACCTTGCCCTCAATTGGAACTGGGCTAAAACCTTGCCCATTTCCTTGGCAGAGCTAAACATTGCACCCATGCTCTTTCGGCCATGCTAAGCTTGATTAGTCTTCACTTTTGCCTTAGCCCGGTCAACACTTGGGCATAACACATTTTTATTTCTCACTTTGCAAACTTGACTAGGTTGGCTAGGCACACCTTCAGTTCACCACCTGGCAGTGCAGCTCGACTGAGCTAATAGATCAACGCCTAGCTAGGCAATCGAACTACTTAAGTTATTCTTAAAAATCGTCTCCTATGGGCAAGTACCGCTTCATGGTGAGTTCTCCAGGTGCCATCGCCAAGTTTAGAAGAGATTACAATAGTCCTGATGATGTACACCTCTCCCTAGCTAAGCTAGACACCACGCATTGGGGCAAGTCTGGTTTCGTCCCTTTCTCCGTGCTATCCATAGTCGAGGGCGGACTCTGATTCCATGTCCAGCCTCTTATATGAAAATTTCTTAAACAAGCAAGGCTCTACCCTACTCATCTTTTTACCAATACTTATAGGATAATAAACAGCATCACCAAGTTTAATCGTCGTCTCGGCCTCAACCTCGGATTAGCTGAGATATTTCACCAATATTCGATCGGCCAAAATGATGACGGTTGGGTCTATTACCTCAGAATCAGAAAAGGTCGAGAGAAAATCGTTAAGCGCACATTGGACAAAGATTTAAACGATGATGATTTTCTCTGGGTCTCTGGCAACTTTGAGGACCAAAAAGCCCAGATACCTAGCTATAATATCAATTGGAATAAAAGAACAACTGGCAAGAGTAGCTCCGTCCTTCTCCTTGCAATTTTAATATTTACTGTCGAGCTAACCTTTGTTCATTATTGCTTTGTTCTTTTTACAGATTGGAACCGACTTAAGGCAAATTACGCCTACGCTGACCAAAACGCCCTCTGCACCGTGCTATGTTACTGCCATAGAGACTAGACCGAGCTCTTGAACTTCAAGCCGACTTACTAATATAGCGGTAAGCAAAAGAGTAAGGTTACGGACTTTCTTCTAGAGTCTTCACTTAAGCTAGACCCAAATCTACCCCAAATCAATCTCATTCCCCTTACTGAGGAGTAAAAGATGGAAAAAAAGAGAGCGGTTCGAGCTCTGATCACTAAGCAGGCCTCTGTCTCCACCGCCGAGGTCCCAACTAACCAAACTCCAGTTGGTCAACCTCATGAAACCGTTGTTTCCCTTCCATCCACGAGGGCTATCTTATTTCGGCCCAGTAAAAGGGCTCACACTTCGTCCATCGAGCGACAGCAGTTGGTGGATGAAGATTAGACCGAGCAGCCTGAGGTCGAGTTGCTTGAAACTCAAATACTAACCCTTCCTCTCCTTCGGCGTTGGCCCCAGTCGTGACCTTTAAAGGCTGTGCTGTGACATCGTTCGATTCCGTGAGCGCTGAGAAGGACCACTTGCTGGCCTTCAATTTATTGAAGAGCCTTTGCCTGTCGGCCAACATAGAGCGACATAAACAGCTAACTGAATTAAAAGCAATTCGGTCAGCTACCAAGTCACTTGTTCTAGTAATCCTAGACTCTATATTCTTTCTTTTTCTCCTACTCTATGCTCGGTTTAGCTCATTGTTTATTGACTAAATTGTAAGCCATGCAGAAGAGCCACGTTGCCCACCAACATGTGCTAGAGCTAAGTAAGATCGCCAGAGTGACTATCGCTGATAGCGAGGCAAAGGATGCCAAGCTAAAAGAGCTCAAGGCAAAGCTGGCCGAGTTGAGTGCCAACTGAGATCAACTAACCGAGCTTGTTCGTATGACTGAAGTGGATAAACAAAAAGCCTTAGTGGAGAAGAAATACCGCTATCTATGTAAGCTGGCCAAGCTAGAGAGAGCCAAAAATACCAAAGTAAGGGCCTTGGAGAAGAAGATAGAGGATGCCGAGGACCGGGGTTACAAAGAAGGTAAAGAAACCTATGTCTAACAATGCGAGGAGACCAAGGATACCTTTTTTAAATGTGGTTGGAAGGTGGCGACAGAAAGGCTCGGTCACAAGCATGAATCAGAGGTCTTCCTAAATCCCCATTCTCATTTTATACCGCGCTACATGGCGGATTATGCAAATGCCATTTAATAGAAATTCCTGGAGGTGGGGAGGAGAGTCGGGCGTCGCATGACGCTCCTTCGCCCATGGTTGACCTCAGTCGGCAGTGCTCACTTCCTGTTCGGCCGAAGGTGCCATGCCGAACCGAGCCGAGCTTGATCATTGAAGAAGGCATCATTGATCTAACTTTAGAAGATGGTGCTGTAGCCAACCCGGCAACTAATGGAGTTGGTTATGGTGCCGATGCCGAGCTAGACGACCTATTTGCCTGATTGCGATGAAACTAGCTTTTGTACTTTTTGTTCTTGTTGTTTTCTTCTTCTTTTCACTTTTGCAATGTAATCGAGCTATCAACCCCACTGCCTGTAATGACTATTCAATCAATAAAAATGTTTCAACTCTTTGTATGTCTTTTTATGTTTCTTTTTGAATAGTTCACCCAACTGTGAATGCATACTTCGCCCAACTAACCTGCTGGGCCATACATGATCCGGCCAACCTCTATTGGCCGAGATAACCATCTCGGTCAAAGATTTAAAAAAAAGTTGGTCATGCATCCTAACCTTCTTTAGCCGAGGTAACCACCTCGATCAAAGAGCGCAAAAAGTTGGTAAAACCTACCAACCTTTTTTGGCCGAGATAACCATCTTGGTGAAAGAATGCAAAAAGTTGGTCAAACCTGCCAACCCACTTTACCCCCAATCGTGCAAAGATTTTTTACAAAGAGTTAGTCAAACCTGCTAACCCATTTTACCCCCAGTTGGGCAAATATTTTTTACAAAGACTTGGTCAACTTGCTAACCCACCTTGCCCCCAGTTGGGCAAAGATTTTTTTTACAAAGAGTTGGTCAAACTTGCAAACCCACTTTGCCCTCAATCGTGCAAAGATTTTTTTACAAAGAGTTGGTCAAACCTGTCCACCCACTTTGCCTCCAGTTGGGCAAAGGTTTCTTACAGACCTTAGTAAACACAAGTATTGAAAAACGTTCATAAACTGTCTACTTGTTTTATTAAATGTCAAACAAAAAGTTGAAAAAATAAAAGTATAAAATGCTAAAAATAGAATATCTTGAGATTGGCTGTGTTTTATGGCTTTGAGATAGCTTGATCGTCTTTGTCTTCTAAGTGGTAAGCTCCCTTTCTTGCTAGCCCTACAACTTTGTACGACCCTCCCAGTTGAATCCTAACTTGTCGTCACTAGGCACCAAAGTGTTTCCCATTACTTTGCGTAGTACCTAATCTCCAATCTTGAATTGTCTTGGATGCACCACTTTGTTGTATTTTCTAGATAATTCTTGCTGATACGAAGCGATGTGGATCAGTGCCCTTTCTCTTCATTCTTCGGCTAGAGTCCAAGGCTATTGCTTCTCCATTCAAATGTGGATTAAAATTTTCGTTCCTAGTAGTAGAGAGGCTGACTTCTAGAGAGATCACTGCTTCTATACCGTAGGCCAAGGTAAAGGACGTTTCCCCGGTTGATTGCCTAGGCATAGTTCGGTAAGCCCACAAGACATGGGGAAGTTCATCATCCCACATTTCTTTTTCTTTTTCTTTTTCTTTTGCTAACCTCTTCTTCAGACCATCTATGATCACTTTGTTGGACGCTTCAACCTAGCCGTTGGCTTGGGGGTACACCGGCAAGGAGTTATACAATTCTATCTTGTGCTCTTTGCAAAAACCCTTAAAGATTCTTCCATCAAATTGGGTGTCGTTGTCAGATATTAAGGCCTTGGGAATTCCAAACTGGGTTATGATATTCTGCCAGACAAACTTCTTGACGTCTTTTTCTTTGATGGATACAAGTGCCTCTGCCTCCATCCATTTTGTGAAGTAGTCTGTTACCGTGACGAAGAACTTTTTGTTGCCTGACGTAGTTGGGGGTGGTCTCACTATGTCTAAGCCTCATATTACAAAAGGCCAAGGGCTGGTCAGAGGTAGGCGTTTTCTACCTAGTTGATGGATTTGGTGCCCAAACTTCTGGAATTTTTTATATTTCTGACATACTTCTCTGCGTTTACTTGCATGTGTGGTCACCAATACCCTTGTAAGATAGCTCGGTAGGCCAAAGATCTCCTATCTTGGTGGCTTCTACAAATGCCCTCGTGAATTTCGAACAAGAATGCCTCGAGCTTGCTAGGATGGACACACTTCAAGTACGGTCTAGTGAAGGATTTTTTGTATGGCGCTAGAGATGGAGAAAGCCAAAACCGTTGCGACTTTGCTCGAATCTTGTTAGCCTCCTTCTTGTCTTCTAGCGAAATCCCATCTTTTAAGAAGGTGATGATGGGGTCTATCCATGAGGGGCCTAGCTCGGCGCATAATACCTCAACCGCTTCAAGTTCCTCGATGCTCAGTCTTAACAGGAAGCCAATTAGCCAAGGATGTAGGATAGAAGTGTTTACCATCGACTCAAAACTGGCCAGTTCATCTGCCTTGCTATTTTTCTCTCGGCTGATTTGTTCTATCCTCACAACTTCGAATTTCATGATCTCATTTCTGACCAACTCCTGATACTTGGCCATTATGTCATCATTCGCTTCATAGTTTCCAGATATTTGGTTGACTACCAATTGAGAGTCACTGTACACCATTAGTTCGGTGGCCTTCACTCGGTAGGCTGACTTTAAACCAACTAACAATGCTTCGTACTCTACTTCGTTATTGGATGTTAGAAATCCAAGTGTGATTGCTTGTTCAATGGTTAGGATATCTGGCGAGATGAGGACTATCCCTATTTCAGTCCCATGTCTATTGGAAACGCCATCTACAAAGGGCTTCCACATTTTCCCCATGAATAATTTCCAGCAAGTGGATGGGTCCGAAGATGTTTTAGGGTCTAGGATTTTAGTTATTTCTTCCAAGTCTTTGTGTGCTGATTGATCGATATTTTCTCTTCTCGGTTGCCTTGCCATTTCCTTTTTGGGCATGTCATTGTAAATTCCGCTTATAGTTGCGCGGTTTGCCTTTTCTCTCTTTGGCAATGCATGGTTGGCTTTGGCAGACGATGTATCCACTATTAGGCTTACCTTGCATGGGGTTGATCAGCTTGCTGTGGGGGCTGCACTATTCTCGCGGCTCTTCCCCCTCCCCCATCCCCAATTGTTTGGTCTCCACAGTCAAGTCTACTGGGCAAACAGAATGACTTCTTGAAGAAAACTCTACCACAAAGTCTGCCAAAGCTTGGGCCTTTATCATTGTTCTATGGTTGGAACTTGATATCAAACTGTCCCAACTCCACTGCCCACTTCAATATTCGTTCGAAGAAGTCCGCTCTTTCAAACAAGGCCTTCAGACGGAATGCTGTCAGCATGACTACGGTATGTGCATGGAAGTAATGCGACAGCTTTCTTGAAACCATCATCAAAGCTAAGGCAAGATTTTCTAATGGCAAGTATCTTGTTTGGGCATCCAGTAATGTCTTGCTCACATAAAAGATGGGCAACAGTTGTATTTATTCGGTGCATACCAACACAGTGCTAACAATGTGCTGGGACACTGCTAAGTATAAGTAAAGTTTCTCTCCTGGCACTGGGGTTGCCAACAATGGTGGAGACATTAAGTACTACTTTAAACTCTCCAGTGCTCGGTCACATTCTTCATCCCATTCAAATTTTGCCTTAAGCGCTGGAAGAACGGTCGACACATGTCTAATGACCGACTTATGAATCGATTTGGTGTGGCAGCTAGGCCCGTTAGGTGCTGCAACTCTTTGACCATGTTGGGCCTTTTTGGTTCCTGAATGGCCCTGATTTGGAAGGGATCAGCTTCTATACCGCGGTTGGTTACTAAAAAGCCAAGAAATTTACCTGATCCCACCTCGAATGCACACTTTGAGGCATTCAATCACAACCTATGGGTCTTCAATATTTGAAACATCTCAGCTAGGTCATTGAGATGGTCCGCTTCATTTTTACTTTTGACCAGTATGTTGTCAATGTATGCCTCCATTATTTGGCCCAATAGTGGTTCAAATATCTTGGTGATCATTCGCTAAAATGTTGGCCCTGCATTTTTTAGGCCAAAGAACATGACCTTGTAGCAATACAGCCCCCTTGTAGTTGTAAAGGATGTGACCTCTTGGTCCGGTTTGTACATAACAATCTGATGGTGTCCACGATACGCATTGAGAAAGCTAAGTTGGTTGTGGCCTACAGTTAGGTCTACTAGTTGGTCTATCCTTGGTAGAGGAAAACTATATTTTAGACACGCATTATTGACCGTCTTGTAGTCCATGCAAACATGTCATTTTCCATTCTTTTTGGGTGCTAGCACTGTATTGGAAATCCACTTGGGATAGTTAATTTCTCTTATTGCCCCTGCTTCCAACAGGTTTCCCACTTCTTTCGCCACTATCTCGGCGTGGTGTAGTGCCAACCTGTGAGTTCATTGTATAATTGGTCTGGCGGTAGGGTTGACGTTAAGCTGATGGCAGATGAAGTTCGGGTCAATACTAGATATATCATACGACATCCAGGCAAACATTTAGATATTGGAGATCAAAAATTCCATGACCTCATTTCCCTCAATGCTAGACAAGGATGAGTCGAGCAAGAAGAACTTCTCTAGGTCATTCTTGTCAATTCTAACCTCCACCAGATCCTTCAACACAAACTGTTTGGCTGCCTTGTCAACGTCGGTGAACATCTCGTTTCTTTCTGGTTCCTCTATCATCTGTACGAATCCCTTGGCAGCTCGGCTGCCGTTCACCGTCACAAAGCATTGCTTAAATATAATTTGTTCTCCCAAGACCTCTTCAATTACCTCGGCTTCGTTAGGGAATCGTATCATTTGATGGTAGGTTGATGCTACGGCATGCCCTCTCCAAAAGGATGTTATAAGTGGAGGGGACTTTCAATACCCCGAATTCCACATGCTTTGTCATCGAACCAGTTTTGACTAACAAAATTATCTTGCCAACCTTCCATTCTGGTATTGAGTTGAAGCCGACCAAAGGAGATATCGCAGGTGCTAAGTTTTTGTCCTTCAATTTTAATTGCTTGAAAGTCTCATAGTACATTATCTCACACGAGCTCTCCTGGTCTATCAAGATTCGTTTGATATCAAAGTTCTTGACGCACAGAATAACCACTAGCGTGTCGTTGTAAGGGTTTTGCAATCATGCTAAGTCTTTGTCAGAGAAAGTGATAGCGTTCTTTGCTTCGCATTTCCCTTTTTTTCACGGTTGGCTGGGCACTTAGTACTTCCCTCATATGTTCCGCTTTCTTGATCATGCCTCTAAGCTCGCAAACTAGCTCAGGTTCTATGATCTTATGAATCACATTGATCACGCCTTGAGGCGGACCATCCGCTGGCATCCCATCTGCCGCATTGCCATCTTGAGGGGCAGGCTGAGGTCTCCTCTCGATGTATTGATCTAAATGGCCTGCTTCACCCAACTCTTCTAAATACTACCTTAATGGCGTGCAATCTTCAGTTCAGTGCCCTACTGCATCATGAAAAGTGCACCTATAACGTTTATCATAGCCCATTTGTGCTTCATCTCACTTGGCAGGCCGCGGAATGAAGGGTTCGTCGCGTATTTCAATCAATATGCGATAAATGGGCTTCTTGAACACTGTTGTGATAATGGTGTGGACCCCTTAGCCTCCTTGCTTTGGGATCTTCACTGTGATTATTTTTGCGCAGTGGATCTTTCTTATCGACCATGTTAACTTTAGCCGAAGGCTTTTTGTCCGACATCACTGTTGTGTAAGACTT
The DNA here is from genome assembly GCA_025200525.1 of Camellia lanceoleosa. Lineage (NCBI taxonomy): Eukaryota > Viridiplantae > Streptophyta > Magnoliopsida > Ericales > Theaceae > Camellia > Camellia lanceoleosa. The sequence goes on from CM045765.1 coordinate 43,620,264, forward strand.
TGCCTTGGCGCGAGCTCCATCTTCCTCTACCCAGATGTGTTGGTGCACTCTCTCCATTAAGGCTTCCATAGTAAGGGGCGACATCATTGTCATGGAGTCCCTCAACTTGTGACCTACTTGCAAACCCCGTTTGTACTGTGCAATTGCTAGGTTGGCGGGACAGTCGCCTATCTGGTTGAAGGTCTTCCAATATCTGTTGTTGTAGGACTTCAATGTTTCTTTCTCACTCATGTCGTTGGCGAACAACTGATCTATCTCAACGGGCGTCTTGGTGTTTGTTTTAAACCTGGTGACAAACGGCTCTACAAGTTGTGCCCATGAAACAATGCTACCTTTTGGCAACTTCTCAAACCAAGTCAAGCCCAAGTCACCTAAGCTTGACGGAAACAAGATGCACATTAGAGCTTCGTTCTGTCGATGTATGGCCATAACTTGGCAAAAGTGGCTCAAGTGCATGTAGGGGTCTGACTTCCACTCATAAATTATGAACTTAGGCTAGTTGAAGCGCAGGGGCAGTGGTGCATTCTCTATTGCCGGAACGAACGACGAGCTCTACAACCTTGCCAATGCCTTGTCGGCTGGTTCGTAGGCAAGACATGGTACTGGCATTCCAACATTGACACTTTCATGCGTTCTAGGTGCCAGCCGCTGTAGAGTCGAGATCTTTTGAGGGCCATAGGCCTGGGCATTTTTCCTCATTCGTGTCCTGTCTTCCAAAACGGTTCGTAGATCCATCGATCTGGGCAGCTCGGTGTGTCGCGAGGTGGTTTGATGAGTATCTGAAGGTCCGTAATTGCTTTCCTCCATGCAAGACCTTTAGTCCTCATTCTCCCAGACCTAGAGTAACGAGTCCTGGAGGTCCTTGAGCACGTATCCAGAGGCTCTTGCTCTCGGAATTTGTAGGCATGGCCTGTCTATCTCGATCTCTTGAGTGGTGAGAACGCATTATTCCTTCGTAGATCTCTACCCCTGCCACACCATTGCCCTTTATCTGGCGTTTTATGGCCTCCATGTCAGCTACCATTCTCTTAATCAATGTGTCTTGTTTCCTTACGCGATTCTCGAGAACTTGGGCATCCATCTTCCTTTGTTATCCATCTGGACTTTGAGAGCAATGAGCACTCAAGCCTTGTTTTTCCCGTGCACCCCTATGAAGGTTCTATCGCTGGGGGTCTAAGTCTGCCATGGGTAGAACAAAAGGCAAATCTTCACGCCTCCTATTCCCCTTTGGCATTTGTTTATCGATGGTAGACTGAGACAAGTCTTCGTTGTGCGCCATTAAGACTAGTTGAAGGAAAACTTAATCAAGAGGTAAGTTCTCTGTAACGTTTCCATAGACGGCACCAATTGTTCAAGCACAAAATAATCTATCTCGTATAATCCTGTTGATCAAGTTTGCACTCCTTTAAACGTCGTCATCTTATCACCTGAAAACACAAACATGAGTTAACCGACGGGTGTGTGCCGGAAACCCCTCCGATGTCTAAGTCAACAAATAAGCAATAGACACAAAAGCTTTGTGAATTCCAAAGTATGAATTGCAATACTTGAGGTTAGGGTTTGGTTTGAGCTTTTGTAGATTCCATTTGGCACAATTCTATTAGGACTCTAACTCTCCTAAGCAGAGTCCTCTTAAGAGTCGCATGCCTAAGGATAATGCTTATCCTTCGAACATCCTCTTTACTGCAAGCCAAGTGAGATGGGAAACTCTTTGCTCGGCTAGATATGCTCAACCGAGCTACCTTGCTTCTTTTTATCTCGGGTCGAACCATGTTAAACCTATCTAAAGAGTGGCATCCTGCCGAGCTATATCTAGCTCGACCCTCTTTTAGTGAATCCATCTGCGTCCGCCTACTAGCTAGGTCAATGCCCTAGCAACCATTTCTGGCCAGCCTTAATAGGTCCCACACAAGACCGGGCTATTTGAGCCGCTATCATGGCCTAATCCTCAAGAACCATTTCAACTAGCTCGACCCAATTTGTCTTCGCAAATTACCCTCTCATCAAATATAATGCAAACACACATCTGCAACCACATTGAGTTACCATAGAGAAACCAGACTTTCCAATCAAACTTTGAAGAAATCAAAATTTTTACATTGCATGCTATAAACAATGCACATACTAGTTTTGTTGCTGCAAGTTTGGACCATAGCAAACTCTATTAATAATCTGTTGTTTTATCTTCAATACCTTTGTTTTTTTTTTTTTTTATCTGAAGCCTTTTATTTGCCTTCATGTTTTGAAATTTCATCACAACAAATATCATCAAATACAACAATTAAAAAGGAAACTTAAACAGTCAATTGAATGACTCTTATATTAATTACATGAATCAATTAGAAGTATTGATGTTAAAAAGAAGGAAAGCCAGGGTTGGGAACAAACAAATCATTGCCCTACACGAACAGAACCTCCTGTCGCCATTCTTTATAGTGATCCAAGGGGTCTTAACCTGGAAATATTTCAAATCTTAGTACATTTAGGCCATGTTTGTTTGGGCGGACTGGATTAGCATTCCCATGGCTAATAGTCCTAGGATTACGAATCCGTTGGATTATGTATCCCATCTTAACTAATAGTCAAGTTTAAAATAATTAGTCTGTACTTCAATTGTTTAATCAAACATTGGATTAATAATTTTATTGGATTATTAGTCCAATCCCAAGCTCATGTCCACCCAAACAAACATGACCTTAGTTCTTAATATATATGTACACCCCAAACTTAAACCACCAAATGCCACCAAGAAAAAGGGTGTATGAGATAAAGGGGAAAAAAAAAATACCTAATGAATATCAAGATCTTGAAGAATTTATATCCTTCCAGGACACAATTATAACAAGGTTGTTGAAATTAGTATGCATTGGATGAGGAGGGTGAGATTAGGATTCAAATTCTTATTGACTGTAGATAGCACCGACATGAGGGTAATTGATCATACGGATAGTGTTTTTCACTCCAAACAACACGTTATGGCCCATAGAGTTGGCCCTTTTTAGATGCGAACCAATTTGTTTATTGGGCTTCGGCGGGGAAGAACAATCTGAAAATGAAAAGAATTGGGCAAAATTCATTTTATGCCATAGCACTTTACCTCTATGTCTCTTAAAAATATCCACATACTTTCTATTTAATTTTGGACTAAAATGCTACAGTTACATTTTTCATTCAAACTAACGGAGAATGTGTCTCACATGTCCATTTTGAGAATAGGGAAGGAAAAAAAAAATTAGCCAAAGTTAAATTTCAATGTAATAAGACAAAACTACCCTTTTTTTTTTACATTTTTTTAATCTAAATTTCTTATTTAATAACATTATAAATTAAACATACATATCATATATATAATAAATTAACTTAAATACCTTAATTTATTATTATAAAAATTAATCATCAAACTACTTTAATCTAATTTTTAACTTGTAAACCAATTTTTTTGTTTAATAACATTTTAAAATAAACATAAAATACATACATCTATATATCTATATAACAAATTAATTCATAAAAGTATCTTAATCTAATTTTTAATTTTTAACTCAATTTTTTATTTAATAGCATTTTAAAATAAACATAAACCTACATACATATATATATATATATAACAAATTAAATCATAAAAGTATCTTAATCAAATTTTTAATTTTTAACTTAATTTATTATTCAATAGCATTTTAAATTAAACATGTATATATATAAATTTAACAAATTAAATTATAAATGCATTAAAATGAAAATTAAGTTTATTAAAAAAATATTTAGGAAATTCTAGTTTCTTAAATTAGTTTTGTGTTATCTGTTTAATTTTTATTTTATTTTGTTTATGGAGGTAAATTTATTTATTTTTTTACAAAGAGAGTCAAAAATAAAAAAAAAGAATACATAAAAAAGTATAATTTTCTTTTTATTATTAACATTAACAATGTTAATATTATATTTTTAATATTGAACCATACCACAAGTATCGGCACTCCCCTCGTTAAGAAATTTGAATGGAAGCAGAGACGGAATTAGGAGGAGATTATCAGGAACAATGACCTCCTATTTCTGTGAAGAATATTGTTTGTTATAGAGTTTTAAAAAATATATATATATTATTTTATATATAAAATGGTCTCTCAATATAAAAAATATATGTCTCATTGTTCTCCCATCTTATATTCTATTTTTATTTTACACAAAAAAAACATCTTCATCTTATTAGAAATTACTTTTGTGACATTTAATTTTTTTTTCTATGTATATATAATTATATAGCATATACGTTTGTGTATATAGTGAATTTTTTTATTTTTTTATTTTTTTTCCTTAGCCCCTCAAATAATAAAATCCTAATTCCGTCCCGGGATGGAAGAAGTCCCAACTTGCGCGGTGGCGTTAGCTAGCATTGAGGTTATTGCTTTTTAGTTTCTGTTTTCCACCATCTAAAAAAAATAGTGTTAAAAAATAAATAAATAAATAAATGAAAAAGACATCAGTTAAATCCTTTGGGGAGTCCATGTATGGTCTAGCAAACAAAAAATCCCGAGTACACAAGGGGTACACATGAAAACCTCATCATCCAAAAAGGGTCTTAAAAAAATTAAAAAAATAAATAAATAATTCAAGGGGCCAAATGATCAAGGCCAAGAAACAATCCAATCCACAATTTAAAGAAAGCTTAGATACTAGCGTGAAGTTGTCGTGATTGGCACAATTAAGAAAATTTACTTGTACTTGCACAAATCACGAGGAATATTTGTTGTTACATAAATTTTAACCAAATTTATGTTAATATTTCAAATATGGTCAATCAGTTAATGACAAACATAAAGCCTATGATCAGATTGTTATAGGTAATCATTTCCTAAAATGATTAACTTGATTCCTTGAAGTGCATAATTAAAATGATGTTGTATCTCAGTGATATTATTCAAGATACTCAAATAGCACGTGGAGCTTACGAAAGATGAACTTATAGAACCTACAGCAAGGACACCACACAGGATAAAATCCAAAGGATCAATACGACTAATTAGATATATATGATTAATTAGATATGGTTACATTTAAATTCAAATGGCGCTATCATTCAAAATTCAAATGGCATTATCATTCAATTTAAAATTCAAATTGAGGGTAGGACCCTCTTATCATCTGGAAGACCTCTATAAATATGACGGATCATCACGCAAAAAGGGGACTGAAAAATCAAAAATCAAAAGTTAGAGAGAGAGAGAGAGAGATAAATCACAAGTTAAAGAAATCTTCACAAGAAAGAAGATGAGAAACTCAGAAAACTCAAGAGGCTACGCTATAAACGCATAATGGTGATTAATAGAAAAAAGGATATAAACGCATAATGGTGATTAATAGAAAAAAGGATTCTAAACCTAAGAATTGTACTTTGTATTCAAGCGTTTAAAACTCACAATAATTTCAATAAAATATTTTTTTTCTTATATTATTTTCTATTAATTTTCTTGTTCTGCATTAATTGGAGGTTTCATTTAAATAAAATGTGCAATTAACAATCTGGAATACAGATTGAAAATAGAAATTTACTTTTCAAATAATCAATATCGTTTAGTTCAAAAACTAAACAGTAAACATTTATAACATGAATTTTAAAATATGTTAAAATACATAATGTTTCAAAATTTATATCTACAAATTTTGACACGCCTAGTAGAACCATTGCTAGCCAAACAGGTAGCAGGTTTTGCTATGTTAGCCAAACAGGGATGGTGGCTGGTCCAACATCCAAACTCTATCTTGGGCAAAATGATAGAAGCCAAATATTTTCCGAGCTCGTCATTTCTAAGGGCTGAGTTGGGAATAAATCCGTCATACACCTGGAGGAGCATTATGCCTGCGAAACCTCTTCTTGAGGCTGGGGTGAGATGGAGGGATGGTAATGGGGCGAACATTCTAGTGTTTGGAGATAAATGGGTGCCTAGGCCACGGTTAGTTGTTTAATTGATCGGGATCGGAAGTGTTGGGATATGGATGTGATCCGGCATTATTTTTTCGAGTTGGATGTAGAGGCCATCAGGCAAATTCCAATATGTCCAATCTTTCCCTCTGATGAGTTTGTGTGGCATTATTATAAGAGGTCGTGTGTATTCGGTAAGATCGGGCTATCATTTGCATAGATCCACCGAAGATAACGCTACAAGAATTTTAGAAACTAAATATTTTGATCTCTAAAAGTGAAAATTTTGTTACAAAAGACATTTGGGGACTAATTTTTATCGCATTGACAATAGTTGTTAAAAGGTCGTTCTGAAAAGTCCAAAACAAGGATTTTAGCAATAAAATTTAGAAAATGTCACTAATAAATAGACTTTTAAGGGTGAAATAATTTGGTCTCAAAATGATTTATTTTTTGAGACAAAAAATTTAGTCTCAAAAAGATAATAATTCATCACTAATGTCTAATTTTTGTTGCTAAAAATATAATAACAGTACTTTTCGTAACAAAAATATTTGGTCTTTAAAAAATAATTTTCTCCCTAAAATTTGGTCTTTAAAACTTAAATTTTTGTAGTGATGGTGTGTAATCTTCTCAGTGATTGTGTGCAGACCGCAGTAGCAGGCCTTAGACAAAGTGGGACGGACATCAAATGGCAACCTCCGGATGTGGGCTGGTTCAAGATCAATTTTGATGGTGCCGTGTTGAAGGAGCTTCGGGCAAGTGGTGTGGGTGTAGTAGTCCGTTATAGTATGGACGAGGTGATTGCATCTATGGCAGATCAGAATCCGTTTCTTTAAGGGGTGGATTGTGTGGAAGCATATGCTGCAGACAACGCATCGGATTTGACGGCAGATTTGGGGATTCATGACATTCACTTGGAAGGAGACTCTTTGAACATTATTAAGGCATTCCAAGGTCCAGTCACATCGCTGTCGGATCGTGGTCATATAGTGCAACTTGCTGTAAGAGTAGATCGTTTTGACGCTTCAAAGGTTCGCAAGTTGTTGGCTTTCATATAGTGCGACTTGCTGTAAGAGTAGATTGTTTTTAAAAAAAAAAAAAAAAAACAAATTGGAGCCGTACCAATCCATACAATCGGTCCAAACCTATGATGGAATGGTGGTTCTAAAAAATGAACAACGTTTCACGGTTTGAGCCTACCAGTTCCAGTTTGGAACCTAATCAAACCGTTCAATATATATATACACATAGGAAGACTACATGTGTATATATATGAACATTTCAATTGGGTTGTTAACTATTTTGAGTGTTTTGATTGCAATTTTTGAATTGGTAACTTCAAATGCATTTTGTATATTGAATTGCTCAAATTGATTAATTTTTGAAATTGAGTTGTGGAAATTGATTAATTTTGAATTGCCCATAACCATGGAACCGAACCTTTTTCTTTGGTTTGGTTCTTGCTCATTTCCATAGGTTCTAATGGTTCGGCGCGGCTCGGTCCCAATTTTTTTTAGAACTGTTCATCTTAGAACCGGACCAAAAACCCAACACCAATGCAATTAGAGTTTAAAAGAGATGTGGAAACAAAGGAAACAGAGCAATGAGCATATATTTTACAGTCCAGAACAAGTTTACAAAACAAGAATTATTATAGGAGTCCTATAGGTTTCACAATACATAATTGAACAAATTTCACTTTAGTCCCTCATGGTTTAACCTATTTGCACACAACCCTTATCATTTATAAGAACATAATTCCCTATGATTTCTAGAATAAAGAGTACCGTTGGACCCATTAAAAGCTAGATTAAAAATAAAAATAAAAACTAAAATATCCTTGTACATAAGTAATCTCATTATGTAAAACATGGACATTTTCGTTATTTTTTTAGGAGACAAAATTCACTTTAACCTCGATGTACTATTTTCATCTTGGCATGCACTAAAAATTAAGTTAGGTGGAAAGCGATATATTTCAGTTTACAAACCATATAAATGCTATTTGCAAATGAGCCAAACTACGAGGAGGTAAAATGCAATTTACCTTACATAATTTAAGGATATACCTCAATGAGGGACCTTAAACCAAAGATGGGTGTGATCTTGTAGTGACTAAAGCCAGCCTCTAAGAAAATCTTTTCCCATTCTTTCTCACTTCTTTCTCTTCCAGTGACCAAAACCATCATCAATATGTCAAAAACAAGCTTTGTCTCAGTAATGTCATGTTCATCTCTGTCCCCATCTACCACCATGTCTATGATGATAACCTTCCCTCCATCTTCCTTGCTTGGAATAGCTTCTCTGCATCTCTTCAGTATCTTTACGCAGTTCTCGTCACTCCAATTGTGCAAAACACACTGCCATTTTCAAGTCCAAAAACACATTCAAGTTCAATTGATGATCTTAAAGTTTACTTTGCTTATTATATGAACATTAATTGCTTTATAGAATGCTTCACAGAATTATTCAGCGACAAATACTTGAAAACTGTTTTTCTAGTATCAGCTGTCAGTACCGAGGAATTGGATAAAATGGCCCAAATAATGAATCAGAGCAAATGCAGCCATCTCCTTAACTTATGGTTTCCTTTCTTTTTCCTTAATGAAAGAAATAATGGGAGAAAAATGATAATTTGCTACAATTCTCCTAAATTGTACACATTTTTGTTGTTAATAGGAGTGGAAAATTAAAGTTCTTTGACGTATATGACCTTTTCAGATAGTTTTATTGTCAAGTATAATTGTGATTTCGCCAATCAATATGCCCGTTCAACAAATAAATAACAGTTCTATTGATCAATATGTAGGATCTTGGATCATCAAAAATGATTTCTCTTTAGAATTCGGCTATTTGATCAATCTATACTCAAGCAACTCAACATCAAATTAAATCCAAAACACAAAAAAATAAATAAATAAATAAAAGACAGAAATTTACTGAAATAACTTGATGAGAGAGGAATTGCCCTACATATATGATGCAAATCCTAAAATTTGCTCAATTACCAGATTCAATCACTGGAACTAAGAATTCAAAAAATTGCATACCTTGAAGAAAATGGCATCCGCGGATGGGAAAGACTGAAACATATCGCCCCCAACATAGTTCAAGTTCTTCTCCTCTGCCAAGTTCTCAACAACATGTGGAAGATCAAAAACAGTGCATTTTATACCAGGAAAAGCCTCGGAAATGATCCGAGCATTGATACCGGTACCACCCCCTACATCAACCAATGAATTCAGTCCTCCAAACACTGCCTCACAGTCTCTAACCACCAAGCTCATCATTCTTGAGTCACTACCCATTGCTTCATTGAAAATGTTATTGAATTTTGGGTTTTTGTCACAAAACTCCCACATGGCAACCCCATGTGCAGTCTCAAATGCTGTTTCTTCATTGCTTCTAAACCAATCTCCCAAAAACTGCCATGGGTTGACCAAAACCGGATCTACCATGGCTTGGACAAATGGTGATAAATTGGCCATTTCACTTTTGATGAGAAGCTTAGATGATGGAGTGAGGACATACCCTTCTTGATCTCCATGATTTGGATCAATTTTTATTGTAGCAAAAAACCCCAAGTGAATTAACAAGGACATGAGTCTCTGGAGAGAATTGGTTTTTGAGGGAGGCAATTGGAGAGATGAGACTAAGTCAGGGAGAGAGATGGGTTTTTTGTGGTTGTGAATTATATCTGGTATGCCTAACTGAACTGCACAGCTGAGTGACATGGAGTTTGCAAAACTGAATGCATGTTTGTATATGTGGGATTGAGCTTGAAACAACTCTCTTGCTCCTAATTGGCCATTGTGGAGATCCATGAAGATAACTAAGCTGGCCTTGTAGGTCTTGCTTGGATGGATGAGTAATGGTATTAGAGTGTTTGATGAAGAACAAATTTTGAGCAGGATATGAAGAGAAATGGTGAACTTTACAGCCTCGTTTGTTTGCTTGACCAGGAGAGGATTGGGACTGGTAAGATCGCGGAATCCAACATGGGTTTCATTTCAATTTTATGGACAAATTATAAACACCCCTCGAGGTTTGGTGAAGATATAGATTCCCTCCTGAGATTTGAGAAATTACAAATTACCTCCTGAAGGTTAATTTTGCATAATAAATTAGGGAAGAATCTGTATGAAAATAAAAACCTCAAGGAGTAATTTGTTATGGAAATATAAATCTCAGGGGACGGGATGTAATTTCTCAAACCTCAAGAAGAATCTGTATTTTCATCAAATCTCGAGGGGATATTTGTAATTTGCCCCAATTTTATTTATTTATTTATTTATTGTGTGTGTGAAAAATTTGATTGGCTAAAAATGGATAAGCTTGATAATATCATGATATTGATACTCCGCCAATGGGAGATTAACAATTGCAGCCCTAACGGTAGTCCTAATCCTATATCATTTAATGATTAAAAATAATTATTCTTCTCTTATCACATATTATATCATATCGTAATTAAATATAATATAAGTACTCTCATAATATATATCTCATCATCTATTTTACGTATTACTAATCCCAACCTTAACCTAATCGCATTATTAATCCCAAGCAATATCAAGAAATTTAGTTAGCCAATCAAACATTTCTTGGGAGTAATAATATACAATTGAAGATTTGTACATAATTTTTATATAAAATGATAAAAGCATTAGCAGTCCTTTCATTTCTAAAAATAAATTTGAGAAAAATTAATAAATTTTATATAATTTTATTACTTCTTGATATGTAGTAATAAAAATTTTAAATGTAAAACAAAGACCAATTACAATAATGTGGTTTTTGGTGATGGTGGTGATCCACGAAGCCTGGAACACTGACTTTTATTATTGATGACTAATGGTATGCAAAAAAGTAGGACCCATAAAATAATATTTAAAATTTTATTTTAAAAAGTAACGTGTAGTCTAAATTTAATTTTTATATAATGAGATTTATATTTAAAATAAATCTGAATTATATATTGTCTTTTTCGAGTATTTTTGTAAATGTATATACAATTTTTTTTTTTTTTTTTTTATTCATACCATTATTGTAAGGGAGTTTTTGACAAGAACAAATTGTAGCCAGTGATGAACTTTCTTTCTTTTTTGGATTTTTGAGAAAGAAACAATCGTTGTTGTCATTAATTCCACACCACAAAAGTGGGACAAACTTTTCCATATTATCACACCAACTAAATGAATATACCGATTAATTGGATTTTTTTTGAGGTCTATTTTGATAATTTAAACCGTTTCACATTTTAGAATATATTAAGTAAAATATATTTGTAAAAAATTAAGTTAATCGGATATCGTTTACCCATTCATCCATTCACATTTGCATTCAGCTTAATACTTTAAATTACAATTGTTATTTATTTTTGTAGATACAAATGTGAGTGGATGAATGAGTAAACGATATCCGATTAACTTAATTTTTTATAGACATGTTCTAATTGATGTATTTTAAAATATGAACTATTTAAATTATCAAAATAAACCCCAAAAAAAATCCAATTAACTGCACAACAGTAATAAGAGGACTGACACTCAAGTCCACTGATAAGTCCAAAACTTCAGTTCCAAACAAAAACAAAAAAACAAAAAAGTCCAAAACATGAGGTTGACGAAACCACTTGTTTGAATATATTTTGTATGAATTTTATTTTATTTTATTTTTTATACAAAATTTATTTGAATATATAGTTTTATTATTTAATCGACTTAATTTTTTTATAAAAATAATATATTTAATAAATTTTAAAATATGAACAATTTGAATTATCAAAATGAAACTTAAAAGTGAGTTTAATAAGCCGAATAACGCCTCTCCAGCTCCATTTGGGATTGAAAGAAGCTAGACCCATAAGAAAAAAATGAGAGCCAAAGATATGGCCAGTTGATGCGAAAGAGATGATGCATTTTAATATGAGAGAATTACATCGTGGCCCATTCTTTTTAAAAATGTTTTTAGATTAACGGTAAAATTTATAAACATTAATAATTGAATTTATATTTTTTTTCCATTAATATGCAAATATTTTCTAAATTTGCCACTGAGGTGTAATTTTCACTTTTAATATTATGTGCTAAGATTAGAATTCTTTCTTGAGATTTAATAAACTTGTGTTTATATTATAGATTTGAGTAGAAATTTAAAAAGATAAAATATTAAATTTCGATTTTTTTTTGGAAATTCATACTCTATCTAAATTCATGATTTAAATACAATGTAAGTTGGATTATAGATTTGGATAGGAATTTGAAAAATAAAATTTTAAAAATATGTAAAACATAGTTGTATTTTATTTACATTTCGTATAATTTTTCTTTATTCATTTCCCAATTGCTATATAAATTTATAATCTAAGCTCAAAATAAGAGTACTACTCTTCAAACCTATTTAACTCTAATTTGTACAAGGCTTTGTGGCCGTCATACATCAATCTATTTTAATGAACAATAATGTTAGAGTTTTCAAATTTTTTACTAAAAAATTATCAAATACTCACACTCATATGGGTGGTTTGGTAAATTTTTTTTGATTATTTATTTATTTTTTTTATGTATCCCTAACATTTTTGTATTACAAATTACCTTGGTCATTTTTTGCTTTCATTTTAGCCACATCATCATTTTTCTTTTAATAATAGTGCCATGCATTGAATTAAAATTAATGATAAAATTCACTTTACACTCCTGTGATATTACTCAAGAGCACTTTTCCCTACTGTGTTTTCCAAATATGCAAATGCCTCCCATATGGTTTTGAATTAAAGTGCACTACTAATACTGTTAACAAAAAAAATGCAAAAAGACATCTTTACCCTCATTGTTGTAAACAATGTATTTCCCCTCTTTTCTTCTACATTAATCGAACAAAAAATTATTAAATATTCCCGGAGTATCACGTGTCCATACTCTTTCACCAATTATTATTCATTATACCCTCTCATATTCCTCAATCACCCAATACAAAATCATAATACCACACCTTCTCCACCAATCATAATGCCATAGACCACTACATCTCTATCAATTATTATGAAATCTTATCGCATTTTGTATTTTATTTTAATGGAAATCATTTTAGTATACAATTTTAATCTAGGGTAAATTATAAATACACTCCTTGAGATTTGTTTAAAATACAGATTGCCTCATGTAATTTGAAAAATTACAAATACCCCTTGTCAGAATATTTTATTTAACAGAATTAACTAAAAAAAAATGAAATTCATAATTGCTCTCTTATACAATAATAAAATTACTTAAATTATTAATTGAAATATATTTTTAATATCATTAAAAACTGTTAATTGACTTCATGATTTATTAATAAAATAGGCGATTTGTTATGAAATTAGAAACCTTAGGGGATAGAATATAATTTCCAAAACCACAGGAATGATTTGTATTTTAATCACACCACAGGGATATATTTGTAATTTACCCTTTAATCTATTACCGCCATTTCTGTATTCAATTTTATTGAAAAGCAACACCAAAATGAAAATTATACATATAGCATATATATCTGAGAGAATATACACACACGTGTGTGTGTGTGTGTGAAAAGGAATTGTTGGTGATTAAAGAAGTAATTGTCATTGTTGGGGCTTTGTATTGAACAAGGGGCTGCGAACTAAAGGGATAGAAGTGTGCAATTCAGTGGCTGAGTGTGCAAGACAGTGGCAGAGGACGTCTTGATCTGTTGAATCTTAGGCCTCGTTTGGGAATCTTCCATTTTAGATAAAAAATTAAAAAGTTATTAAATTAGTTAAAAAAGTCAATAATTCATACTAAAAAATCAAAGATTTTTTTTTTTCTACTTTTTACACATATTTTCGTAAAAAGCAAAAAAGTCATCCCAAACATACTAATTTTTTTTAACTTATATTTTAATCAAATAATCAAAAAATTACTAAATTAACTTGTCCCAAATGGACCTCTCAATTAGCTCCATAAACCCAATAAGTTGAAACTGTCCTATCAGCTAATCAACAATAAAAGAAACTTGAGAAAATTATAAATGAAAATCTATCATCTATATCTTTGTTTCGTTGACTGAGGGTAAATGGAAATTTGAGATGAACCGTGAGGATTCAGCAGGGAAGAGCTGGTAAGGGCTGGTGAAAGGGGAAAATTTAACCTTTTACAATAGAATTGGACTTTGATTTTTCTGTTTTTCATTTCAACTCTCACAGTTAAGCACGTGTTCCATAAATTCTCTCCATTTTAACCGAATAAATAACGTCACCGAAGTTAAATGCAAATTAGTTAAAATCATAAAGGGTTTATTTGACTATTTTAAAACGACAAAAGAGTAAAGTGTTTCGAACCCAAATCATAAAGGGTTAAAATGAATTTTTCCTTAAAATTAAATCACATTATTAGTTAACTTTTTTTAAGTGAATGATGTTGTTCTAATGAAAGCCAAATAACTAGTCATATAATTTATGCTTATAAAAAAATAAATTAAACAAAATAAAATATACATATAAATATATTTATAAAAGTATATGGTAGAATATAGCTTGTGGGTATATTTGGGCACGCCAGGCTTGAATTATGCTTCCCAATCACCATCTATATTACAATTGAACCTAAAAATTTGCCCAACTTGAATCTATAAGCCAAAACAATAATCCTAAACTACATAAATTGGTGACGCACTCAAGCGGATTTTATGGGCCATCAAACCCATATATGCACCCATAGTTGAGTAACCTTTGCTGCAACTAGGATTACAAAAGAATCGGTCTGTTTATGAACAGCTTGAGTTTGACTCATTTGAGTTCAACTTATTTATTAAATGAACGAGTTCGAATTTGATTTTTAAACTTGTTTATTAATTGAGCCGAGTTCTAAGTAGTTCTAAGTTCGATTCGATAAGGCTTGTGAACTAAAAAAATAAATTAATATTTACTTTTAATAATATATTAAATAAATTTTTAATAATTTATTTTATTTTTCTATTTGTGCTTAGTATTTGTGTAAATTTACATATTTGATTAATAAAATTAATTATTAATATAAGAGTTCTTGTATATTTTTCTCATAATTTTTTATTTTTATCTGAATAGGTAATATTATTATTATTTTTTTTTTAAACTTGAGTTCGAACTTGACTCGTTTCTGTAATCTACCAAGCTCAAGCTGAGCTAAAGTTTATCAAATATTTGACAAGTCGAGTTCAAGCTTGATTATTTAAGTTCGATTTATGCTTGACTCAAGCTCAAACTTAACAAATACTTGAAAAACAAAACAAACCTAAACGCTCAAAAACTCGACTCAAGCTCGACTCATTAGGGATGAAGCTGCAAAAGCTCACTTGTACGGAGAGTGTTTGATATGAACAAATTGGCTACATATGAAGACAAGTGATGAACTAACTTCTTTTGAAGATTTAAGAAAGAAACAAGTCCTGCTTCTATTAATTTCACACCACATTTATGGGTTGTGGTTGTGGGATAGACTTTTTTATTTTTATTTTTATTTTTATGTTTAATGTATTGTCTTATGTGTTAATACATTATTAGTAATAAATATGAGTGGTGGGATTCATTACCAATGGTGTGTTAATACATAAGATGATACATTGAAAATAGTATAAAAAAGTGGTAAGTGTAATATTATTGTTTATATATATCTTATTGAGAGGGAAGATTTGCATCGGGTAGTACGGCCGAGTTGACACGACGTTAGACTTGACGGACTACACGGCGCCGAGCAAAGTCCTCTATTGACGCGGCCTGACTTGCACGGTCGGAGACGTTGACCGGTCGGGCACGCTCTGGCCCAGCCGTGCTGTGACTGCACGTATTGGACGGAGCTCAAGTTAGCGGATGCTGACCGAGTTAAGAGGTAGCCCGAGCTACACTGTGGGTGCGATCAGGGCCGATACGCCCTGGACCGATCAATCAATAAAGGTGGCTTCGTGTGACTGAGATTGGAGGTAGAACGGTTGGAGGCCGGTATGCCTCGCAACCGGTTGATCATGATGAATCGATCAAGGATAGTTCGGCCGAGGTGGTCAGGCTTTCGCCTAATCCCAAGTCACAGGCCGGTGACCCATAGCACAGTTAAGTGCATGTGATGGCAATTTCCCACAAGTGTTAGGCCGGTCGTGGTACCCCGGTTAGGTGTGCCACCTGGGCCAATGGCGTGAGGAAGAGGACATCTGCTCCACGCATGCCTCAATACCGTTGGATAGCTCTGTGTGTACTGGTGGAAGGACAAAACCTTTACACGTGTAAGGTGGTGAGAGGCGCGCACTGCCACCTATCCAGGGAAGGACAGCAGAGGTAGTGCGCGCACAATCTTGAGGCTGCATGACCAGCCTAGAAAGAGGGGAAAGACGAACGTTGGAGGTATGGAATTCATTCTCACAAACTCTCTCTGATTGCCTTCTTCTTCAGTGGTCTGACTTGATCGTCGGAGGGTCTTTCCGGCACGCCACCGCCGGGCAGCTCACCATTTTTGTATTGCAAAGACAAACGCCATCACAAGAAGCTTGACGTTCAAGGAGTACGGAAAGCAGAGGATATTTCACCCCCGTACACTTATCACAATGCGTCTAGATGGGAAATGCTATGGTGTGCATCCTTTAAGGGTGCATATACCACAAAATTTGTAATTTTATTACAAAATTTTGTAATATCAATAAATTGGCGTAACAAAAAATGTCGTAACCAAGCCACAAACTTTTGCAACATCAACCGCAAAATTTTAGATATTTTGTTACGTCAATATATTGCTAGATTAATTCATTTTGTGGTTGATATTACAAAATTTGATAA
This sequence comes from Camellia lanceoleosa, assembly GCA_025200525.1. Classification (NCBI taxonomy): domain Eukaryota; kingdom Viridiplantae; phylum Streptophyta; class Magnoliopsida; order Ericales; family Theaceae; genus Camellia; species Camellia lanceoleosa. The sequence continues at coordinate 43,636,985 of CM045765.1, forward strand.
TAAAATTACATATTTTTATGATAAGATGCATATAATATAGGATGCACCATAGGATTTACCCTGCTAGATAATGTTTTGTTTCAACCTTTTGACAAAGAAGGGATATCTACTTTTGATATTGTTTTTCTGCCATTGTTTTTGTTTTCTTAAAAAAAATATCAAACATTTTTTTTGGGGACAATTTCATATTAGAATACTACATGACAGTGATTTTTTTTGAAAATATAAATCACATTAAAATATTTTTATTGTTTAAATAATAGAAGCCAAGTCTGTGATTTCGAATAAAAACTATATATATTTTTTGTATTTGTATTATTACTCTAATAATTCTTTCGGTTAGATATGAAGATATTCTTTTGCCTCCTTGACAGAATTAGAGTAGCTGCAACCACTGTTGTACAATCAATGGTCCATTTTATAATTTCAACTATTTACTTTTTAAGGTATATCAAGCACAACATACTTACAAAATATCAAGTGTGTTGAACATTGACAGCATTTTTCATCAAATTGCATTGGTATTTAAAAAATGAATACTAAATATGATTTGAAGTATAATACTGAATACAAATGCAATCGATGAAAGGGCTATCGATGTCTGACAAATCATTGAAATGGTCCCGAAATGGGCCTCATTGACTATTGTGTTCCCACACAACAACCACCCCAATTCCCTTAATCTATTTATAGGTTTCAAGCTCTGTGTCAATAATAACTCTTTACCAACGATTTTAGGCAATTCCAACTTTATAATGTTACAATGATTATATTTGTCAATATAATTATCTCATGAATCATCATTACATTAGTTTAAAGAGTCCGTCACTAATGTCTATTAGTAATTTAATATTGACAAATAAAATAACATACATTTTAATGAGTAAATATGTTCATTGTCGTATTATTTTTACAAAACAAAAGACATAATCAAATTAATTTACTCCCCCATGCACATTAAACCTAACAAATAAAACTAGTTTATTGAGATTTACATCACCATTAGACAATGCAATAAAACTGAAACCCCTTATGTTTTGAAGTACTAAACCCTTTTTGGTTTCAAATTATGTGCTACGAAATACAAAGTAGAATGTGTAAATGGAGATGGGGTAGAACTAATAATATACACTTTGCATTCTCCAATGATTAACCGAGCGGTAAAGATTTTGAATCTTAAATTCAAAATCTTGAGTTTGAGTTTTTCAAAGGAGTCATTGGAGGTTTGCCTAATCATTAATTCTACTAAAACAATTTTTATAGAAGACACAGTCACAAATTTAAATGCCTAAATGAAAAAAACAAACAAAAATTCAAAATTCTTCGTGCATCACCGCAGGGATGACCATAAATCTTCGTGCATCACCGCAGGGATGACCATAAATCTTATCCACAAAGTTATTTCAAACTACTAAATTTGAAGAATACTAAGCTCGTCTTGAAATTACAATTTTGTGTTTGGTTAACAATTCGATCTCATCTTTGACAATTACCAATCTAACTAGTCCATGAATTCTTTAGCTACTTATTCTACATCAAACCCTCTCACAAACACACATGTGGGCTGATGTTGGCCTCATGGTTGCCTAAGAGAGACGAATACTACCATGATGTAGCCATTTACATATGCAAAATACCACTCAAAAGTTAGACCTTTGCTCATGTACTTTGAATCTACATAACTCTACCCATCAGTAGGATAATCATTCACTTGCATCACATTACTTTTGTCCACTACAATGTTGATCTGGATGGACTTGTTAAATGTTATCGACTAAAAATTTTACGTTTTGTTCAAATGTACGAGCATGAAATAATATGTCCCGTATAATCCTGTTGATCAAGTTTGCACTCTTTCAAACATCGTCATCTTATGACCTGAAAATACAAATGTGAGCTAGTCGGCGGGTGTGTGTCGGAAACCCCTCCGATGTCTAAGTCAGCAAATAGACAATAAATACAAAAGCTCTGTGAATTCGGGAGTATGAATTGCAATACCAGAGATTAGGGTTTGGTTTGAGCTTTTGTAGATTCTGCCCGGCACAATCTTAGTAGGACTTTAACTCTCCTTAGTATAGCCCTCTTAGGAGTCTCATGCTTAAGAATAGTGCTTATCCTTAAGAAATCCCTCCTCACTGCAAGTCAAGTGAGATGGAAAACTCTTTGCTCGGCTAGCTATGCTCAACCGAGCTACCTTGCTTCATTCTATCTCTGACCGAACCATGTTAAACCTATCTAAAGAGTGGCATCATGCTAAGCTATATCTAGCTCGACCCTCTTTTAGTGAAAGCCATCTGGGTCCACCTACTAGCTAGGTCCATGCCCTAGCAACCATTTCTGGCCAGTCTATAATAGATCCAACACAAGATCTGGCTATTTGAGCCGCTATCATAGCCCAATCCTCAAGAACGATTTCAACTAGCTCAGCCCAATTTGTCTACGCAAATTACCCTCTCAATTGCCCCTTAATTCCATCTGCAAAGAATGATTGTGATTACTTTCCTCCAACCAAGCCTAAGGGCTCAAACCAACCGAGCTAGAACAATAGCTCAATTTAGCTATTTGTTCGATTCCATGAAGTCGTTATCAACCGTACCACACGTTCTTCCACTAGTCTGGCACATCTGTCATGCTTGGCACATTTGTGTCACATGCCAAGACCCTACTGCACCCGTACCTCTATTACAACTGCCACCCATCATCAAAAATTTGAAAAGACCGCGCCTCTTCACCTTATATATATATATATATCCATATATACTTGACCCCTACCGATACATATTCACTGTTCATCCTCCATAGCCAAAGCTCCAAGCCTTCTTCTTTTTTCTCAGACCCCTAGCCAAAGGACATCTGCTACTATGTCTAAGCTTCATTCCGCGACTAGAGTATCTTTTTCAGACTGGATTGCATTTCCGTGCTTGAACCTATAAGTTCCTCATTCTTTTCATGCCCATTCATGCTGTTCTCTACATTGTTTGGTATTTTGACCCTATCAGTTCTCTATATGGGCTTGAAAACAACATTGTTATATATTAATCTGCTAAACGAACGTCATATGAACTCAAACTGGCCTCAATGTTTCTGTAAACCTCTTGAAATTCTTCATTCTAAGTTAATCACCAAATGACTGGAACCAAAAACCAGTCAAAAATTGTAATTTTGATCTAGGATCATATTAAAACTGAAATAAAGACCTATTAGTATCCTTATGCACCAATTCGACCAAACTAGAAGTCTCTTCCCATAACACTGAGCTAAAACCGTGCCCTCAATTGGAACCGGGCTAAAACCTTGCCCATTTCCTTGGCAAAGCTAAACATTGCACCCACGCTCTTTCGGCCATGCTAAGCTTGATTAGTCTTCACTTTTGCTTTAGCCCGGTCAACACTTGGGCATAACACATTTTTATTTCTCGCTTTGCAAACTTGACTAGGTTGGCCAGGCACACCTTCACTTCACCACCTGGTGGTGCAGCTCGACTGAGCTAATAGATTAACGCCTAGCTAGGCAATCGAACTACTTAAGTTATTCTTAAAAATCATCTCCTATGGGCAAGTACTACTTCATGATGAGTTCTCCAAGTGCCATTGCCGAGTTTAGAAGAGATTACAATTGTCCTGATGATGTATACCTCTCCCTAACTGAGCTAGACACCACGCTTTGGGGCAAGTCTGGTTTCGTCCCTTTCTCCGTGCTGTCCATAGTCGAGGGCGGATTCCGATTCCATGTCCAGCCTCTTATATGAAAATTTCTTAAACAAGCAAGGCTCTGCCCCACTCACCTTTTTACCAATACTTATAGGATAATAAACAGCATCACCAAGCTTAATCGTCGTCTCGGCCTCAACCTCGGATTAGTCGAGATATTTCACCAATATTCGATCGGCCAAAATGATGACGGTTGGGTCTATTACCTCAGAATCAGAAAAGGTCGAAAGAAAATTGTTAAGCGCACATCGGACAAAGATTTGAACGATGATGATTTTCTCTGGGTCTCTGGCAACTTTGAGGACCAAGAAGCCCAGATACTGGGCTATAACATCAATTGGAATAAAAGAACAACTGGTAAGAGTAGGTCCGTCATTCTCTTTGCAATTTTAATATTTACTATCGACCTAACCTTTGTTCATTATTGATTGGTTCTTTTTACAGATAGGAACCGACTTAAGGCAAATTACGCCTACGCTAACCAAAACGCCCTCTGCACCGTGCTATGTTACTGCCATAGAGACTAGACCGAGCTCTTGAACTTCAAGTCGACTTACTGATATAGCAGTAAGCGAAAGAGTAAGGTTACAGACTTTCTTCTAGAGTCTTTGCTTGAGCCAGACCCAAATCTACCCCAAATCAATCTCATTCCCCTTACTGAGGAGTAAACGATGGCAAAAAAGAGAGCGATCCGAGCTCTGATCACTAAGCAGGCCTCTGTCTCCACCACTGAGGTCCCAACTAACCAAATTCCAGCTGGTCAACCTCATGAAACCATTGTTTCCCTTCCATCCACGAGGGCTATCTTATTTCAGCCCAGTAAAAGGGCTCGCACTTCATCCACTGAGCGACAGCGGTTGGTGGATGAAGATCAGACCGAGCAGCCTGAGGCCGAGTTGCCTGAAACTCAACCTTCCTAGGGAGGCCGCATCTCTTGCCATGCTAACCCTTCCTCCCCATCGGCATTGGCCCCAATCGTGACCTTTAAAGGCTGTGCTGTGACATCGTTCGATTCTGTGAGCGTCGGGAAAGACCACTTGCTGGCCTTCAATTTATTGAAGAGCCTTTGCCTGTCAGCTGACATAGAGCGACATAAACAGCTAACCGAGCTAAAAGCAATTCGGTCAGCTACCAAGTCACTTGTTCTAGTAATCTTGGACTCTGTATTCTTTCTTTTTCTCCAACTCTATGCTCGATTTAGCTCATTGTTTATTGACGAAATTGCAAGCATGCAGAAGGGCCACGTTGCCCACCAATATGTGCTAGAGCTAGGTAAGATTGCCATAGCGGCTATCGCTAATAGCGAGGCAAAGGATGCCAAGCTAAAAGAGCTCAAGGCAAAGCTGGCCGAGTTGAGCGCCAATTGAGATCAACTAGCCGAGCTAGTTCGCACGACTGAAGTGAATAAACAAAAAGCCTTAGTGGAGAAGAAATATCGCTATCTACGTGAGCTGGCCAAGCTAGAGAGCGTCAAAAATACCAAAGTAAGGGCCTTGGAGAAGAAGATAGAGGATGCCGAGGACTGGGGTTTCAAAGAAGGTGAAGAAACCTATGTCTAACAATGCGAGGCGACCAAGGATACCTTTTTTAAATGTGGCTGGAAGGTGGCAATAGAAAGGCTTGGTCACAAGCATGATTCGGAGGTCTTCCTAAATCCCCATTCTCATTTTATATCGAGCTACATGGCGGATTTTGCAAATTCCATTTAACAGAAATTCCTAGAGGTGAGGAGGAGAGTCGGGCGTCGCATGAAGCTTCTTCGTCCATGGTTGACCTCAGTCGGCAGAGTTCACTTCCTGTTCGGTTGGAGGTGCCATACCGAATTGAGCAGAGCTTGATCGTCGAAGAAGGCATCACTGATCTAACTTTAGAGGATGGTGCTGTAGCCAACCCGGTGACTAATGGAGTTAGTTCTGGTGCCGATGCCGAGCTGGATGATCTATTTGCCTGATTGCGATGAAACTAGCTTTTGTACTTTTTGTTCTTGTTGTTTTCTTCTTCTTTTCACTTTTGTAATGTAACCGAGCTATCAACCCCACTGCCTGTAATGACTATTCAATCAATGAAAATGTTTCAACTTTTTGCATGTCTTTTTATGTTTCTTTTTGAATAGTTCACCCTACTGTGAATGCATACTTCGCCCAACTAACCCGCTGGGCCATACATGATCCTGCCAACCTCTATTGGCCGAAATAACCATCTCGGTCAAAGATTTCCAGAAAAAGTTGGTCATGCATCCCAACCTTCTTTAGCCGAGGTAACCATCTCGATCAAAGAGTGCAAAAAGTTGGTAAAACTTGCCAACCTTTTTTGGCTGAGATAACCATCTCGGCGAAAGAATGCAAAAAGTTGGTCAAACCTGCCAACCCACTTTACCCACAATCGTGCAAAGATTTTTTACAAAGAGTTGGTCAAACCTGCTAACCCATTTTACCCCCAGTTGCCCAAATATTTTTTACAAAGAGTTGGTCAACTTGCTAACCCACCTTGCCCCCAGTTGGGCAAAGATTTTTTTTACAAGGAGTTGGTCAAACTTGCAAACCCACTTTGCTCGCAATTATGCAAAGATTTTTTACAAAGAGTTGGTCAAACCTGCCCACCCATTTTGCCTCTAGTTGGGCAAAGGTTTCTTACAGACCTTAGTAAACACAAGTATTGAAAAACGTTTATAAACTGTCTACTTGTTTTATTAAATGTCAAACAAAAAGTTGAAAAAATAAAAGTATAAAATGCTAAAAATAGAATATCATGAGATTGGCTGTGTTTTATGGCTTTGAGATAGGTCGACCGTTTTTGTCTTTTAAATGGTAGGCTCCCTTTCTTGCTAGCCCTATAACTTTGTACGACCCCTCCCAGTTGAATCCTAACTTGCCGTCACTAGGCACCAAAGTGTTTCTCATTACTTTGCATAGTACCTAATCTCCAACCTTGAATTGTCTTGGATGCACCACTTTGTTGTATTTTCTAGATAATTCTTGCTGATACGAAGTGATGTGGATCAGTGCCCTTTCTCTTCATTCTTCGGCTAGAGTCCAAGGCTATTGCTTCTCCATTCAAATGTGGATTAAAATTTTCGCTCCTAATAGTGGAGAGGCTGACTTCTAGAGAGATCACTGCTTCCATGCCGTAGGCCAATGTAATGGACGTTTCCCCGATTGATTGCCTAGGCATAGTTCGGTAAGCCCACAAGACATGGGGAAGTTTGTCATCCCACTTTTTTTTTGCTTTTTCTAACCTCTTCTTCAGACCATCTACGATCACTTTGTTGGACGCTTCAACCTGGCCGTTGGCTTGGGGGTACACCGGGATGGAGTTATACAATTCTATCTTGTGTTCTTTGCAAAAACCCTTAAAGATTCTTCCATCAAATTGGGTGTCGTTGTCAGATATTAAGGCCTTGGGAATTCCAAACCGGGTTATGATGTTCTGCCAGACAAACTTCTTGACGTCTTTTTCTTTGATGGATGCAAGTGCCTCTGCCTCTACCCATTTTGTGAAGTAGTCTGTTACCGTGACGAAGAACTTTTTGTTGCCCAACGTAGTTGGGAGTGGTCTCACTATGTCTAAGCCCCACATTACAAAAGGCCAAGGGCTGGTTAGAGGTAGACGCTTTCTACCTAGTTGATGGATTTGGTGCGCAAACTTCTGGAATTTTTTATATTTCTTGACATATTTCTCTGCGTTTACTTGCATGTGTGGTCACCAATACCCTTGTGAGATAGCTTGGTAAGCCAAAGATCTCCCATCTTGGTGGCTTCCACAAATGCCCTCGTGAATTTTGAACAAGAATGCCTCGACCTTGCTAGAATGGACACAGTTCAAGTATGGTCCAATGAAGGATTTTTGTATAGCACTAGAGATGGAGAAAGCCAAAACCGTTGCAACTTTGCTCGAATCTTGTTAGCCTCCTTCTTGTCTTCTAGCGAAATCCTATCTTTTAAGAAGGTGATGATGGGGTCTATCCATGAGGGACCTAGCTCGGCGCATAATACCTCAACCGCTTCAAGTTCCTCGATGCTCGGTCTTAACAGGAAGTCAATTAGCCAAGGATGTGAGATAGAAGTGTTTACCATCGACTCAAAACCGGCCAGTTCATCTGCCTTGCTATTTTTCTCTCGGCTGATTTGTTCTATCCTCACAACTTCGAATTTCATGATCTCGTTTCTGACCAACTCCTGGTACTTGGCCATTATGTTATCCTTCGCTTCATAGTTTCCAGATATTTGGTTGACTACCAATTGGGAGTCACCGTACACCATTAGTTCGGTGGCCTTCATTCGGTAGGCTGACTTTAAACCAACTAACAATGCTTCGTACTCTGCTTTGTTATTGGATGTTAGAAATCCAAGTATGATTGCTTGTTCAATGGTTAGGATATCTGGCGAGATGAGGACTATCCTTATTTCGATCCCATATCTATTGGAAGCGCCATCTACAAAGAGCTTCCACATCTTCCCTATGAATAATTTCCAGCAAGTGGATGGGTCTGAAGATGTTTTAGGGTCTAGAATTTTAGTTATTTCTTCCAAGTCTTTGTGTGCTGATTGATCATTATTTTCTCTTCTCAGTTGCCCTGCCATTTCCCTTTCGAGCATGTCATTGTAAATTCCGCTTGTAGTTGCGTGGTTTACATTTTCTCTCTTTGGCAATGCATGGTTAGCTTTGGCAGACGGTGTAGCCACTATTAGGCTTACCTTGCACGGTTGATCAACTTCTTTGAAATTGCGCTATTCATGACTCTTCCCCCCCCAATTGTTTGGTCTCCACAGTCAAGTCTATCGGGCAAACAGAATGACTTCTTGAAGCAAACTCTACCACAAAGTCTGCCAAAGCTTGGGCCTTTATCATTGTTCTATGGTTGGAACTTGATATCAAACTATCCCAACCCCACTGCCCACTTCAATATTCGTTCGGAGAAGTCTGCTCTTTCAAACAAGGCCTTCAGAGGGACCTGTGGGTCTTCAATATTTGAAACATCTCAGCTATGTCGTTGAGATGGTCCGCCTCATTTTTGCTTTTGACCAGTATGTCGTTATGCCTCCATTGTTTGGCCCAATAGTGGTTCAAATATCTTGGTGACCATTCGCTGAAATGTTGCCCCTGCATTTTTTAGGCCAAAGAACATGACCTTGTAGCAATACAGCCCCCTTGGAGTTGTAAAGGATGTGACCTCTTGGTTCGGTTCATACATAATAATCTGATAGTATCTACGATACGCATTGAGAAAGCTAAGTTGGTTGTGGCCTACAGTTAGGTCCACTAGTTGGTCTATCCTTGGTAGAGGAAAACTATATTTTAGACACGCGTTATTGACCATCTTGTAGTCCATGCAAACGTGCCATTTTCCATTCTTTTTGGGTGCTACCACTGTATTGGAAATCCACTTGGGATAGTTAACTTCTCTTATTGCCCCTACTTCCAGCAGGTTTCCCACTTCTTCCGTCACTATCTCGGCGTGGTGTAGTGCCAACCTGTGAGTTCGCTATATAATTGCTCTGGCGGTAGGGTTGACGTTAAGCTAATGGCAAATGAAGTTCAGGTCAACACTAGGTATATCATACGGCATCCAGGCAAACACTTGGATATTGGAGATCAAAAATTCCATGACCTTATTTCGCTCAATACTGGACAAGGATGAGTCGAGCAAGAAGAACTTCTCTAGGTCATTCTCGTCAATTCTAACCTCCACCAGATACTTCAACGCAAACTGTTTGGTTGCCTTGTCGACGTCGGTGAACATCTCGTTGCTTTCTGGTTCCTCTATCATCTGCACGAATCCCTTGGTAGCTCGGTTGTTGTTCACCATCACAAAGCATTGCTTAAATATAATTTGTTCTCCCAAGACCTCTTTAATTACCCCGGCTTCGTTGGGGAATCGTATCATCTGATGGTAGGTTGATGCTACGGCATGCCCTCTCCAGAATGATGTTATAAGTGGAGGGGACTTTCAATACCCCGAATTCCACATGCTTTGTCATCGAACCAGTTTTGACTAGCAAAATTATCTTGCTAACCTTCCATTCTGGTATTGAGTTGAAGCCGACCAAAGGAAATGTCGCAGGTGCTAAGTCTTTGTCCTTCAATTTTAATTACTTGAAGGTCTCATAGTACATTATCTCGCACGAGCTCTCCTGGTCTATCAAGATTCATTTGATATCAAAGTTCTTGACGCACAGAATAACCACTAGCGTCGTTGTGAGGGTTTTGTAATCATGCTAAGTCTTTGTCAGAGAAAGTGATAGCGTTCTTTGCTTCCCACTTCCCTTTTTTTCACGGTTGGCTGGGCGCTTAGTACTTCTCTCATATGTTCCGCTTTCTTGATCATGCCTCTAAGGTCGCAAACTCGCTCAGGTTCTATGATCTTATGAATCACATTGATCACGCCTTGAGGCGGACCGTCCGCTGGCATCCCATCTGCCGCATTGCCATCTTGAGGGGCAGGCTGAGCTCTCCTCTCGATGTATTGATCTAAATGGCCTGCTTCCACCAACTCTTCTAAATGCTACCTTAATGCCGTGCAATCTTCATTTCGGTGCCCTACTTCATCATGAAAAGTGCACCTATAACGTTTATCATAGCCCCTTTGTGCTTCATCCCACTTGGTAGGCCGCCAAACAAAGGGTTCGTCGCGTATTTCACTCAATATGCGATAGACAGGATTCTTGAACACTGTTGTTATAATGGTGTGAACCCCTTAGCCTCCTTGCTTTGGGATCTTCATTGTGATTATTTTTGCGCGGTGGATCTTTTTTGTCGACCATTTTAACTTTAACCGAAGGCTTTTTGTCCGACATTGCTGTTGTGTAAGACTTTGCCTTGGCGTGAGCGCCATCTTCCTCTACCCAGATGTGTTGGTGCACTCTCTCCATTAAGGCTTCCATAGTAAGGGGCGACGTCATTATCATGGAATCCCTCAACTTGTGACCGACTGGCAAACCCCGCTTGTACTGTGCAATTGCTAGGTTGGCGGGGCAGTCGCCTATCTGGTTGAAGGTCTTCTAATAACTGTTGTTGTAGGACTTCAATGTTTCTTTCTCACTCATGTCGTTGGCAAACAACTGATCTATCTCAACGGGTGTCTTGGTGTGTGTTTTAAACCTGGTGACAAACGGCTCTGCAAGTTGTGCCCATAAAGCAATGCTACCTTCTGGCAACTTCTCAAACCAAGTCAAGCCCAGGTCGCCTAAGCTTGACGGAAACAAGATGCACATTAGAGCTTCGTTCTGTCGATTGTGGGAGCCGAATTTGTTGACAAGTAGAAGGCACGCGCAATACAAGACCGATAATAATCGGTTGTATCCGGCGAGAATAGGGGTGCCGAATATAGTATTTGGGCCGAATAAGTGTGTAGTATTGGAGTCGGATAATGTAAAGGACAATGATAAAAAAGTAGGCCCTGGCCCCGAGGATCGAGAAAAATAGATATAAATACAAGAACAACATATTTAGTAGGTATGTAAGAATCACTCCACTTAACTTAGACAAGAAGCTATCTTGAGTGTCTGAACTAACTTGTCCGTTGGAGTGCTAATTCCGGAACCCCCGACCGGAGTGTTTTCATCTTTTCAGGTGACTAGCTGAGGATCACTAGCATCTCCCGGGATCTGAAGAGTATTTCCAAGCCACTTCTCCACAGCTGGCACCGTCTGTGGGAATACTCAAATACATCCATGGCAGGCGTTACTGAAGATCCTCCGGTAGCCATTGACAAAACCGCACAGGGAGATGACCTTACTCCAGCAAATATGCTCGAGAAAGAAACCATCGCTGCAAGACGCGCTTTGAACTCCGATTCACCAATGACTTCAGCGCAAGAGACAATGCAGGCAATCATGGAACAAGCAAAGCAGAACGAACAGAGGCTGGAGAACATGATCGCTGAAAATGAACGTCTCTGTCAAGATCTGGCCCTCGAAGTCGCAAAATCGAGAGAAGCCATGGCCAAGATCCCGAACGACCTCCGAGGGCTAGTGGACAACGACCTCGAGCTAGGCCCAAGGATACCAATAGCGACTCCAACTTATTATCCACGGAGCTCACCAAGAAGGGACGATCCGAAACTTCCAGCTCCTCCGAAAAGAGTCTACATGCAAGGAACAAGCTCAGGAGGAGCAATTCAGACGAAGATGACCAGCACGATCCTTTTGTCTAACGAATTGCAAGGGCGCCCCTGCCCAAGAAGTTCAAAGCTCCGTCATTCACTCTTTACGATGGAAAATCAGACCCCACTGATCATATGCATCATTACAAGCAGGCCATGACATTGCATGCAGACAACAAAGCCCTTATGTGCCGAATATTCCCCAGCAGCCTGGGGCCATTAGCTGTCAGGTGGTACTATAAGCTGGAGCCGGCCTCCATTAAAAGCTTCCATCAATTACAAAAATCCTTTAGGGCCAGGTTCATCACCAACGAGGTACAGCCGAAATAGGCCGACTCTCTCTGGGCTATGCAGATTCAGTCAGGAGAAATGCTCAAAGCGTACTCGGCGCGATATTGGGAGTGCTTCAACCTCGTCGACGACGCTTGTAACGACTCCATGGCCATCACTGCCTTCAAAATGGGACTGCATCTTGATAGTCCTCTTCGCAGTTCTCTGACCAGAAGACCCCCCAAAACGGTCTGGGTGTTGATGAAGAAAGTTGAGGAGTATTGCAAGGTGGAAGACGATGCCTTGAGAATAAAGGCCGGCCAAATGTCCAACAAAACGGCCCCCCCTGAAATTGCCCAACCAATAAGTTCCGTGCTGCCTCCTAGCCCAGAGCCTCGGCAGCGTGCTAAACGAGACAAAAGGTGGGATACTCGCCGATCAAGCGATCAATGTCCCCACCGGACGAATGAACAACTACAAGTTGACAGCAGACGTTCGAGACGTATCGACAAAAAGTACACAGAGTTGTCTAAACCAATCGCTGCAATAATAACCAAAGTCCAACATCTTCCATTCTTCAAATGGCCGTCAAAGATGGTGGGGCCGCCCGATATGCGAGGAAGGGATCGGCGGTACGAATATCACAAGATCACAGCCATGAAATAGAGAGTTGCTACGCATTAAAAGATCACCTGGAAGAACTGGTGCAAGACGACCGACTGCAACAGTATGTGAGATAGGGAAAGCCAACCAAGGCACTAGCCTTGAGGCAGGACTCTCCTCCACTCGGCGTGATCCATGTAATCTATAGCCTGCCTGCACCCCCAACCATGCACACAATTCAATCGCATCCAATCCTCCAGGAACAACGTATTCCGACTGAATGGCCCAAAGAAACTCCGACAATCGCTTTCAATGACTCCGACCTTAGTGGCACAACAGCTTCCCACATTGATCCGTTGGTCATAAGATTACGCATAAACCGGTTCACCATTGAACGAATTCTCATAGACCCAGGGAGTACTTCAGAGGTTATGTATTACCAAACTTTCATCAAACTCGGCATCAATGAGTCAGATTTATGTCCGGCGCCACGTCCATTGTTCGGCTTTAATATGAATCCCGAATACCCGCTAGGGAAGATCACACTACTTGTCCGGGCGAGCTCCAGAATGGTCGAAGTAGAATTCCTGGTTGTAAAGCTCCCTTCTCCGTATAATGTCATCTTGGGGCAAACCTGGATACATATTATGAAGGCCATTTCAAGCACTTATCATCAGCTCGTGCGCTTCCCGACAGCCCGTGGCATTGAAGAGATCCATGGCTCCTCCCAATCGGCACAAGCAACGATTTTATGAAAACCATATCACTGACCCAACCTATGGGCTTTGATGCTTGTATAAATTTCACTTCTGCAATGCAAACCATCTTTCTTCGTCATTCAATTCATCTCACAAACCCCATTATGCCGCTCGTCATAATGACGATTCGAAGCCCCCTTTGGTGCATGACACCTTAGGGCCGATTAAGTCTCCGAATTCGGAGCGCCCTTCGTGGATATCACGATTGGCTTCATTAAGTCTCCGGATTCGGAGCCCCTTTGGTGCATGACACCTTAGGGCCGATTAAGTCTCTGGATTCGGAGCGCCTTTCGTGGATATCACGATTGGCTACATTAAGTCTCCGGATTCGGAGCCCCTTTGGTGCATGACATCTTAGGGCCGATTAAGTCTCCAGATTCGGAGCGCCCTTCGTGGATATCATGATTGGCCACATTAAGTCTTCAGATTCGGAGCCCCTTTGGTGCATGACACCTTAGGGCCAATTAAGTCTCCGGATTCGGAGCGCCCTTCGTGGATATCACGATTGGCCACATTAAGTCTTCGGATTCGGAGCCCTTTTGGTGCATGACGCCTTATGGCCGATTAAGTCTCCGGATTCGGAGCGCCCTTTGTGGATATCACGATTGGCCACATTAAGTCTCCGGATTCGAAGCCCCTTTGGTGCATGACCCCTTAGGGCCGATTAAGTCTCCGGATTCGGAGCGCCCTTCGTGGATATCACGATTGGCCACATTAAGTCTCGGGATTCGGAGCCCCCTTTGGTGCATGACACCTTAGGGCTGATTAAGTCTCCGGATACGGAGGGCCCTTCGTGGATATCACGACTGGCCACATTAAGTCTCCGGATTCGGAGCCCTCTTTGGTACATGACACCTTAGGGCCGATTAAGTCTCCGGATTCGGAGGGCCCTTCGTGGATATCACGATTGGCCACATTAAGTCTTCAGATTCGGAGCCCCCTTTGGTGCATGACACCTGAGGGCCGATTAAGTCTCCGGATTCGGAGCGCCCTTCGTGGATATCACGATTGGCCACATTAAGTCTTCAGATTCGGAGCCCCCTTTAGTGCATGACACCTTAGGGCCGATTAAGTCTTCGGATTCGGAGCGCCCTTCGTGGATATCACGATTGGCCACAGTAGGTCTCCGGATTCAGAGCTGCCTTTGGTGCGAAACACCTTAGAGCCGATTAAGCCTGCGAATTCAGAATACCCTTTGGCACGAACAAAACGAAACTTTTCAATCATTGACAATGTCAAGACAAGACGCAAATAAAAAATTCAGCATAAGACGCAAATAACAAATTTAGCATAAGACGCAAATGTTTGAAATACAACTTTTTATTTAATCAAACAGTTGTTACATAAACGCAACTCGCATTTGAGCATTACAATTTTTATTTAATCAGACAGTTGTTACATAAATGAAACTCGTATTTGAACACTACAATACTCATTTCCAATCTGAAAAGCTAAAAATGGAGAAGACGCATTGGTAAAGCAGCCGCGCCGAATCAACTCCCGTCACCCGGAAGTCCTTCCCTGATACCATTGACAATGTCAAGGCAAAGATCCAGGATAAGGAGGGATAAACCCAACGGTCGTTGCCTTTCCTTTCGGGGTGATCTGCTCCGATGACTTAAAGATTCATGCCAACCTTTGGACGCCCTACTTCCCATACAGATGGATCCTCTGCCGCGATCCATGGCAACACCAAGTTCGGCTGAATTCCAACCTCTAACTAACATCACCGCTTATCTCACCTCACATAGGCAATTGATTATCTGCGCAAAGTGCCCACTTCTTTTATTTTCAATATTGGCAGCGATCTCGAGGCCCCAATCCCGAGGTGATTTCGCTAACACTTAATTCCATGAGGAAGACGTCGGTTGACATTCGCTACGGCGTAGTTATCCAAACGACTTTTTGAAACGCGTGCACTGGCCAAAAATCTAGGCCCCAAGCCGAGTTGAAATTACCTGTCAGGATTAAACGGCTATGAAGTATGGATTGACCCTGCCGGTCAACTCTTATACATTCATTCCAACATAATAAAACGAAACACATACATGCCGAATACAAACTGTAATAAAGTATTTGTGACAGAACGTCTTTCTTTATTTATTCAACAAAACAAGCAATAAATTACATAGTTTTGAATGTGATCCGCGTTTCAGCCTTACAATAAATATCACTATGCGGCGTCACCCTCATCATCACTCTTCTCGACTTCAAAAGCAGAAAACGAAAAATGTTTACTATGATAGAGTGGTGACGCCGACTCAATGCCTACCGTTCGAAGAGCTTCTGCGGCTTGAGATGCCTTAATCCAACCGTGCCTAAATCCACGATTCTCACATCGGCAAACTTCTTCGGCCAGCTTTTCCTTGGTCTTCTCGATTCCAAGTCTTTGGCCTTCATGGAAACCTTTCTCATAGGCCCTTCCCTTCGCGCTCTCCATCGCAAACATACTCGCCGTTTCACGATCGGCAAGCGCGGAACTGATGAGCCGGCTGGTAACCCTCTCTTCCACGATTGGGTTTCCCTGCCCGGCGAGTTGTGCTTGGGCCGCCTTTGTCTTCCTCAACTCGCGCTCAGCCGCCTCTGCGCGGGCCTCCAGACTTCGAATACGTTCATCCTTCTTCTCCATTTGTCGGCGGGCAACGCGCAACCACATGCCGATTTCATAGGCATTGTACAGCCCCTTCACCGCCCTATGAATGCCTTTACGAAACACTTCGTAGTCTTGGCGACCTACCATCGATTGCTAAACCTCAGGCGGAAAAATTTGTCGAGCAAACTCGACCGCTACATTCGGGTCTCGTACGATCGAGTCTGCCTCCGCCATGGGTCTATTCCCCACGAATACTGCGAAGCTTAATGGGTGCGGATTCGCCTCAGGTGCCCTCTCGACTCGAGGTTGAGAAGTCCTGCCCTGCGACTGCTTGTCCCGCCTGGGCAACCTACTTCGACGTCGAGGAGACTGACACCTCTCGATCCTCGAACTCCGCCTCAGGCGCGGAGGGTCACTACCTCGATTCATGTCTCCACCCAGCTCAGCCAGCATTTTCGCTTCCCCTCTACTGTTAAAGAAGAGTTTGTTCGACATTCACTCGATACCCTCAAACGCTGGAGTCAGCTGTCTGCTATGCTCATAAAAGTTTTACCTTTAATCTTTTATCCTGTAAAGAGGCAGCACCCTCGAGGCCATCTCATTAATTGTAAAAACCTCAAACGCCCAGCGCTGACTGGATCGACCCACTTGGGGCAAAGGAAAATAGATCAATCAAAGCTCCCAAAGTCATGTCATCTGGTGCCCGAATGATCACGAGCCGCCTGGGGCAAGGGCAAATGCATTAATCTGTTCAGCTTATGGACCCCAGCCGACTCCTGAATCGATCCTTCACAAATCTTAAGGTCGTGTCATCAGGCGCCCGAATGATCACGAGCCGCCTGCGGCAAGGGTAGATTCATCAATCTATTGGGCTTATGTACCCCAGCCAGCCCATGAATCGATCTTTCACAAATCTCAAGGTGGTTTCATCCGGCGCCCGAATGATCACGAGCCGCCTGCGGCAAGGGCAGATTCATCAATCTATTGGGCTTATGTACCCCAGCCAGCCCATGAATCGATCTTTCACAAATCTCAAGGTCATTTCATCTGGCGCCCGAATAATTACGAGCCGCCTTGGGTAAGGGCAGATTCATCAATATGTTCCGCTTATGGACCCCAGCCGGCTCCTGAATCGATCATTCACAAATCTTAGTCGTTTTATCCGGTGCCCGAATGATCACGAGCCACCTAGGGCAAGGGCAGATTCATCAATCTTTTGGGCTTATGTACCCCAGTCGGCCCATGAATCGATATTTCACAAATCTTAAGGTCGTTTCATCCGGCGCCCGAATGATCACGAGCCGCCTGGGGCAAGGGCAGATTCATCAATCTGTTCCGCTTATGGACCCCAGTCGGCTCCTGAATCGATCCTTCACAAATCTTAGTCGTTTCATCCGGCGCCTGAATGATCACAAGTCGTTGGGGCAAGGGCAGATTCATCAATCTTTTGGGCTTATATATCCCAGCCAGCCCATGAATCGATACTTCACAAATCTTAAGGTCGTTTCATCCGGCGCCCGAATAATCACGAGTCGCCTAGGGCAAGGGCAGATTCATCAATCTGTTCCGCTCATGGACCCCAGCCGGCTCCTGAATCGATCTTTCACAAATCTTAAGGTCGTGTCATCAGGCGCCCGAATGATCACGAGCTGCTTGCGGCAATGGCAGATTCATCAATCTATTGGGCTTATGTACCCCAGCCGGCCCATGAATCGATACTTCACAAATCTTAAAGTCGTTTCATCCGACACCTGAATGATCACGAGCCACCTGGGGCAAGGGCAGATTCATCAATCTATTCCGTTTATGGACCCCAATCGGCTCCTGAATCGATCATTCACAAATCTTAGTCGTTTCATCCGGCGTCCGAATGATCACGAGCCGCCTGGGGCAAAGGCAGATTCATTAACAATTCGGCTTAGCACCCACAATACGTGGCACATGAATGATAATTCAATAGTGTCATAGGATATTCAATTTCTGAAAGCTAAAACACAGCAATGATTTTATTCAAATTCGTGAAAGGCAAAGTATTCTTCATTAACATAAACTTCACAAACCATGAACAAGTAGTGGAGAAATACCAAGGCAATTTTCATTAATAAATTGAGCGCAAATAGTAACCAATTTATATATGGAAACTAGCCTGAGCCAACAAAAGTCTACCAAACAACAACTTACATCAAAATCAGAAGTCTACCAAACAAAAACTTATATCAAAATCAGAAGTCTACCGAATAAAAACTTAAATCAAAATCAAAAGAGATGACTCCCAGATCAATCCTTGGGTTCAGACTCAAGCGGCTCAACATCCACCTGCTCGTAGGGAATTGGCAAGGCCAATGTGACTCCACCGGCAGCAAGGGCTTTGAGCCATCCATGTTTGAACCCCCGATTCTCGAATTTGGGGACTTCATCTACATATTCCGCGAAGGCGGCACTTTTTCCTGCCTCAAATGCCGCAAAAGCTTCAGAATCGACTTTCTCCTTAGCGGCCTTGAGCTCCACTAGCTGGACCTCCGCCTCGGCAAGCGCCAACTTGGCTAACTTGAGCGATTCTTCTCTCGCATTTGCCCTACTCTCAGCGTCAGAGTGGAACTGTTCAGCTGAGCAAGCACTCTCTTTCTCTGCTTCAGCTCGCACACTCTCCATCGCGGCTCTCATACTTTCAAGTTCGGCCCTACTCTTTTGACCAAGCGCCTCCGCTTACAAATGATCAACCCTGCCAAGGGCATCATGGAGGCGGCGGCCTAGGTCTGCGATCCTGCCAACGGTCTGCAAAACAAGTTGGGATCGTTAAATATCTTTAAATAAAAACAAAGTCAAGAGAATTTGAGGTGCACTGACCAAGAACGCCGACTGCGCTGATAGGGCTACGGCCATAATATCCGGCACGGCGCGAAAGGTTGCGACGTCAGCCGGCAAGGAAATTGAAGCCGCCAGGCTCAACGCCACGGCTGGATCCTCAATGGCTGAAGTATCGGAGGAGATCGGCGTATCTTTGATCTTAGGCCGAACAATAAAAGGCGCAGCCACGTCCGACTCTTCTAAATGAGGTCGTTTGGAAGAAAGGCTAATTTCCGACCCAGCCTCTCCCTCGGCACTACGCTTTTCGCCCCGCTCCTCCGGAATCATCCATTCATCAATGACCTGTTCCTCAACCTCTTCCCCCATTTTGGCCTCAGCGACCTGAATCGTCTCTTCAATAGCGAGTATGGAAGTTTTAATGAAGGTGGGCTCAGAATGGGCGGCCTCGGCCTTCTTTCGAGCAGCCATTCGCTCAGTATTTTTTCTTCGCGCCATCTGCGTAAGGCTTTCCCCAACCATAGCTTCAAAAATATCGCTAGGTAGGTCCCCCAAATTTGCAAAAATATCTTCGGACGAAAACTTTGCCCAACCTGAAGTGGAGGGTGAAGGCTGGTTAAGTCCCGCAGCCTTAAACGCCGAGCGTATCGCTTCGTCGACCTCTTCGGCCCCCTCAGCAACCTCTCTGGTTGGTTCGGCAACTACCTCTACCACCGGTTCAGCCTCTGCCCTCGGATCCGAATCTTCGAGGCCAATTTGCCTCAGGCTCTTGAAGTTGGGAAAAATAAGAGCCGAAAGCTATTGATTGCCAGATGGAATTGGAATGCCTTCCGCAGCCGAGAACATAGTATAAGTAGGCTCGTATCGAAGGAGTATGTGAGCCGCTCTCCCTTGCTTTTGTACGTTTGGACGGACGAAGTAGCTAAGCGCGGACTTGATCTCCTCTAGGACTGCCTTATTGGTTGAAGGAAGAATCTTCTTCAATCTGTTACCTGCAAAGAACAAGGGGTGATTAAGAAAAAAAAAAAAGCCAGCTGAGTCAAGGGTAAGTCAACAAACACAAGGCGTTACGCGGCAACCTAGATCACCCTTCCGTCTGGGAATAGAATCTAGGCGATCTTCGCCTTCACCGAACTTTCAATTACCTTGGACATTGACCATTACGTCATCAACCCTCTTACCAGAACTGGCAAGCATGGTTATCAAGTAATGGTCAGTGTCTTTGGCCCTCAGAAAGTATCACCCCAGCCGACCAAAAGATTTGGCCAAAGCGTAGCAGTGCCGAATCGCTGGAATGCCAAGGTTGATCCTAAGATGTCGGTTCAGCTCGATCACCCCCATGATGATTCGAAAGAAATTTACATTGGGTTGAGAAGGAATCTGACTCCAATAGCGAAGGACGGCCCTAAGTAGTGGGTGTAGGGGAAAACGGATTCTGCCCTCCGCTATGGATAATAGAGGGAAGACAATCATGTTCTGATCCTCTCTCTCCATATCCAGGGTACTGTCCGTGACAAGAGATAAGTGGACGTCGTCGGGAATGGAAAAATGTCTCCGGAATCCGAAAATACGACCCTTAGAAAGGAGGTATTTCAAGTGTTTAGCCATGTTCGTAAGGATTCAAGTTTTCGCCGAAATCAAAACAACAAACAGAAAATAGAATTGTAAAGAAGAGAGAAGAAGACTTACAAAGATTAAACGGAGAAGAGTTGCAGAAAACGCGAGTCAGAGAAGGGATATCCGCTGGCGGCCTAAGAGTCTCGAATACTCGACGAACTGTGCAATCGAAATGACTGAAATTTCAAATCGCAATAAATGCGAAGCGCATGATTGAGGCGGGAAAGCGTAATGATGAGCGAAAAGGCGTATGCATTCTAACACCTATATTGGGGTACGTGAAGCCGCCTGACCTGTTTTGACTTTTCCAATTCAAGACCAAACTCGCCGATTAACTACCGTGAATAGGGAGTTTAGGGGGCAATTGTGGAAGCCGAATTTGTTAACAGGCAGAAGGCACGCGTAATACAAGACCGATAATAATCGGCTGTATCCGGCGAGAATAGGGGTGCCGAATATAGTATTTGGGCCGAATAAGTGTGTAGTATTGGAGCCGGATAATGTAAAGGACAATGATCAAAAAGTAGGCCCTGGCCCCGAGGATCGAAAAAAAACAGATATAAATACAGGAACAACATATTTAGTAGGTATGTAAGAATCACTCCACTTAACTTAGACAATAAGCTATCTTGAGTGTCTGAACTAACTTGTCCGTCGGAGTGCTAATTCCGGCACCCCCGACCGGAGTGTTTTCATCTTTTCAGGTGACTAGCTGAGGATCACTAGCGTCTCCTGGGATCTGAAGAGTATTTCCAAACCACTTCTTCACATCGATGTATGGCCATTACTTGGCAAAAGTGGCTCAAGTGCATGTAGGGGTCTGACTTCCCCTCATAGATTATGAACTTAGGCTAGTTGAAACGCAAGGGCAGTGGTGCGTTCTCTATTGCCGGAACAAATGACGAGCTCTACTACCTTGCCAATGCCTTATCGGCTGGTTCGTAGGGAAGGCACGGTACTGGCATTCCAACATTGACACTTTCGTGCGTTCTAGGTGCCAGCTGCTGTAGAGTTGAAATCTTTTGAGGGCCATAGGCCTGGGCATTTTTCCTCATTCATGTCCTGTCTTCCAGAACGGTTCGTAGATCTATTGATCTGGGCAGCTCGGTGTGTCGAGAGGTGGTTTGGTGAGTATCTGAAGGTTCGTAATTGCTTTCCTCCATACAAGACCTTTCAATCCTCATTCTCCCAGACCTAGACTAACGAGTCCTGGAGGTCCTTGAGCACATATCCAGAGGCTCTTGCTCTTGGAATGTGTAGGCATGGCCTGTCTATCTCGATCTCTTGAGCGATGAGAACGCATTCTTCCTTCGTGGATCTCTACCCTTGCCACACCATTGCCTTTTATCTGGTGTTTCATGGCCTCCATGTCAGCTGCCATTCTCTTAATCAATGTGTCTTGCTCCCTTACGCGATTCTCGAGAACCTGGGCATCTATCTTCCTTCGTTGTCCATCTAGACTTTGAGAGCAACGAGGACTCAAGTCTTGCTTTTCCCGTGCACCCCTATGAACGTTCTATCGTTGGGGGTCTAAGTTTGCCATGGGTAGAACAAAAGGCAAATCTTCATGCCTCATGTTCCCCTCTGGCATTTGTATATCGATGGCAGACTGAGACAAGTCTTCGTTGTGCGCCATTAAGACTAGTTGAAGGAAAACTTAATCAAGAGATAAGTTCTCTGTAACGTTTCCACAGACGACACCAATTGTTCAAGCACAAAATAATCTGTCTCGTATATTCCTGTTGATCAAGTTTGCACTCCTTCAAACATCGTCATCTTATTACCTGAAAATACAAACATGAGCTAGCCGACGGGTGTGTGCCAGAAATCCCTCCGATATCTAAGTCAACAAATAAACAATAGACACAAAAGCTTTGTGAATTCCAGAGTATGAATTGCAATACTTGAGATTAGGGTTTGGTTTGAGCTTTTGTAGATTCCATTTGGCACAATTCTATTAGGACTCTAACTCTCCTAAGCAGAGTCCTCTTAGGAGTCGCATGCCTAAGGATAATGTTTATCCTTCGAACATCCTCTTTACTGCAAGCCAAGTGAGATGGGAAACTCTTTGCTTGGCTAGACATGCTCAACCGAGCTACCTTGCTTCGTTTTATCTCGGGTCGAACCATGTTAAACCTATCTAAAGAGTGGCATCCTGCCGAGCTATATCTAGCTCGACCCTCTTTTAGTGAATCCATTTGCGTCCGCCTACTAGCTAGGTCCATGCCCTAGCAACCATTTCTGGCCAGCCTTAATAGGTCCCACACAAGACCAGGCTATTTGAGCCACTATCACGGCCTAATCCTCAAGAACCATTTCAACTAGCTCGACCCAATTTGTCTACGCAAATTACCCTCTCATCAAATATAATGCAAACACACATCTGCAACCACATTGAGTTACCATAGAGAAACCAGACTTTTCAATCAAACTTTGAAGAAATCAAAATTTTTATATTGCATTCTATAAACAATGCACATACTAGTTTTGTTGCTGCAAGTTTGGACCATAGCAAACTCTATTAATAATCTGTTGTTTTATCTTCAATACCTTTGTTTTTTTTTTTTTTTTTGTATTATCTGAAGCCTTGTATTTGCCTTCATGTTTTGAAATTTCATCACAACAAATCTCATCAAAGACAACAATTAAAAAGGAAACTTAAACAGTCAATTGAATGACTCTTATATTAATTACATGAATCAATTAGAAGTATTGATGTTAAAAAGAAGGAAAGCCAGGGTTGGGCACAAACAAATCATTGCCCTACACGAACAGAACCTCCTGTCACCATTCTTTATAGTGATCCAAGGGGTCTTAACCTGGAAATATTTCAAATCTTAGGCCATGTTTGTTTGAGTGGACATGAGCTTGGGATTGGACTAATAGTCCAATAAAATTATTAATCCGATGTTTGGTTAAACAATTAAAGTACGGATTAATTATTTTAAACTTGACTATTAGTTAAGATAGGATACATAATCCAACGAATTCGTAGTCCTAAGACTATTAGTCATGGGAATGTTAATCCAGTCCGCCCAAACAAACATGGCCTTAGTACATTTAGTTCTTAATATATATGTACACCCCAAACTTAAACCACCAAATGCCACCAAGAAAAAGGGTGTATGAGATAAAGGGGAAAAAAAAAATACCTAATGAATATCAAGATCTTGAAGAATTTATATCCTTCCAGGACACAATTATAACAAGGTTGTTGAAATTAGTATGCATTGGATGAGGAGGGTGAGATTAGGATTCAAATTCTTATTGACTGTAGATAGCACCGACATGAGGGTAATTGATCATACGGATAGTGTTTTTCACTCCAAACAACACGTTATGGCCCATAGAGTTGGCCCTTTTTAGATGCGAACCAATTTGTTTATTGGGCTTCGGCGGGGAAGAACAAATCTGAAAATGAAAAGAATTGGGCAAAATTCATTTTATGCCTTGTGGTGTGGTTCAATAGCACTTGACCTCTATGTCTTTTAAAAATATCCACATACTTTTTATGTAATTTTGAACTAAAATGTTACAGTTACGTTTTTTATTCAAACTAAGAGAGTGTGTCTCCCATGTCCATTTTGAGAATAGGGAAGGAAAAAAAAAAAAAAATTAGCCAAAGTTAAATTTCAATGTAATAAGACGAAACTACCCTTTTTTTTAAAACATTTTTTAATCTAAATTTCTTATTTAATAACATTATAAATTAAACATACATATCATATATATAATAAATTAACTTAAATACCTTAATTTATTATTATAAAAATTAATCATCAAACTACTTTAATCTAATTTTTAACTTGTAACCCAATTTTTTTGTTTAATA
This sequence comes from Camellia lanceoleosa, assembly GCA_025200525.1. NCBI lineage: Eukaryota > Viridiplantae > Streptophyta > Magnoliopsida > Ericales > Theaceae > Camellia > Camellia lanceoleosa. Next base: position 43,661,274 of record CM045765.1, read on the forward strand.
ACATTTTAAAATAAACATAAAATACATACATCTATATATATAACAAATTAATTCGTAAAAGTATCTTAATCTAATTTTTAATTTTTAACTCAATTTTTTATTTAATAGCATTTTAAAATAAACATAAACCTACATACATATATATATATATAACAAATTAAATCATAAAAGTATCTTAATCAAATTTTTAATTTTTAACTTAATTTATTATTCTATAGCATTTTAAATTAAACATGTATATATATATATTTAACAAATTAAATTATAAATGCATTAAAATGAAAATTAAGTTTATCAAAAAAATATTTAGGAAATTCTAGTTTCTTAAATTAGTTTTGTGTTATCTGTTTAATTTTTATTTTATTTTATTTATGGAGGTAAATTTATTTATTTATTTACAAAGAGAGTCAAAAAAAAAAAAAAAGAATACATAAAAAACTATAATTTTCTTTTTATTATTAACATTAACAATGTTAATATTATATTTTTAATATTGAGCCATACCACAAGTAAAATGGATTTTGCTCAAAAGAATTTGAAGATGGAGATTTCAAGATCCCTTTCAAAGGCTTCTTGGCCAGCGTTAGGATCCTCTAGAGTTTTTTCCTGGAGTGATCTCCTACAGTGAAGGAGAGAAATTCGACACGTGTCCCCCACTCAGCCTTCAAGGGCTGAGATTTAAACTCACCAAAACGACGTCGTTTTGGTTAGTAAATTGAAAAAAAAAAATTTCTTCATAGTAACATCTCTCTTTTTCACTCAGTTCCTGGGAAGAATTAGAGAGAGAGAGAGAGAGAGAGAGAGAAGGGACCAGAGCTTTGATTTTGGGTGTTTCAATTTCTTTTTAATCGATTCAATCTCTTGATTTAGCTTTTATACAAACAAGCCATCCATATGCTTGAAAGAGGTAGATTTGTTCAGTCAGGCCTTGATGGTGATGATGATGAAAACAATAGCCCCTCTCCATTCTCTTCCTCTTATCTTTCATCTCTCTTTTTTATTCTCCTACCAAAAAACAGAGAATGCCCCAAATTGGCATCAACGCCAACCGCAACTGTTGGACAATCACCATTTTATTCTTTCCCACCCAAAAAATATCAGTTCCCCCAAACCCCATTTCTTCCATAACTGCCACTTTCTCGTATCACATTAACATCCGCCATCAACTCACCAAAACTTGTACCATAGATGCTCAAGATTCTCACATCTTTGATATATTTATCTATAATGTGTGCAAAAATACATAAATGTTAGGGATTGAATGCAAATCACGAAACGAAATGTAACGATCTCATCATCATCATCATCATCATCATCAAGGTGTTTGAAATACCTTTCTATTGCTAAGCCACCAATGTTGCTTCTTTTCTCCAATCGCCAAAGATGGAGATGTTGCTGCCAAGCTCTGGTCCATTCTCTCTCTCTCTCTCTCTCTCTCTAATTCTCCCCAGGAACTAAGTGAAAAGTGAAACCCAGAATTTTGAATTTTGAATTTTGAATTTTTTATTATTTTTTTTTCAATTTACTCACCAAAACGATGTCGTTTTGGTGAGTTTGAATCTCAACCTTTCGTTTTGTGAGTGGGACACGTGTCGGACTCCTCTGCTTTACTGTAGGAGATCACTCTAGAGGATCACTCTAGAGGATCCTAACGCTCTTGGCCAGCGTTCCATCACCTGCACCTGCAGTCTCCTCTTTGCCTCCGTCCTCAACGACAACATCATCATTATTGCTTTAAGATTGTCAAATTTTAAATTATAATAAATTGTATCAAATCACATTAAAGTTGAAAATCTCAATTTAAAGCGTCTTTTGACAATGAGGCATAATTTTAGGGGGCTTTTTCTCGGATTAAGGCCCTACATTAATTTATTTTTTAAATTAAGTGTAGTTTGACCGAATTTATCAAATTAAGCTAAAATATGTATACTAAACACGCTTTTAGTATTTTTATGATCTAAACAGACAAAATAAACAAAATTATAAAAACGTATTTAGAAAACGCACTTTTAATTAAGGTCGCATGGCTACAAATCGCACGTTTAATAATTATCGCGCCAATTACTAAAACGCAATTGAAAAACACACAATATGAAAATCCATTTTGAAAACACGCTTCTAATAACAAAAAAAAATTTAATTTTACACCCACATCACACACACTCACACTCTTTTTTCTCTCTCTCTCTCTCTCTCTCTCGCTTTATCTCTCTCTGACACACACTTACACCCACATCACTCACACTTGCATCACTTCACTCTCTCTCTTTCACACACATCCACATAAACTTATAATAAATAAATAAAAATAAAAATAATTAATTTTATTCATTATATTTATTTTAATAAAACATATATAATTTTTAATATATATAAATTTTATTTTTATAATATTAATACCAATAAAAAGATATCAATCATATTTTAAAATGAGACCAGTATTAATATATATAATAATAATTTATAATAACAAATAATAATCACTTGTTTGATTTGATTATTATGTATTATTATAAATTATTGTTACATATATTTGATATTTGTCTATAAAAAATAACAATCACTTTATTTGGTTTGATTATCTTTAAAATGAGACTAATAATTTAAAAAATATAACCAAACCAAACAGAGCAATTATTATTTATTATTATAAATTATTATTATATCTATTTAATATTGGTCTCATTTTAAAAATATGATTGATATCTTTTTATTGGTATTAATTTTATAAAAATAAAATTTATATATATTAAAAATTATATATGTTCTATTAAAAAAAATATAATGAATAAAATTAATTTTTTTTATTTTTTTTATTATAAGTGTGTGTGGATGTGTGTGAAAGAGAGAGAGTGGAGTGATGTGGGTATAAGTGTGTGTGTGTGTGTGTGTGTGTGTGTGTGTGTGTGTGTGAGAGAGAGAGAGAGAGAGAGAGAGAGAGAGAGAGAAGAGCGTGAGTGCGTGTGATATCTGACGCTAAGCCTTATTTTATTTTTTTTGGCCACGGGATCACTACTGTGACCCCCTATTGTTTTTTTTTATTGGGCTTAAAACGACACAATTTTATCTTTTTATTTATTTATTAATTTATGTTCTTACTATATTTTTTAGCATCATAAATTACACTTTTCCCTAAACCTTAAATCCTAAACTCTAAAATAAAAATAAATAAATTTTAAGAATTAAACCCTAAACCCTAAAATTAAAAAAATAATAAGAATTAAACCCTAAACTCTAAAATAAAAAAATAAATTTTAAAAATTAAACTATAAATTCTAAACCTTAAATCCTACATCTAAAAATAAAAATAAATGAATTTTAAGAATTAAACCCTAAACCCTAAAATAAATTTAAAAAAAAAATTAAGAATTAAACCCTAAATCCTAAACCTTAAAATAAAAAAAATAAATTTTAAGAATTAAAGTAAAAAAGTGATCATTTTATATAGTTGATTATTATTTGTTATTATAAATTATTATATATATATATATTTAATATTGATCTCAATTTTATAAAATAAAATTTATATATATTAAAAATTATATATGTTTTATTAAAATAAATATAATGAATAAAATTAATTATTTTTATTTTTATTAATTTATTATAAGTGTGTGTGGATGTGTGTGAAAGAGAGAGAGTGGAGTGATGTGAGTGTGTGTGTCAAAGAGAGAGAGCGCGTGTGATGTGGGTGTAAAATTAATTTTTAATTTTTAATTTTTATTGAAAGCGTGTTTTCAAAACACGCTTTCATGTTGTACGATTTTCAATTGTGTGTTATTAATTGACGCGATAATTAGTAAATGCAGGACTTTAATTGAAAGCGCATTTTTTAAACAAGTTTTTATAATTTTATTTATTTTGTCTGTCTAGATTACAAAAATGCTAAAAGTGTGTTTAATAAACACGTTTCAGCTTAATTTGAAAAATTCAACCAAACTAAACTTAATTTGGAAAATAAAATAGTGTAGGGGCTTAGTTTGGGAAAGCCTCTAATTTTAGCCATAGCTGTTGTTCATAGCTGTTGTTCTTCCTCTTTTTGTCTCATGGCATCTTTATTAGTGAGTAATTCTAATCATCCTCTTCTATAAGATTGCAGAAGCAATACGGGATCATGTACAAGTGGCTGGGTAAATAAGTCTAGGAAATATTTGTGGCTGGGTAAATCAGTCTAGGAATTTTTTTGGAGAGGAATTTATGCATACAAATATCAAACTAGATTTTGTTTTGATAATCGGAACTGTTTATTTTGTCAAACACTTCGTGTATATTATCTATCAGAAAACTAAGTTAATCTGATAATTATTTCCTATTTAATTTATCGCATTTGTCACCAAAAAATAAATGACAATTGTTTTTTAAAAATAGACCATTCATTTTTTGGTGACAAAAACAATAAACTGAATATGGTATATAATTATTAGATTGACCTAATGTTTTTTGAGAAAAATATAGACAAAGTACCCAATATAATAAATAGTTCAAATCATCAAAATGAGACCCATGATAGGGCACCATGGGGCCCAAACAATGCTCTACAGTCTAACAAATTTTGGACTGGAGGCAATCCATTTCCTCTCAAAATTGCTCATGTATAAATTATCGACTTTAACAGTCATATGGTCTTATTTGATACAATTTATTTAGAGACTTATAATTTTTATATTTTGGAAATTTATGTTAAGAGAGTTTAGTGAAATTTCTACTTATAACTTGCGAAACATAAATAAGTTAAATAAGTTCAAAAAAAATTATCTAAAAGATGCAACCAAAGTTTGAATGTAATAGTTAGAATTGTTGTGTACCTCTATCTGAGTTGATGAACTGTGCTTATTATATGCCCAATGATGAACTGTGCTTATTATATGCTGAAAAGTAATCGTTGGAGGCGATTGAGATTTCCCTGTCACTTCTCATGTCCCACATTTGTGGATTTTTAGGAGTGGTTGGTCTATGTTTGCTGGACCGTGCATTGACCTAGTCCAGGTGTTCAAATCTCCAATCTAAGCCCAAAAATTAGTTTGGATCGTCAAGCTGACTCTCACTCTCACTACAATTTAACAGAGGAAAAACCACGGAGGAATTAGCGACGGGCGCCTCCCGTCGCTAAAAACGGTTTTTTGCGACGGTACCTTTTCCCGTCGCCAATAATGTCATTTAGCGACGGCACTTTCCCGTTGGCAATGAAAATACGCGGAGGGGTCGAAAATGGGTAAGTATTAGCGACGGCAAAAAAAACCCGTCGCAAAAAACATTTTTTTTGAGAGAGTGGCTCATTTGCGACGGAAACGTGGCTCATTTGCGACGGAAACGTGGCTCTTTTGCGACGGAAGTTTGCCGTCGCAAAAAAATATTATCCAAACGGCGTCGTTTTACTAGCTAATGGCTACTATTTGCGACGGTCTACAACCTACCGTCGCAAAAAGTGAAAATAAAATAACCCCCGCCCCTCTTCTACCTGTTCCGCTCGATCCTTCATCCCAAATCCCTAACTTCATTCCCAAATTTCTCAAACGGGCTACGGTTAGTGGTGCTCCGACAGCAAGCAACAGCAAGTGGTCTTGGCGGTGGCGATGTGTTCCGGCGACGACTCTCTCTCTCTCTCTGCGTATGCTCTCTCTCTCTCTCGGTCTCCGTATATATATATAGATGAATCTGTATAAATCTGTCCATATATATAGATAAATCTGTATATTATTCTGTCCATATATCTGTATATATATAAATCTGTATATAAATCGGTCCATATATATAAATCAGTTAAATCTGTATATATATAAATCTGTATATGTAAATCTGTATTTATAAATCTGTCCATATATAAATTTATATATAAATCTGTCCATTTATATAAATCTGTATATATATCTGTATATAAATCTGTATAAAAAAATGTCCTGTTGGTTTAAACCCAGGCTCTTAGGCCAACAAACTTTTAAAATTAATTTAGTGTTAAGGATGTAATAAAGACTGGGTAGGCTCAAATTTAGAGTGGCTTCCTTGTGGCCTCAACCCCACAAATCCTCTCCAAAATATCTGGGCTCAACTTGATATACACTGTTTCTGCCATTTAATTAATGCCTAAGGTCATTGCTTCACCTTAAATGAGTAGTGAAGCATAAGGCATTATAACAACTTACGATTCCCACATCACTTCTTTTTTTCTTTTTCTTTTTTCTCTTTTCACATGTTCACTTTATCAGTTTTTTGGTATTTTATATTATACTAGTAGTGGTGCACATGCGAAGCACCCTTTTTCTTTTTTTTCACATTCATTGAATATTACCAATTTAAGATACAAAATTTTTACAAATTGTCACTCACGGACACACAACACGAGCTAGACACGCCGACACGATAATTTTCAAAAAATACAAGACACGACACATAAGAGACACACATAGAATATATAGTTTATATATTTAATTTAAACCTTAAATAGGATTTAATTAATTTTTTATTACTTTTTTTCAATCTAAAAAAAATAGGAGTTAATCCTAAATAGGAATTTTAGACATTTCGTTTAGTTTAATAACTAGTTTTTATTTATATTTTTTTTGTCGGGTTTAGTTGACGAAAATAGGTAAATGGTATAAATTGAAAACTAATCAAAATATTAGGGTTTATTTTTATTTTCACTTATTTATTCTGTTTATTACGTTTCTTCTCTTTTTTTTTGTATTTTTGACGTTTAATATGACAATTTATTTAGTTGCGAGAGGAATGCTATCATTTACTTGGTTTATGAGGTATTATATTTAGAGTTACTTTGGTGAGATATTTTTGTGGATGTGTACAGATGATGGATACGAGTTGGATTGATTTGCCAAATAGGATGTCGAGTGAATACATTAATGGGATTGATGCATTCCTTGTGTTTGCCTACACCAATAGGGTTGAAGGTTCGATGATCAGTTGTCCGTGTAGGAAGTGTGAGAATCGATACTATTTTGTACGAGATGGTGTACGGGAGCATATGATTTTGAATGGTTTTTTTTTAAAAATACAAACATTGGATTAATCATGGGGAATCTTACATATCTCTGCATGGTAATCGAGAGAATGAAACATTAGCTAATTTAGACATTGGAGATGATATGATTGGAATGATACAAGGGGCTATGGGAAATCCACATGCCGATACAAGTGTTGAGGGTGATGAACCACAGGGGCCTGATCCCCATGCATCTGAACCCCAGCTCGGTCCAAATGTAGAGACTGCAAAGTATTTCAAACTTCTTCAAGATGCACAAAGTGAATTGTATCCGGGTTGTCAGAAGTTCACATCTTTGTCATTCATTGTTCGACTTCTACATTTGAACGTGCTTAATCAAGGATGACAAGTCTGTTGACATGTTGCTTGAGTTATTGAATGAGGCGTTCCCGTTAGGTGTGAAACTCCCGGACTCATATTATAAAGCTCAAAAGGTCACAACAGATTTGGGCTTCACGTATGAGACGTGGGATGCATGTCCCAACAGTTGCATGTTGTTTCGAAACGAGGACGCCAATCTTGATAAATGTGTCATATGCAACAGTTGTAGATGGAAATCAAATGGTGATGGTGGTTCAAATGGTCCTAACACAGGTGGCAAACAAATAGCTGCAAAACAGATGAGGTATTTTCCTTTAAAGTCAAGGTTGCAGAGGTTGTTTATGTCATCTAAGACGGCCAAGTTAATGAGATGGCATGCAGAGGAACGAACTGATGATGGTGTCTTCAGGCATCCTGCTGACTCCCTTGCATGGAAAGATTTTGACCGTCGGAATATTGACTTTAGTAATGATTGCCGAAGTGTAAGGCTTGGCTTAGCATCTGATGGTTTTAACCCATTCAGGACGATGAACATAGTTCATAGCACTTGGCCTGTTGTGCTCATTCCATACAACTTGCCGCCATGGATGTGCATGAAGCAACCATTTCTAATTTTATCCGTGCTTATTGACGGCCCAAAAGGACCTGGTGACAAGATTGATGTGTATATGCAACCGTTGATTGAGGAGTTGAAAGAACTATGGAATGAGGGTGTGTCAACATTTGATGCATCAACAAATCAAATGTTTCAAATGCATGACTTTATCAGGACAATTAGTGATTTTCCCGCACGCAAACTTGTCGATGGAGCACTAAAGGCGAATATGCATGTCCTTGTTGCAATAAGGAAACTACATCGTGTTGGTTGAAGCATAGTAGGAAACAATCATACTTGGGTCATCGCAGATTTTTACCTACTGGCCATAAATTTCGGAAGGATAAAGTATCATTTGATGGTAGTCGGGAAGTCAGACTCAAACCAAAATTGTTGTCTGGAACTGAGATGTTGCTACAATTAGAATCTGAGGGTATTTTAACCCAATACAATAGGGATGACCTTAAGGAGAGGCATAGGAGACAGGTAGAGAAGGAGAAAGTTGGACATCGCATCCATAGTTGGAAGAAAAAGAGTATCTTTTATGAATTGCCATATTGGGAGCACAATCTAATAAGACACAACCTCGATGTGATGCATATAGAGAAGAATGTTTGTGACAATGTGTTGTGGACAATATTAGGGGTTGCAGGAAAATCGAAGGATGGTGTTAATGCTCGGCGTGATTTACAAGATATGAATATTAGAAAACCCTTACATTTGCAGTTAAGAGGGTCGAATAAAGCCTATTTACCACTAGCACAATTCACGATGACCAAGGATGAGAAAGATTTGTTCTTGAAAGTGTTGAAGGAAGTAAGAGTTCCCGACGGGTATTCATCCAATATATCACGTCGTGTGCGCTTACATGATAGAAGCATTGGGGGTCTTAAGAGCCACGATAGTCATATTTTGATGCAACAACTTATTCCATTGGCTATTCGCAGATCGTTACCGAAGAATGTAATTGAACCCTTGATTGAATTGAGCAATTTCTTTAGACAATTATGTTCGAAAGTGAATCGTGCGACGGATTTGCAATATATTAAAGATTGTATCGCTGTAACACTTTGTCATCTAGAGAAAATATTTCCTCCGAGTTTTTTTGATATAATGGAGCACTTGCCTATACATCTAGCTGATGAAGCCTTATTGGGTGGAGCGATTCAGTTTCGATGGATGTATCCAATTGAGAGGTATCTTCTTACTTTGAAGCAATACGTGCGTAATAGAGCTCGTCCTGAAGGATCAATTGCTAAAGGATATCTTATGGAAGAATGCATGAATTTTTGTGCACAATATCTCAGTGATGTGGAAACCAAATCTAGTCAACCCGTGAGGAACTATAGTGGTGCTGATAATTTGGGTCATGCTACTGGTGAAAACACAAGCTTTTATCTTGATAATACTTCTTGGGTACAAGCTCATCGGTACATCTTATGCAATACAAGCGCGGTTCAACCATTCATAAAGTAGGTTAAGTCACTCACTAAATATTTTATTATGCTTTATTGAATTTTCAACTAAATTTTTGGTATGGCTAAAATTTCAATCTACACAGCAAACACCTTGAAGTACTTAAGCTCAAAATGCCTCGTGTCGACGATCATCAACTTCGGCGTGAACATTTTGAAACTTTTCACATTTGGTTCAAGGAACATGTATGTATTTAACTCTATAGATTCTAGTTACTTAAATCAATCTACATTTTAAATTTTACATTTTTGTGTTAAATAGGTCCAAACTTTGCGAAGGACTACTGATGTCATACTTTCTGAAGAGATTATTCTATTGGCAAATGGTCCTCATAACCTGGCAAGGAGGTTCAACGGGTATATACTGAATGGGTTTCGGTATCGAGTAAAAGCCATGGATGATCGTCGAGCCACACAAAATTGTGGTGTAGCTTTGAAGGCAGATACCATGAGTTATGCTAGTCGAAAAGACAAGAATCCTCGTCTGGGGTCTGTGTACTATTATGGACAATTGACAGATATTGTTGAGATTCGATATTCCAATGAGAAGAAACATGTGTTGTTTAAGTGTGATTGGATTGACAACATTCACGGAAAGAAAGAAGATGTCTTCAATTTCACGTTGGTGAACTTCAATCATTTGTTGTACCGAGATGATCGAATTACCAATGAACCTTTCATCTTGGCGTCCCAAGCAGAGCAAGTTTGGTATGTTGCAGACCCGTTACAACCAGACTGGCAAGTCGTGGTGAAGATGTCTCAAAGAGGTTTATTTGATATGAGTTCGACTGATCCACAAATCGAGCCATACATGAGCCAACAATTGGAAGAAAATATAATGCTTCGTGATGAAGAAGTTGGTTGGGTGAGGGAAGCCGCAGAAGGGGAAACAGTTGATGTTCAAATAGGCTGATATGTAATCAACATTAGTAATTCAATTAAGGCCAAGGTTGTAGTTAATCAGCAATTTCTTAATTTACTTTGTCTTTGTAATTGTATTAGTTCAATTCATGTCATATTATAGTTGATGACAAACCATTGTCTATGTTTCTAATGTCAATTAATGTTATATTGCTTGCAGATTATTATGGGAAGGAAGAGGAAGCCTGATCATCCCCTACGATGATGTCCGATGTGCTACATAACAGACATCAAGAGCACCACCATCGAGAGGCATCACATCGGCCAAGATCGGAGGGGCCATTAGTGCCACCACCATCCGAGGGCCATTACCACCAGATCGACCTCCATCGGTGGCACCACAAAGCCTACCATGTACTCAAATTTCCACGCCTACCATCGGTCGTCCACCATCGTGGCACCACAGCAGCTATCATCATCAGCTTATGAGCCATCCGCAGGTATATAAATTTGCTTTGATTTGCATGTAAATTATTTACACATACATTTATTTATGCTCATTATATATAACTTGTTTATTCTCATTGTATTTTGCAGACCCTTGACTTCTTCATGACCACATCAGGTTTATTTGATATGATTTGTATTCACATTATTTAAATTTGCATTTGGTTGTTACCATTGCATATTGTTTATTATTATTGTATATCGCAGGTCATGTTAGTTCTTCATCAACCTCGACTAGGCGTGGTAGAGGATGTGCCAAGGGCATTAAAGAGTGGGGTACTGGTAAAAAGTCGACATACAATTTGATGGAAATTCTCGCCTAATAGGGATAACGTGGCCAAGTTAACTACTCAACTTGGCATTATTGTCCGGAATGGTAACATTGTTCCTCTTACTTTTGTTGACTGGAACAGTGTGCCTGATGATATTGTTGATGCTATCTGGAAGGATGTGAAGGTAAAAGTATATTTTTGTCCACAAATTCGAATTCCAAATTTGTGTTATACTTAGCCTTAAACTTTGTGTTTTATAGGACAATTTGAATATATGTCCAGAGGAGTACAAGCCAATCTGCATGAAAAACTGCAACAGCATATGGAAGGATCACAAGAACAAGCTTAAGGCTAAGTATTTCAAGCCTAGAAGCTCCGATCCTAATCTGAAGGATGATGTTCCTATGAATGTTGTGCCAAGCCAGTGGGAACAACTTGTGGAGTATTGGCGTACTTCCGATGCTGAGGTATACAATTACGTTATATTTATGATATGTAAACATACAAATCATATTTACATACTTACATTTGTTGAACTTGTTATAGAAAATTGCAAGTAGGAACGCTAAAAATCGGCGAGCTCACGGCATAGCTCATACCACAGGGCGTACTACTTTCTCTCAGATACGGCATGAGGTTTACATTTTATTGTTTTATTTTTGTATATAAATAAACATTGTATATTTGCAAATTATTTGGATTCTAATTTTCATATTTCTAAAAAATTTAGATGACCCGATGAGAGTCTCTTGATAAGATGAATGTTTGGCTTATGACACGTAGAGTAGATGACCCAGAGGTTATCCAGACCTTGGTAGTTTCCAAACACCTTTGATTGTATTTAAAGTTTATTTTTTGTGTGTCAACCATCTTAATTTGGCGTATACTTGTGTGTCTTATTCAATACAGGATGAGTTTAATCATCAACTCTCTATGCTACCTGAGGATGGTCGGACTATGGAGGCTAAGAATGCCATTTTCCATGAGTTGATAGGTTATGACAGACATGGATATTGTCGCTTTATCTGGAGAATCGTTCCTCGGAGAGTGGTGTATAAAGATGGTGCTAGGCCATCACGTCAACACCCGACCATCGACTATTGATCGAGATCACGCGAGTTCGTCTTGAGCTAAGGGATGAGTTGAGGAGGAGATTCGGCGAGTTCTCTACGATTCTGCAGCAGATGAGAGCTGAGATGATGGCCCTTGTGTCACAGGGGGCGAGTGTGGATCCCAACAGACAGGTTCCATATAAACATCACAATTGTTTGATAGTTCAATTTTCACTCAAGCTTATGTATGAAATTCGAATATGATTAACACATTATGCACTGACTAACATAGGTTCCTGATGCATCGAGTGGCCACCGGGCATTTAGGGAATCTGCAGAAGACGAGAATCCATATACACCACCACCAGAAGATCAGGTATAAAATGTATCTTTGCATTCTAAGCTAAAATGTATCTTTGCATTCTTTACATTCTAAGTTAAGAGACTTGTGGGAGAAGACGAGAGACTTGTGGGAGAAGACGGGGCTCGAATTGGGTTCCCGGTTTGGGAGTTAAAGTCGGATTTCACATTAGGCAAACTACTTCTTTAAGAAACTTCAATTCGAGGCGTTAACGCCCCAAAATCACCAAACGGCGTCGGTTTAGCACGAAACTTGGCACACACGACCGCCTAGGCACGAGAGACTTGTAAGAGAAGACGGGGCTCGAATTGGGTTCCCGGTTTGGGAGTTAGAGTCGGATTTCACTTTAGGCAAACTACTTCTTTAAGAAACTTCAATTCGAGGCGTTAACGCCCCAAAATCACCAAACGGCGTCGGTTTACAACGAAACTTGGCACACACGACCGCCTAGGCACGAGAGACTTGTGGGAGAAGACGAGGCTCGAATCGGGTTCCCGGTTTGGGAGTTAGAGCCAGATTTCACTTTAGGCAAACTACTTCCTTAAGAAACTTGAATTCGAGGAGTTAACGTCCCAAAATCACCAAACGGCGTCGGTTTAGCACGAAACTTGGCACACACGACCACCTAGGCACGAGAGACTTGTGGGAGAAGACGGGGCTCGAATTGGGTTCCCGGTTTGGGAGTTAGAGTCGGATTTCACTTTAGGCAAACTACTTCTTTAAGAAACTTCAATTCGAGGCGTTAACGCCCCAAAATCACCAAACGGCGTTGGTTTAGCACAAAACTTAGCACACACGACCGCCTAGGCACGAGAGACTTGTGGGAGAAGACGGGGCTCGAATCGGGTTCCCAGTTTGGGAGTTAGAGCCGGATTTCACTTTAGGCAAACTATTTTTTTAAGAAACTTGAATTCGAGTGCGCCCAAAATCCTGCAGCGTCGGTTTAGCACGAAACTTGGCACACACGACCGCCTAGGCATGAGAGACTTGTGGGAGAAGATGGGGCTCGAATCGGGTTCCCGGTTTGGGAGTTAGAGTCGAATTTCACTTTAGGCAAACTACTTCTTTAAGAAACTTCAATTCGAGGCGTTAACGCCCCAAAATCCTGCAGGCGTCGGTTTAGCAGGAAACTTGGCACACACGACCGCCTAGGCACGAGAGACTTGTGGGAGAAGACGGGGCTCGAATCGGGTTCCCGGTTTGGGAGTTAGAGCCGGATTTCACTTTAGGCAAACTACTTCCTTAAGAAACTTGAATTCGAGGAGTTAATGCCCCAAAATCACCAAACGGCGTCGGTTTAGCACGAAACTTGGCACACACGACCGCCTAGGCATGAGAGACTTGTGGGAGAAGACGGGGCTCGAATCGGGTTCCCGGTTTGGGAGTTAGAGCCGGATTTCACTTTAGGCAAACTAGGTCCTTAAGAAACTTGAATTGAGGAGTTAACGTCCAAAATCACCAAAGCGTCGGTTTAGCCTGAAACTTGGCACACGACCGCCTAGGCACGAAGACTTGTGGGAGAAGACGGGGCTCGAATCGGGTTCCCGGTTTGGGAGTTAGAGCCGGATTTCACTTTAGGCAAACTACTTCCTTAAGAAACTTGAATTCGAGGAGTTAACGCCCCAAAATCACCAAATGGCGTCGGTTTAGCACGAAACTTGGCACACACGACCGCCTAGGCACGAGAGACTTGTGGGAGAAGACGGGGCTCGAATTGGGTTCCCGGTTTGGGAGTTAGAGCCGGATTTCACTTTAGGCAAACTACTTCCTTAAGAAACTTGAATTCGAGGAGTTAATGCCCCAAAATCACCAAACGGCGTCGGTTTAGCACGAAACTTGGCACACACGACCGCCTAGGCATGAGAGACTTGTGGGAGAAGACGGGGCTCGAATCGGATTCCCGGTTTGGGAGTTAGACCCGAATTTTTGTGCAGTCAAAATTATTTACTAAACAATCTTTCTAATTATATAGTAGTCAATTTTTTTTTATATTTTTCTATAATTAAAATATTAACACCATTATATGGTTTTTAATTATGTTTATCTTGTTTTTTTCAGATATTTCCTGAGTAGCAGTTGGCTTCTTACGGAATGCAAAGATATCAAGATTATGACCAGTTTTTGTTTTTGTAACCCACGAACGAATGAAGACGAAAACTTTTAGTTTTGATTTTGATTTATGTTATTTAAATTTGTGAGCAACATTATGTATGTATTATGGGATGTTATGTAGTGGCATAATTTTTATTGTTATGAATTTTTATTTATGTATTGTTATGAATGGAACAATATTATTAATTTTCATTATTTGTCAACTTTTGTTTATGTATGTATTTATATTATTCTGTAATTTTTGGATTTTTTTATAGTTATTTTTTATTTAATACAGGTTATTTTAATTTTTTAAATAATTTTTCAGCAGGTTTTTTTTTTTTTTTTTTGAGACGGGATAAGAACCCGTCGCAAAAACCAAATATAGGCTTTTGCGACGGCACCAAATATAGTTGCAAAAGCTGTGCCATTTGAATGTAGAAGACACCTTTAGCGACGATAACCTTTGCCGTCGCCAATACTTATATAATGTCAGAGTTTTAGCGACGGGATGGTTGCCGTCTCAAAACCTCACTTTTAGCGACGGTAAATACGTGCCGTCGCGAAAACTGATATTTTTCCATTTATTGGCGACGGGAAAAATGCCGTCGCAAAAAAGAGACCTTACCGTCGCAGAAACTAATGGCGACGGTACGTACCGTCGCTAAAACTCTTTTGCAACCCCCTTTGTCGCGACCCCTCGTTACCGTCGCAAAAGGCATTAGCGACGGGGTCCGGGAACATTTGCGACGGCTTGGTACCGTCGCAAAAAACGCCTTTTTTTGTAGTGTCTACTCATTCCTAAAGTGTTCTAGTTTAGTCATTCCGAACAACTCTATCCTAGCTTGACCTTGTTCGAATTCAAGGGAGTTGTAGTTTGGATTTTACCTCCCAAAGATAGCACCACAACCTCCCTATGATTGTGATTATGTAGCTAATTATGAACAAAGTTTGCTAAAGCTTATCCAGCTTTATCCAAGAATAATTTCTCATTCAAAAAATAATTATTAATTGTAATGAGTTGTATTTTATGTATATTTCAAAAAATAAAAACACAACCAAAAGGCCAAACTTTATAATTGACTACAGTGGCAGGTTACTAGGATTAGATCAAATGCAAGGAGAGACATAGCTTTGCTAATGCAAAAACATAACTTGGAATATCTTCCAACTACTCATTAACTAAGTAATTTTGGTTCTATATCAATTGATAATATTCACCACTTAGGAGTGTTAAAAAATGTCAAGTGTTATAACAGTTATGTAATTTATGTCTACCTATTATTATTATAAATAGTTGTGTGTAATGGGGAGAACCTTATGTTTTGATTCAATAATATTTTAGCAGCTTTTTTCTCTCTTTCTCTCATTCTTCTTCTTCTTCTATACATTCAACATGGTATCAAAGCCACATTTTCTTCCTTGAAGATATTTTTGCTCTTTTCATCTTTTTTTCGTAACTTTTTGTATTTTTCTTCTGTCATAGCCTTAACAAAAACTCTCATCCTGATCGGCTAAGGCTTCTCAACATGCCTTTGATTTTTGTTTTATTTTTTAGTCATTCATCGATTGTTTTTCCATTTTTTTCTTTATTTTTTTGGAAAAAATGGTGATTTTTTGGAAACTCTCACTACAAGTTGCACTTTTGGTGACTAAAAAAAAATTTAGTTGTCAAAAGTTGTGGAAAAGGCGACCAAAAATTATATTAGTCAGCAAAAGTATAATATTTAGCTACTAATTTTTTTTAGTCGGGGTATATTGATTATTGGAGATTAAAAAAAAATTGGTCGCTAAAAATGCCAAAATTGGTGACTAAACAATGTTTTAGTCGCTGTATAGCTAGTTTTAGCTACTAAAATTTTTTAGTCGCCGAATGAAAAATAAAAATTTACTTTTGCATCTTTTGGTCGCCAAAAATTTATTTTTAGCAACTAAAAAAATATTTTAGTTGCCGTGTAATTAGTTTTGGCTACTAAAATTATTTAGTCACCGAATAAAAAACAAAAGTTTACTTTTTATCTTTAGCGATCAAAAGTTTAATTGCCAAAAATATATTTTTAGCGATTCAAAAAATTTTAATCATCAAAAAACTAAAATATTTGGAGAGAGACATTTCAAATCATTGCCCTAAACAAATCATTGCCCCAAACGAACAGAACCTCCTGTCACCATTCTTTATAGTGATCCAAGGGGTCTTAAGAGCATCTCCAACGGTTACTCAGATTTTTCACCAAATCTGAGTAAAAAATGACCCATTTTACCAAATTTGATACCACTCACTCCAACGGTGCATCAAATCCCGTATCAAATCCCGTAGGTCAACTAGTTGGTCGACCGGTGGGTCGACCGGTTGGTCGATCTGTAAGCGTAAATATTTTTTCAAATGATGTAAAATGATGAAAACCCACCAATTGTTTCACATGATGAAACCATCCATTGTTTAAACAATTGTTCCTCAGCACTTGTTTCTTTAAACAAGTATTTCTTTAAACAATTCATAAAAAGCAATCACATGAATCCACGATAACAGACAGCTTTCATTCTCAGATGCCCACCAATTGTTTCAAATGATGAAACCACCCATTGTTTAAACAATTGTTCCTCAGCACTTGTTTCTTTAAACTAGTGTTTCTTTAAACAATTCATAAAAAGCAATCAAATGAATCCACGATAATAGACAGCTTTCATTCTCAGATGCCAAGGTCGATCGGTTGGTTGACCGGCCGGTCAACCGGCAAGGCAAATTTTATTTTATTTTTTTTAACCTGTTTGAACTTTTTTTGACCGGTTTGAACTTACTTATTTTAAAGGAAACCGGTCGACCGGTTGGTCAACCGGCCGGACAACCGGCTGGTTGACCGGTGTACCTCTCTCAACGGTCAGTAACAGTGATTTGGTAAAATCTGTGTCTTGGTCTCAGTTTGATGTTTTGTTTGCTGAATTCTCATTTTGGTATGACTTTGGTGCAACCGTTGGAGCATGAAAAAGTGGGTTTTTCATCAAAATTTAAATCTGATGCTGGGTTTGGTTCACCGTTGGAGATGGTCTAACCTGGCAATATTTCAAATCTTAGTACATTTAGCTCTTAATATATATGTACACCCCAAACTCAAACCACCAAATGCCACCAAGAAAAAGGGTGTATAAGATAAAGGAAAAAAAAAAAAAAACCGAATGAATGTCAAGATCTTGAAGAATTTATACCCTTCCAGGACACAATTAGAACAAGGTTGTGAAATTAGTATGCATTGGGTGAGGAGGGGTGAGATCAGGGATTCAAATTCTTATTGACTGTAGATAGCAGCCACATGAGGGTAATTGATCATAGGTATAGTGTTTTTCACCCCAAATGCACTTTATGGCCCTTGGAGTTGGCCCTTTTCAGATGCGAACCAATTTGTTCATTGGGCTTTGATGATGAAGAACAAATCTGAAAATGAAAAAAATTGGACAAAATTCATTTTATCATCTTATGGTATGACTTAATAACACTTTACATCTATGTCTTTTAAAAATAGTCACATACCTTTCATGTAATTTTGGACTAAATTGCTACAGTTACATTTTCCGTCCAAACTAATGAAGAGTGTGTCTCACATGCCTTTTTTGAGAATAGGTAGGGAAAAAAACACTAATCAAAGTTAAATTTCAATGTGATAAGACGAAATTAAAATATTTTTTAAAATCTAAATTTCTTATTTAATAACATTTTAAATTAAACATACATATCATATATATAATTAAATTAACCTAAATCGCTTAATTTATTATTATAAAAATTAATCATCAAACTACCTTAATCTAATTTTTTATTTTTAACCCAATTTTTTATTTAAAAATATTTTAAAATAAACATAATATATATATAACAAATTAAATCATAAAAGTATCTTAATCTAATTTTTAATGTTTCACTCAATTTTTTATTTAATAACATTTTAAAATAAACATAAATATACATATATATAACAAATTAAATCATCAAAGTATCTTAATCTAATTTTTAATTTGTAACTTAATTTATTATTCAATAACATTTTAAATTAAACATGTACCTATATAAATATTCAACAAATTAAATTATAAATGAATTAAAATTAAAATTAAGTTTATTAAAAAATATTTAGGAAATTTTAGTTTCTTAAATTAGTTTTGTGTTATATTTTTAATTTTTTTTGCTATTTATGGAGGTAAATTTATTTATTTATATTTACAAAGAAAGTTTAAAATAGAAGAAGAATATATAAAGGGTATAATTTTCTTTTTATTATTAACATTAAGAGCAATGTTATAGACCACTAATTTGTTATCACTAATTCCACCACTAGTGATGTGGCAATTAAAAAAAAAAAAGCATAATCATATTTTGACAGTAAGTGAGACCTACTGTTACATCATTAAAACTACCACTAATTAATGATTTAAAGTATTTCTCTAACATTAACGATGATAATATTACATTTTACTTCAAAACTACCCAAAAAAAGGTATATCGCCATTTTAAATATTGACCCAGACCACAAGTAAAATGGATTTTGCTCAAAAGAATTTGAAGGTGGAGATTTCAAGATCCCTTTCAAAGGCTTATTGGACAGCGTCCCATCACCTGCAGCTGCAGTGGCTTCTTTGCCCTCGTCCTCAACACCAACATCAGCATTATTGACTGGCTGATTGGTACGAGGCTTTTGACTAGCGCATTAAGATTACTATTAATTTCTAACTTATAACAAATTGTACCAACTCATACACCTTATTTGTTTTTACCTTTTTAAAAAACACTTTTTAAAAAATTATATTTTTTTATTTTTTATATTTTTTTTTATTTGTACTGAATTTTTTTAATGTTTTAAGTAATTTTTTTACTTTTTAGGCACACCTAAAATAAATACACCTAAAAAATAAAAAAAAACTTATAAATTTTTTTTTTAAAAATTCACTAAACACCAAAAATATAAAAAAATACAATAATTCAGTACGTTTTTATGTATTTATTAATTTTTTAAAATATTTTTCACAAATTTTTTACTTTTTAGATATATCTAACTAAGGTGCATTTAAAAAAGTAAAAAAATGTTTAAAATTTAAAAAATATTCACTAAAAACAAAAAAAAAAACACGAAAATCAAAAAAGTCAGTTTTCAAAAAACTTAATCTAAGAAACTCAAACCAAACACACTGATTATAATTGAGAGTCTCAATTGGAACCGTCTTTCGAGGATGAGACATAGTGGGTGTTTGGAAAGTGGTTTTTTTTTTTTTTTTTTTTTTTTTTAGGTTTTTTAGTTATAAGATATTATTGGAGAATTTTTTTT
Source organism: Camellia lanceoleosa (assembly GCA_025200525.1). Classification (NCBI taxonomy): domain Eukaryota; kingdom Viridiplantae; phylum Streptophyta; class Magnoliopsida; order Ericales; family Theaceae; genus Camellia; species Camellia lanceoleosa. The sequence continues at coordinate 43,681,115 of CM045765.1, forward strand.
TGTGTTTAAGAAGATAGTTAGATTTTTTTTGTGGTTAGATGTGATATTTATAAGAAAAAAAAATGATTATAGGATTTGATGTGATATTTTGTTTAAATTTATTTTTTTTAATTTTATAAAATATTTGTCTTGTAGTGAAAAAAAATAAAAAAATAAAAAATCCCAAAACCAAATTCCCAAACACCGTCATAATTTTAGACATAGTTATTGTTCTTTCTCTTTTTGTCTCATCGCATCTTTATTAGTAAGTAATTCTAATCCTCCTCTTCTATAAAATGATTTGTTTTTCAAAATTTTCGAATCAACATGGCTTTTAGGCCACGTTTAAAAATATATTATTTTAATAATTTTTTAATTTTTTTATAAAAAGATATTTAAAAAAATAGAAAAAGTGATATGACAATTTATAATGACATTTTAACTTTTTTACTTTTTGACTAAAATATATAATTGACAAACAAGACTTTAGTTATTTAAATTTTCTGAATAAGATTGCTGAAGCAACATGGGATCATGTACAAGTGGCTGGGTAAATCAGTCTACGAATTGTTTTTCAAGAGGAATTTATACATACAATATCAAAATAGAGGTAGGTTGCCTTCAATCCACTAGAGGCCGTTGTTTAGACCCCTTAATGGATTTTATTTCAATGGTCGGAACTGTTTATTTTGTCAGACATTTCTTATATATTTTTCATCAAAACATTAAGTTGATTCGATAATTATTTCTTATTTAATTTATCGCATTTGTCACCAAAAAATGAATGACAATTGTTTTTTTTTAAAAATAGACCATTCATTTTTTGGTGACAAATGTAATAAATTGAATATGATACGATTATCAAATCAATCTAATTTTTTTTGATAAAAATATAGACAAAGTACCTAACAAAATAAACGATTCAAATCATTAAAATGAGACCCACGATAGAGCTTATGGGACCCAAACAACGCCCTCCAGTCTAACAGATTTTGGACTGGAGGCAATCCATCTCCTTTCAAAATTGCTCATATTAAAATATCGACTTTAACAGTCAGATGGTCCTATTTGGTGTTAAGAGTGTTTAATGAAATTTCTATTTATAACTTGTGAAACATAAATAAGTTTAAAAAAAAAAAAAAAATTTTTATCTAAAAGATGCAACCAAAGTTTGAATGTAATAGTCAGAATTGTTGTGTACCTCTATCTGGGTTTGATGAACTATGCTTATATGCCCAAATGTAACCGTTGGAGGCGGTTGAGACTTGCTTGCCAATCCTCTTGTCCCACATTCGTGGGTTTCTAGGAGTGATTGGTCTATGTTTATTGGACCATGTATTGACCTAGTCTGGCTATTTGGATCTCCAATCTGTGCCCAAAAATTAGTTCGGATCATTCAGAATTAGTTCGGATCTCCAATGGTGGAGAAAGTTGTGCAGGGGAAAGGTGCAATTTCTTCGGCAAAGAGAGAGGAACAAATCCCAACTTCACGCCCCATTTTGGACGAAAGCTATTTTGAATGGATTTTAGACCTTAAACCCTCTCTTTCAAAACATTTTTGAAAATAAAGTTTTTACGATGTTCCGAGGCTCGTATTTTGTCAAATGTTGCGCTTTTCGGTAAACCGAGTAAGGACAAAGTGGAAATGAATGAAAGAGAGATGAAATCTTTGAAAAATCTTTCAAAACACCTTACTTAGGGGTTTGGAGTTGAAGAAAAGAGGAGAAGGGAAGAAATCGGTTGGGGTAAACGGGCATGAACCGTTCAGAGAGAGAGTCGAGCAGTCCTCGCCGAATCGGGCCTATTCATTTGGATACTTGGAATCAAGCTATGAGGCTACCACCTTTGGAAATCTTACTCCTGGGGCTTCATTTTGCACTCAAGAATCTCCTAAATTCAATTCCAGACGGAGGAGATATGGTTGATTGAAGTAGGGCATCACTCCGGTTGGGACCGAATCTGCGCGACTTCACGGAAATGAGCATAACTTTTTCCACAGGAGGAATTTTGATGCAAGGTTTGCGCCATTGGAAAGCTAACTTCCGGAGCTTCAATTTGGACACTTGAATGGCCATCATTGGACTTCCCAATCACCCACCGGCCACTTTTCTTCCCGGAAGCCTATTTTTCTTGCCTTGAAAGTAGCTGGCCGGCCAGAAAATCTAGCTGGCCGGCCACCCTTTTTGTGAAATGACCTTTTTGCCCCTTTAAACTAGCCGGCCATGCCCCCCTCCCCAAGGGTGTCCTAGATGTGAATTTTGTTTTCCACTACACCCATGTCCGAGGGTTTGGCCATTTTGGGGGAAAACTTGACTAGTTTTCCCCCCCCCCTTTTTTCCCTCCATTTTTCCACCAATTTTGCCTACATATACACCACCTCAGGTCTGGTTTTAGGGTTAGAAAAAATTGTTGGAGAGTCTTGTATACACATCTCTCTCCCTCTCTACTTCCAAGCTCAAAAACAACCAAGTTCCAACCCATTTCTTCATCACTACCAAGCACCACCACCACTACTCCATTTCCAGCATCTTGGGAGGCTTTCCAGCAGCTAAGAGGCAGAAAATTTGGTCCAAGAAGCAACCAAAGATTGGTCTACAAGGGTGAGTGTCACTTCCCCTCTCTTGAGCTCAATTTTTGTATCATTTTTCTACCCTATTTGCTTATTGTTTTGGGCTCCGACCCTAACTTAAAATAGGCTTATTTTGAGCCATTATACATTTTTGTTGAAGGGCTCAACTCTGTTTGAGACCCCCATCTTACACTTGTTTCAATACCCTCTTGTATGCCATTATTTTGCATGGTATTTTTAGCATGTGTGTAGTCTGTTTTTGAGCATGATATAAACTGTAGTTAGGCTCATTTTGAGCCCTTCTTCAATATTTAAGAAGGGCTCAACCTTGTTTGGGACCTCCATGTACCACTTACTTCATTACCCTTCTTTGGTCCCTATCTTTGCATGCTTTGTTAGCTCATATTTCTTCTGTTTTTAGGACATGATCAGAACTAAAAATGGCCATATTTTGACCCCCTTGTCATATTCTATTAAGGGTCTTTGGCTGTTTGGTGAATGTTTTGCATACTTCATGTTATAGCCCTTTGGTGGCCTTAATCTTGCATTGCATTTTGAGCATGTTTGCATACTGATTTGGAGGCTGTCATAAACTGTAAATGTTCATATTTTTAGTCCCTCTTAAGTGTTGTAGAAGGGTCTTTTTATGTTTGGGCTTTGCATCTACCACTTGCTTCATCGCCTCCCTTGCGGAGCCATTTTCGTATGTCATTTTAGCCCTATCTATGCTTGCTGTTGGACCATGCTTTGTACTGTAGAAATTCTTGTCTCGGGGCTTCCTTGCTTCTGTATTTTCATGTCATGTTCAAATTATGCATGCTTTGTATAGCTGTAAACCACTTCATGTAACTAGTTTTGCATTTCGGGAGAGATTCCATGCATCGGGTGTCATTTCGCCTTGTTTCGGGGCTGTTTTGCCCCACATTTTGCCACTGATTTTTTCATATTAGCATACCATATACCATGTCTTTGCCATGTCTCATTAGAGTGGCATTTCGGTGCCTGAGGGTCCGTTCTCGGTTTGCGTACACGCGTGCACGCATTTCGAGGTGTCTTGTTTTCATCTGATGGCCTCCTATGTGAGTGTGGCTGAGGCTCTCTCATGTTGGTGTAAGCCCATTATTGCATTGCGTATGCCATTTCACCCATAGCATTGTGTATGCCCGGTTGTGTATTACCTCGTGTAGCGTGTACGCCATTCCATAACATTGTGTATGTTAGGATTGTATATTAGTTGCATTTCATGCATGTCATACATATCGCATCGTGTTCGGGATAGGAGTTACCCCGGGCACGGGAAACGAGGCGCGTTTCGTACTCCTAGTAACGGAATGTGTCTCAATTCCCAAGTCACCGACGCTCCGGATTATCCGTGATGGAGTTAGGTTTTGTTGTAGCATTCATATGCATTCATCCTATATTGAGTTGTGCAATTCGGCTCCTCGGCCATCATGCATCGATATGCGTGATTGGTGGCACGAGGATCGAGGCATGCATATATTTGTGAAATACATTGCTATGCCCCTTTCCTGCTCTCTGTTGCAGCAAAATCAAGAATCAACAAATTTTCGGGACTTGGCATGCATTTCAAGAATCATTGCAAAACAGAGACTAATTGGGGCATTCCAGTGGATTTCCTCGCAAAGCAGCCCAAACATGCATCATTCCATCATCCGGAGCAGAATCAAGGCAGTCCTTGGCTTGCATTGCCAGTTTTATTATTTTCTTAGTTAATTTGTAAATTAATTAGGAATTTGCACATTATTTGGACTGTATTATTTGGACTGTACTATTCTTTCATTCAGGACTGTATATTTATTCGGACCCTCTGCGCGAGGGCAAAATTGTAATAAGTGTGGGTGAGTGTGATGTATGTCTTCCAACCCCACGTCTTTCTTTCCTTTTATTTACCTGCTTACGATGGTTAGATATAGGGCATATTTCAATTAGCATACAGTATGACAGCATGTTTGCATCATTCATCTGTTTTGCACACGCCGAGCTCAGCGCATCATACAAACTGCATTTGTATTTCAATTCCAAGGTGAGTACTTGATAGCTGTTGCATCTCATATGCCATGTTTAGAATAGCCGAGCCTGCTTTAGTTTGTATTTTTGCATGTTTTGCATTAGGCATTTTCTGTATACTTAGGAACCATGCATGGATTTCTAATGAGCTTCTGTTTTGGCTTGGAGTACTCGGTGAGTTTTATACTTTAGCATCCTTGCATGCGTGTGAGTGACTGCCATGAATAGCATGCTTACCATGAGGCTATGTGCTTATGTGATATAACTGCCTTGAATGCCTGTGGGTGGAGGTTGAGTTATTTGAAGTGGAACAAATCATTGACTGTTTGTTTTAAGCCTACTAGATAGTGGCAAAATCATGTTTTTCTAAGCTCACCCGAGGGTGGCAAATCTACGTCTTAGCCTATCTGCGGGTAGCACCATCAAACCATTTTCAAACAAAAAAACATGAAATGTTTCGTTCCGATTCAGGCGACTCAGTCTATACTTGTATGCTGTGCGCATCACATAGTAACCTAGGCTAATAACCGGAATAAGAACGCATAATGTTTTCAAAATCAGATATCATGGTTAGTAGAGGGCCGGTCTTTGACCGGGCGAGCGGGGGTGCTCACGAAGTGACCTTCCCTAATCGTACCCAAGTTCCCGAGCCGAGGCAACTCTGGTGATGACGGACACGTGGCCTTTGGCACCGAGTCAGGGTTTCCTAAATTTTCCATTAAAAAAATATTTAGGTGGCGACTCTGTATCTGGCAAAGCAGTCCATGTTTGGCACTTCTTTCAAAAAATCTGTTTTCTCAAAACGATTTGCCGGATTTGGACTCTTTGGTTCAAGATTAAGAACCGTGACATTTGAGTCCTTGAACTGTAGTGACCCCAATATGAATGGAACGGGACTTAACCCTCCGGGCGTTGAGGGGCGTCTCTGATTTCTGGCGACTCTGGCGGGATTTAGAGAACTTAACTCGAACTCATGATATCTGGTTTTGACTACACTTGTGTGTTTCCTTGCATTGCATTTGCATTGGTGCGCCTAGGACACCGTGTTTGCCATCTGCTATTCTGGCGGTTTGGGAGGCTTGTCTTGTCAAGGCATGTCCATAAGGCCGATTCTGCTCTGCAAGATGGGAACACAAACCTCGGTTTCTGGGGCACCCTTTTGACCATTCGACCTAGTGCATATTCGATCCATAGTGACCATTCCAAACTAGGGCGGGTTGCTTACCCGTTTATAGGTTGTTTGAAACCGTTGCGTGCGTAGTGAAACCCTAGCTCGACAAAATAGGGCAGGAAACCCTACCCCAACATAGGGTGTTTTGGCTCTCACTTGCGCTATGTGCTTTTAGAGTGCGTCTCTCTGAGAATGCATGTATCGGTTTACAAGTCTGGGCATCGAACTGCGGGCATTACTATCAAGATTTGGGAGTCACTTTACTGTGGGTATCGGACTCAAATTTGAGGTGAATTTTGGGGAAGCGAAGAGGGGGCCTGATCATCTGCTACACTCGTATCTGTTTTGGTGAAGTTGAGTCTTTGAGGTTTTCTCTTTTGTTAGGTAGTCTTGGAACCATAGCCCGAAGGCTCCGATATCCCCGAGGTTCATCGAACTTGTGCTAATAGACTTTGTCGGTCGAAGTTGATTCAAGGGCAATCGATGCGGGGTAAAGGGCGGTCGAGCACAAATCACCGATTCAAGATTACGGATCGAGGCCCTTATCTACCCCACCAGTGAACAGTCAGGCTAAGGTCTCAGTTTCTACTACAGGGATAGATACCAGTCAGTTAGATGGATCAACAGAATACGTCAGGGGTGGAGGCAATGATGTGTCAGATGTAGGAAACTATGAAACTCATGTAGCAAGACGTTGTCATGGCGAAATTCTCCAAGCGGCGAGCTACAATCATGGCTCGACAAGCGAGCTCATCACCGGTACCTTGACAAAGCGGCGCGTCCGCTTCACAACAAGTTCCTTCTCCAGTAGGAGCTCCAGCACCTGGGGAGACGCCAAATGTCCAGGAAGGTACGAACATTCCGGTAGGGCCGGCTCCGCCCCCAATTTTACCCCAACTATCCAAAACACCTACCAATCTACCGGACTCTCCCTCTGAGTTCGGGATCGACCCCACAGCGTTGAAGTTGAGCAAGCTTGAAAAGTTGTTCAAGAAATCCCAAGGGGTAAAGTCCATCCCGAACATTGAGGACGGGTACACCGGCCTTGTTGTGACAACTGGAGACGGGTTCAAGATGCCTCACATCAACCGTTTTGATGGGTCAAGAGATCCCATGGTCCACCTGAGTTTGTTTTCAGATGTTCTGCGCCCGATGGGCTTGACAAGATTACAAAAGCTTTCCCTTTTTGGTAGGACCCTGTCGGGTATTGCGGCCATTTGGTACGCCAAATTGGAGGATTCAGTGAAACGAAGCTGGGAGGAGATGGCCGAGGCCTTCGTCGCACAATATTCATACAATACCCAAATCGAGATTACGACCCGTGATCTTGAGACGACAAGGCAGGAGCCTAAGGAGAGCTTCTCAGAATTCGTGGCCCGTTGGAGGGCCAAAGCCTCAATGATGACCATTAGGCCAACGGATAAGGATCAAATACGGATGGTTGTGTGCAACCTCCAGCCTAAACTAATGCAGAAAGTGATCGTGCTCCCCTTCCCTACCTTTTCAGATTTGCATGAGATGGGAGTACAGATCGAGGATGCTATGAAGCAAGGCCTCATTGACCAGGAAAAAGAGCAGCCCAGGAGGGCGTTTACCCGCAGTTCGAATGAGACCACCAGCGGTGACGCAACTGCAAGATCTTCCGAAGTGGGCATGGTCACCACCACCACACCAAGAGCAGCCACCTCCTTTGTTGGTGCATCCACTTCAAACCCCCGAACTTCAGACTATCTACCCCGAGGCAAGAGGGTTTTCACCCTACTCTATATGTCTTTGTCTAAAGCCCTGGGGGTCCTACTCAGGAAAGGACATCTGAAACCGTTAGAGCAACGGCCTCTACCCGATCCTCTCCCTCCAAAGCATGACCCGACTAAGTACTGTGCTTTCTATCAACAAACCGGTCATGACACCGACAGTTGCGTCCGTCTCTGCCACGAGATACAAAATTTGATTGACAACGGGGTCATCCCCGCACCAGGTCCTGCAAAGTCTATCGGCACTTGATCAGTGAACTTGTGGGGGATAATGTGATGTGGTCAAGGGATGAACCACCTACGGGCGGCGTTCAGTTTACTCCAGCTGTGGTGGATGGCATGCACTGTTTTGAGCAATGTACAAGTGCTGTTAATTTTGTATTCTGACTTGGGTATTGGGTCAGTCTTGTTGTTTTGTTTTGAGCCTGTCTTTTTGTTTTGAGTCAGTCTTTTTTGTTTTGGGTTTGTCTTGTTGTATCGAGTCAGTCCTGTTATATAGGAGTTGGGTGATTCCAGGGGTGTTACCTCGGGCGTCACCATTTTGTTTTGCGTTTGCCTTTTCGTTTTGAGTCTGTTTCTGCCAAGGAGCCAGTAATGCCAACAGATTTGAATGAAACAGCAGTGATTTTCACGCTCTTGCGTTTGCTTCTGCCTTGTGCCAGTTATGCCGGAAGTTCTGAATGAGATGGCAGTATTTGACTAAGAACTCTGTTTTTTCTGTGCCTTGAAGTCATTGTATTGACCTAAGTTTTTCAAAACTTTTTTGAACACTGCGGTGAAAACGAAGAGGAAGGAATTCCTCGGGATTTGCAAAACTTTGATCAATTGAGAGAAAGAGAGGCGTGCTAAGCCCTTAATGAATGAAATCATGCTCGTTAGCGTGAGTACTGAGAAGGACCCTGGCTTGATCCAGACTGGTTTCACACTATCTTCAGCGCGAGTGATTTGTCGTTTTCTTAAAAATTTTCAAAAACAAAATGTTTTGCGCGGTCCTGCGAAGACCTGTGTGGAATCGCTCTTGAGATTGTGCAGCCTAGGATCGCTCTCAGCCTCGAGACTCAACCCCTTTTGCTTCCAAACCTTGAACTTGAATTCAGAAGGTTCAACGGTCAACTACGATGTGAGGCCTGTGTGGCCAGATTTGAAGCAGCCCTCGAACAAGAGGCACCAAAGTCAGATCAAGGAGATCAGACCTCATCAGAAGAAGGTTACGAAGCCAAATCGGAAGCACCCCTCGAACTATGGGCAAAAATATCCGATGTGCTCGAAGAGCCGAAGATGGATCCTTCTGCGAATCAATACAGTAGTCATTTTCCTGGATTCAGATGACTTCAGGATCTCAAAACCATTTCGCATGGACCTGTTACACTTTTACCCTTTGAGAGGCTCATTTGGGCGAAAACCGGAAGGCGACCGTGCAAAAGTTAGAGCAAGAAAAGATATATACGAAAAGCAAAAAAAAAGAAAAAGAAGAAAAGAGAAAAAAAGAAGAAAAGCAAAAAAGAAAAAAAAAAGAAAAAAAAGAAAAAGAAAGAAGAAAAGAATTGAAAAGAAAAGAAAAAACAGAAGCTCGCAAGGTCGAAAACCCGCAACGGGCGCCTTGGCAAAAGTTAGAGCCTAAAAGAGAGAGGTTAATACCCGAGTGTACCTTACCCCGAACTACGTAAGGCTTGATTCCCATGTTTGGGATACGTAGGCAACTTCATTCTGAAGTCCAGCCATAAAACAATTCAAATTCGATTGTGTCCATGTAATGGTTTTGATTATCTTTGCCTTCTGTGTATCCGAGAGTCTGGTTGTGTTCGTCGCTCTGAGGACTGACTACAATGTGCTGTGGCGCCATTCAAACAAGGGGCAACTTTCCGTTGCCATTCAATGCGCCGCGGTGCCGTTCAAACAAGGGACAACTTTCTGTTGCCATTCAATGCGCTGCGGTGCCGTTCAAACAAAGGGCAACTTTCCGTTGCTATGCAGTTCTCTTCAAGCACGAGGTAGTTTTCCTTTGGATCCGAGGTTGTGCATCTCAAGAGTAGGTTTCATGCTCGTTGAGCAAGTGGCCGTTTGCAAAAATAGTTTTTGAGAATTTTTACTGAGGTTGACTAATTTTCTCGAAAATTGTTCCATCTTTTCCAAAAATTGGACCACTTCTTGGACCAAAAAAAGGAAAATTTTCAGTGCTCATAACTTGACTTGAATGATTTCAAATCAAAAATTGAACAAGCACGTTAATCTAACTCTCATGTCGGTCAAAATTACTTTAGCAAAAGCTCAAAAAAATAAAAAATGGTCAACATGATGAACTAGGGGCACAGTTGAGTCAGGAGTTCTGTCTTTTTCCCTTTGTCAAAATATTTGCCAAGAAGGGCACTCTACCTGCCAGAAAAGGCACAACTGAAGGCGACAACAAAAAGGCCGAAAAGCTCCCTCATCCTCCGAGCAACGAGGTATGAAGCCCAGTGCGAAGCACGAACTGGAATGGATCAAGATATTCCACTCCCTCATCTGGACACATCTAATTACGTCCAAACTCTCCAGCAGAGCATCGTCAACCGATGTCAGCTGCAAATTTGCTACACACCCAGTTGTAGCGCAACCTCTCAGTGGGAGGAATTCACTAGCTGTAAGCGGAAGAAAGAGAATCTAACAGAATGCTAGGGGCACGAGCCCACAACTTGCTGTTTATCCATCAACCACCCAGGGGAGGGATTGAAAAATGAGAGATTGAAGAATAGAGAGATGTGCGATGAGAGAAAAAGTGAGAAAAGGGCTTTTTGGAAAAAGAGCTTGAGGGCGAGTGATGTGAGAACCACAAATGAAAGGGTAGGAAACACTACCGGTGAAACAAGCTCCTGTGCGTCGAGTGTCGTGTCTTTTTGTTTTATCTCGTTTCTTGTTTTGAGTCGTTTCGAGTGTTACTCGATGTGTCTAGGTTGTGTGCCTTTTATTTCCTTGTTGAGTCGTTTTGCTGTGTTCAGTCGTAGGCTCAATACCTGGTCGAAAAACTCATCTCTCAATTTCAAAAATAAAATTGTTTTGTGCTCCGAGTGCCGTGCCGTTCTCCACATTTGTGCAAAACAAGATTTGTTCTTTCACAAAACCGCAGGGTTCAACCCAGATCGTGTGAAAATAGTAAAACCAGGACCTATCTGAAGCTATATGGGTTCCAGACTACAAAGCAAAAGAAAAGAGGGAAAATCGAAGCATCTGAGCGTGTTTCACCTTCAGCAAATTCCGTGATTGTATTCCGGATGTACCTCTTCAGACCTTGTCAGTGTTCCAAAGAATGAGCGTGCCTCTATTCCAGGTGTAAGCCTGTTTCAAGTCAAAATGGTAATTAAAGCAGCAGCAGATGTTATCTCTCTCTAATACGAACAGGGTGCGCCCGTTTTTGAGCTGAATACATTGTGATCCCTCCGAGAGGTAAATTGGAGGTTGTGTTTGAATTGGTCTTGTTAAGGCTTGTATTCCCTTAGTCGGCATTTTGTTTCAAATATGCGTTATGACGCACATTGCACTTGCATTGTTATGCACCCTTCCACTCGCATTGTTATGCACTTCTCATGCTTGCATTGTGATGCACATTCCAATTGCATTGTTATGCACCTACTTCACTAACATTGTTATGCTCATTCGTTACATCTATCTAGCATTGTTATGCTCATTCGTTACATCCATCTTGCATTGTTATGCACCTTTTCACTTGCAATTGTCATTCTTTCTTCTCGCACGTGCGACGGGTTAGACCCTCTTTGGTTAAAGGTGTTCGGAATACGTTCCAATGCTTACACCATTATGAAACACCGGGATACGTCCCTATGTTTCTCCCTCTTCGGTTAAAAGTGTTCGGAATATGTTCCAACGCTTACACCACTCTGAAACACCGGGATACGTCCCTATGTTTCTCCCTCTTCGGTTGAAAGCGTTCGGAATACGTTCCAATGCTTACACCACTCTGAAACACCGGGATACGTCCCTATGTTTCTCCCTCTTCGGTTAAAAGCGTTTGGAATACGTTCCAATGCTTACACCATTCTGAAACACCGGGATGTGTCCCTATGTTTCTCGCCCTTCGGTTAAAAGCGTTCGGAATACGTTCCAATGCTTACACCATTCCGAAACGCCGGGATATGTCCCTATGTTTCTCACTCTCTAGTTAAAAGCATTTGAAATACGTTCCAGTGCTCACACCATTCCGAGACACGGGGATACATCCTTATGTCTCATCTTCTTTTTGAAACACCGGGATACGTCCCTAGGTTTCTTCACCTTTTTCGAAACACCGGGATACGTCCCTATGTTTCTTCTCCTTCCGAAACACTGGGATACGTCCCTATGTTTCTTCTACCTCTCCGAAACACTGGGATACGTCCCTATGTTTCTTCTCCTTTGTCGAGACGCCGGGATATGTCCCTATGTTTCTCCTCCTTGTTCTAACCTCTAGGATACGTCTCTAACCTTTGGGATACGTCCCTAATCCTCGGGATACGTCCCTATGTTCCCCCCCTCTTTGGTTAAGAGCATTTGGAATACGTTCCAATGCTTATACCATTCCAAAACACTGGGATATGTCCCTGTGTTTCTCTCTTTGGTTCTTCTTCACACGATTTCAGCGTGTTTGGATTTTATCTCAGGTTGTGTTGTGTATACACCTGGGCGGTTGTTTTTGGACCTCCTCTCACGATTTCAGCGTATTTTGAGTGTCCCCTTCCTCACACGATTTTCAGCGTGTTTGGAATTTATCTTAGGTTGCGTGGAACGCACCTGATTGGTTTTCTTTGTTCTCTCTCCTCTCACGAGTCCAGCGCGGTTGGAGTATGTCACCATTTTGCATCTATTATACTCTCTGTTGCATCGCATCTATTATCTATTGCATCACATCTATCACATCCATTGCATCATATCTATTTTATTGCCTGGTCTAGGAGACCTTAAATCCTCTAAAGGTGCAATTCCTTTGGTGTTTGTCGTGTCCGAACGACTTCCGACGGTCTGGTATAGCCACCTGCCTGTGTTCCCGGTGAGTTCCTAAGAGACCAACTGAGACGGTGGAAACTAGAGTTCGAATGGCTCATGCCTAGAACGCAAAGGTTCGGGATTTCTGAGACTAAAGTCTAGTTTAAATACCCACAGGTATATCCTCGGCTTGAAATCTGTATGGCAGCTCCATAGATTGAGATAGCATGTATGCGCCAATTGCGGATCTTGAATCAACCTAGTCTGTCACCCTGTTGGAGAATAGGGAAAGCTGCGACCATGGTCAGGGAGAAAAGTAGTACATGTGGTTCAACCAAGAAGAAGCGGAAGATTCTCACATCAGCATAAGGACATTGCCGAGGTAAGTCATTGCCAATTGCCCCTGTAAGGTACCTCCCTTTTCCTAGCTATCACATTGCATTTTAGCCACTACATTACAGTGCATTGCATGAATCCTCAATTTTCAAACCGGCTTCGCGTAGCGTATAAGTCCAATCTTCAAACCGGCTTCGCGTAGTGTGTAAGTCCAATCTTCAAACCAGCTTCGCGTAGCGTATAAGTCCAATCATCAAATCGGCTTCACGTAGCGTATAAGTCCAATTTTCAAACTGGCTTCGCGTAGTGTATAAGTCCAATCTTCAAACCAGCTTCGCGTAGCGTGTAAGTCCAATCTTCAAACCAGCTTCGCGTAGCGTATAAGTCCAATCTTCAAACCGGCTTCGCGTAGCGTATAAGTCCAATTTTCAAACCGGCTTCGCGTAGCGCATAAGTCCAATCTTCAAACCGGCTTCGCGTAGCGTATAAGTCCAATGATCAAAATCTTCCTGCATATCATTTTGCATCCTACCCCTGAACAACGCTGGTTTTTTTTCTTGCAAAGGGATACGTAGGCAGCCTACAGGCACAACCATTTATTTATCTATATTTTGTTTGTTTGTCCAAGTCTTCGGCCTTGTCAAAAATGGGTCGTCTCTGGGCTTTGACATTCACTCCCGTCACTTCTTGACTTCCGAGTTCTATCAAAGAGGGGCAACTGTAGACACCCCATTTTTGACCGTCCATAAAACTTCGACGCGACTGATGGTTTACATGGTGGAGAAAGTTGTGCAGGGAAAAGGTGCAATTTCTTCGGCAAAGAGAGAGGAAAAAATCCCAACTTCACGCCCCATTTTGGACCAAAGCTATTTCGAATGGTTTTTAGACCTTAAAACCCTCTCTTTCAAAACATTTTTGAAAATAAAGTTTTTACGATGTTCCGAGGCTCGTATTTTGTCAAATGTTGCGCTTTTCGGTAAACCGAGCAAGGACAAAGTGGAAATGAATGAAAGAGAGATGAAATATTTGAAAAATCTTTCAAAACACCTTACTTAGGGGTTTGGAGTTGAAGAAAAGAGGAGAAGGGTGAAGAAATCCAGTTGGGGGTAAAACGGGCATGAACCGTTAAGAGAGAGAGTCGAGCAGCCCTCGCCGAATCGGTCCTATTCATTTGGATACTTGGAATCAAGCTATGAGGCCACCACCGTTGGAAAGCTTACTCCTGGGGCTTCATTTTTCACTCAAGAATCTCCTAAATTCAATTCCAGACGGAGGAGATATGGTTGATTGAAGTAGGGCATCACTCCGGTTGGGACCGAATCTGCGCGACTTCACGGAAACAGGCATAACTTTTTCCACAGGAGGATATTTGATGCAAGGTTTGCTCCATTGGAAATCTAACTTCCGGGGCTTCAATTTTCACACTTGAATGGCCACCATTGGACTTCTCAATCACCCACCGGCCACTTTTCTTCCCGGAAACCTATTTTTCTTGCCGTGAAAGTAACTGGCCGGCCACCCTTTTTGTGAAATGACCTTTTTGCCCCTTTAAACTAGCCGGCCATGCCCCCCTCCCCAAGGGTGTCCTAGATGTGAATTTTGTTTTCCACTATACCGATGTTCGAGGGTTTGGCCATTTTGGGGGGAAACTTGACTGGTTTCCCCCCCCTTTTTCCCTCCATTTTTCGACCAATTTTGCCTACATATACACCACCTCAGGTCTGTTTTTAGGGTTAGAAAAAATTGTTAGAGAGTCTTGTATACACATCTCTCTCCCTCTCTACTTCCAAGCTCAAAAACAACCAAGTTCCAACCCATTTCTTCATCACCACCAAGCACCACCACCACTACTCCATTTCCAGCATCTTGGGAGGCTTTCCAGAAGCTAAGAGGCAGCAAATTTGGTCCAAGAAGCAACCAAAGATTGGTCTACAAGGGTGAGTGTCACTTCCCCTCTTTTGAGCTCAATTTTTGTATCATTTTTCTACCCTATTTTCTTACTGTTTTGGGATCCGACCCTAACTGAAACTAGGCTTATTTTGAGCCATTATACATGTTTGTTGAAGGGATCAACCCTGTTTGAGACCCCCATCCTATACTTGTTTCAATACCCTCTTGTATGACATTATTTTGCATGGTATTTTTAGCATGTGTGTAGTCTGTTTTTGAGCATGATATAAACTGTAGTTAGGCTCATTTTGAGTCTTTCTTCAACATTGAAGAAGGGCTCAACCTTCTTTGGGATCTCCATGTACCACTTACTTCATTACCCTTCTTTGGTCCCTATCTTTGCATGCTTTGTTAGCTCATTTTTCTTCTGTTTTTAGGACATGATCAGAACTAAAAATTGCCATATTTTGACCCCCTTGTCATATTCCATTAAGGGTCTTTGGCTGTTTGGTGAATGTTTTGCATACTTCATGTTATAGCCCTTTGGTGGCCTTAATCTTGCATTGCATTTTGAGCATGTTCGCATACTGATTTGGAGACTGTCATAAACTGTAAATGTTCATATTTTTAGTCCCTATTCAGTGTTTTAGAAGGGTCTTTTTTATGTTTGGGCTTTGTATCTACCACTTGCTTCATCGCCTCCCTTGCGGAGCCATTTTCGTATGTCATTTTAGCCCTATCTATGCTTGCTGTTGGACCATGCTTTGTACTGTAGAAATGCTTGTCTCGGGGCTTCCTTGATTCTGTATTTTCATGTCATGTTCAAATTATGCATGCTTTGTATAGCTGTTAGCCACTTCATGTAACTAGTTTTGCATTTCGGGAGAGATTCCATGCATCGGGTGTCATTTCGCCTTGTTTCGGGGCTGTTTTGCCCCTCGTTTTGCCACTGATTTTTGCATATTAGCATACCATATACCATGTCATTGCCATGTCTCATTAGAGTGGCATTTCGGTGCTTGAGGGTCCGTTCTCGGTTTGCGTGCACGCGTGCACGCATTTCGAGGTGTCTTGTTTTCATTTGATGCCCTCCTATGTGAGTGTGTCTGAGGCTCTCTCATGTTGGTGTAAGCCCATTATTGCATTGCGTATGCCATTTCAACCATAGCATTGTGTATGCTCGGTTGTGTATTACCTCGTGTAGCGTGTATGCCATTCCATAACATTGTGTATGTTAGGATTGTATATTAGTTGCATTTCATGCATGTCATGCATATCGCATCGTGTTCGGGATAGGAGTTATCCCGGGCACGGGAAACGAGGCGCGTTTCATACTCCGAGTAACGGAATGTGTCTCAATTCCCAAGTCACCGACGCTCTGGATTATCCGTGATGGAGTTAGGTTTTGTTGTAGCATTCATATGCATTCATCCTATATTGAGTTGTGCAATTCGGCTCCTCGGCCATCATGCATCGATATGCATGATTGGTGGCACGAGGATCGAGGCATGCATATATTTGTGAAATACATTGCTATGCCCCTTTCCTGCTCTCTGTTGCAGCAAAATCAAGAATCAGCTAATTTTCAAGACTTGGCACGCATTTCAAGAATCATTGCGAAATAGAGGCTAATTGGGGCATTCCAGTGGATTTCCTCGCAAAGCAGCCCAAACATACATCATTCCATCATCCGGAGCAGAATCAAGGCAGTCCCTGGCTTGCATTGCCAGTTTTATTATTTTCTTAGTTAATTTGTAAATTAATTAGGAATTTATACATTATTTGGACTGTACTATTCTTTCATTCGGGACTGTATATTTATTCGGACCCTCTGCGCGAGGGCAAAATTGTAATAAGTGTGGGTGAGTGTAATGTATGTCTTCCAACCCCACGTATTTCTTCCCTTTTATTTACCTGCTTATGATGGTTAGATATAGGGAATATTTCAATTAGCATATAGTATGACAGCATGTTTGCATCATTCATCTATTTTGCACGCGCCGGGCTCGGCGCATCATATAAACTGCATTTGTATTTCAATTCCAAGTTGAGTACTTGATAGCTGTTGCATCTCATATGCCATGTTTAGAATAGCCGAGCCTGCTATAGTTTGCATTTTTGCATGTGTTGCATTAGGCATTTTCTGTATACTTAGGAACCATGCATGGATTTCTAATGAGCTTCTGTTTTGGCTTGGAGTACTCGGTGAGTTTTATGCTTTAGCATCTTTGCATGCGTGAGTGGTTTGCCATGAATAGCATGCTTACCATGAGGCTATGTGCTTATGTGATATAACTGCCTTGAATGCCTGTGGGTGGAGGTTGAGTTATTTGAAGTGGAACAAATCATTGACTGTTTGTTTTAAGCCCACTAGATAGTGGCAAAATCATGTTTTTCTAAGCCCACCCGAGGGTGGCAAATCCACGTCTTAGCCTACCTGCGGGTAGCACCATCAAACCATTTTCAAACAAACAAACATGAAATGTTTTGTTCCGATTCAGGCGACTCAGTCTATACTTGTATGCTGTGCGCATCACATAGTAACCTAGGCTAATAGCCGGAATAAGAACGCACAATGTTTTCAAAATCAGATATCATGGTTAGTAGAGGCCGGTCTTTGATCAGGCGAGCGGGGGTGCTCACGAAGTGACCTTCCCCAATCGTACCCAAGTTCCCGAGCTGAGGCAACTCTGGTGATGACGGACACGTGGCCTTTGGCACCGAGTCAGGGTTTCCTAAATTTCCCATTAAAAAAAATTTAGGTGGTGACTCTGTATCTGGCAAAGCAGTCCATGTTTGGCACTTCTTTCAAAAAATCTATTTTCTCAAAACGATTTGCCGGATTTGGACTCTTTGGTTTAAGATTAAGAACCGTGACATTTGAGTCCTTGAACTGTAGTGACCCCAATATGAACGGAACGGGACTTAACCCTCCCGAGGCGTTCGGGGACGTATACAGGTAGTTTGGATTTTGCCTCCCAAAGATAGCACCACAACCTCCCTATGATTGTGATTATATAACTAATTATGAACAAAGTTTGCTAAAGCTTATCCAGCTTTATCCAAGAATAGTTTCTCTTTCAAAAAATAATTATTAATTGTAATGAGTTGTATTTTATGTATATTTCAAAAAAAAAAAAAAAAAAAGAAAAAAAAAAAAAAAAAACACAACCAAAAGGCCAAACCTTATAATTGACTACAATATTGGTAGTTAGTAGGATTAGATCAAATGAAAGGAGAGACATAGCTTTGCTAATGCTAAACATAACTTAGAATATCTTCCAACTACTCATTAACTAAGTAATTTTAGTTATATATCAATTGATAATATCCACCACTTAGGAGTGTTAAAAAATGTCAAGTGTTAGGGCAGTTATGTAATTTGTGTTTACCTATTATTATTATAAATAGTTATGTGTAAGGGGAGATTTTGATTCAATAATATTTTAGCAGCTGTTTTTCTCTCTTTGTTGTTGTTGTTGTTCTTCTTCTTTTTCATCTATACATTTAACATGGTATCAGAGCCACATCTTCCTCCTTGAAGATATTGTTGCTCTTTTCTTCTTTTTTGGCCACTTTTTGTATTTTTCTTCTGTCATAGCCTTTTTTTTTAAAAAAAAAATCCCATCATGATCGACTGAGGCTTCTCAACATGCCTTTGATTTTTGTTTTATTTTTTGGTCATTCGTTGATTGTTTTTCCTTTTTTTTTTTTGGAAAAATTGGTGATTTTCTAGAAACTCTGCCTTGTACCTCTTTAGGTTGATTTTTTCTCTCCTAACCTAATCTCTGGGGGCTGACTGATATCTTAGAGTCCTTAGGTGTCCTGGTTTTGAAGGTTTGTTGAGGTTTCTCTTGATTTATGTTAGTTTCGCTTTATCTGGTTGTGTTTCGATACTGCTTTCCATGTCTAGAGATCATCTGGGTGTATTTTGGTATTGCTTTTGTTCTAAGGTTGTTTTTTTTTTTTTTTAATTTATCTCCCTTGTTTTTGTTGCTGTGGTACTACTGGGTTGGGTTTTTTTTTTTTTTTTTTTCAATGGCTAAAGATGACACTAAGGGTCCACAGGTCAATAAAGAGTCAATTGCATCATGTTATGATGTTTATTAATAGTCCCTCTCTTCAAATCAGTCCTATGAAACTTGATGGTATTAATTACCTAATTTGGTCGCGCTCATGTAGTCTTGCTATTGTTGCTCGACGTTTGACTGACTATATTATCGGTACCATCCAACAACTTGAAGTTGATGGTGATTCATGTACTCAATGGATTTCTGAGAATGCTTTGGTTATGACTTGGTTAATTAACTCCATATAACCCACTATTAGTCGGACTTTTCTCCTTTGGATACAACTCATAAGATTTTGACCATTGGCAAATAAAAGTAATGATGTCTAGGCATATGAGTTGAGGAAAAAGATTCGAGGCTTGGATCTGAGGACAAATCACTTGTCGTGTACTATGTTGAGCTTAGTAGTCTGTGGCAAGAACTTGATTATTATCAAAGTTTCTAGGTTGTTTGTTCTTAGAATGCTACTTTGTTTCAACAATCTATGGAGAACGAGCGTGTGTATGACTTTCTTGCTGACCATATTGTAATATGATTCTATCCAAGTTTAGGTGTTAGGTCATTCTCCGTTTCCCACCTTACGTGAGGCTTATGCTCTAGTTCAGCAAGAGGAGAGTCGGAGAAGTGCTATGGTCTATTCCTGTATTTAGGATCGTTCTACTCTGGTTGCTGCTCCTACCACCTGGGATGTTAGCCTAGTCCGATTCAGTTTGGGAGTATGGGTACACTACTTGATCGAGATTGGTTGAAGTGTGATTATTGTACAAAAGATACGCATAATAGAGAGCATTGTTAGAAGTTGAATGGTCATCCTACTCAAGACCATGGCCATGGTGGTGCTTCTCATTCCCAAGCACATGTGACAAAGATCACTGCTAGTACTTTTTTTTGACATTAGTACACTTTCTTAAGATGAGCTCCACACTCTCAGGCGTTTGATGGCTTGGCTTGATTCTCCGTCTGCCACAACCCTTTCCACTTTTGCTTCTTCCAATTTTGCTCACACAAGTATCCTTGCTAGTGCCCTTAGTACATCCCTATCGCCTTATTGGATTATTGATTCCAGTGCTACCGACCACATGACAAGTGCTCCTAGTCTTTTCTATTATTATTCTCCTTGTTCTAGCCGAGATAAGGTTAGAATGGCTGATGACACGTTATCCTCGATCTTCGACAAGGGCTTAGTTCATTGTTCCTCTTTGATTTCTCTTTCATCTGTTCTTCATGTTCCTAATTTTTCTACTAATTTACTTTATGTTAGTAGCCTTACTACATCTCTAAATTGTTATGTGTCTTTTTTTTCCTACTAATTGTGTCTTTTAGGAACTGGCATTGGTAGAGAACAAGGTAGACTATACTTTTTGGATGTCGTCTCTCCAGCATTACCTTTGTACTTGGCTCAAGCTCTTTAGTGCACTACTGGTTCCTCCTGTCATCTTTTCCATCAGTGGCATCGTTATTTGGGTTATCCTTCCTTTAGTATTTTAGAAAAGCTTTTCCCTTCATTAATTTGAGAGTGTCCTAGGAATAATTTTGTTTGTGATGCTTATGAACTTGCTAAGCATAAATGTACTTGTTATCCTCCAGTTAATAAAAGAAGTACTTTTCTTTTTATGTTGTTCATACTGATGTATGGAAGCCTTCCCCCGTAGTTTCTACTTCTAAGTATCGGTGGTTTGTTACTTTTATTGATTTTTATTCTCATATGACTTGGATTTACCTAGTTCGAACTAAAAATGAGGTTTTTTTTTTCTTTTTTTCTTCTTGCTTTTGAGTTTTTCGTAAAAATGGTGAGCAATTTCTTTAAGGCTAATATCAAAATTCTTTGGAGTGACAATGGGGCTGAGTACGTCGACAATAGTTTTTGGGTATACCTTGAGGAGCGTGGCATTTTTTATCAAACTAGTTGTGTTAGTACTCTTCAAGAGAATGGAGTTACTGAACGCAAGAATGGCCATCTCCTTGAAGTTGCTTGCTCTCTCTTGTTTACTATGAATGTTCCTACATCTTTTTTGGGGAGGATGTTGTTCTTACTGCTACTTACCTTATGAGCAGTATGCCATCTAGTATCCTCTAATTCCAAATTCCTATTGAACTTCTCCCTATGACTTATCCTATTGTTTCTCTTCCTCCTCGGGTTTTTGGGTGTGTCTTTTTTGTTCATCTTCATCCTCGTACTCATGGGAAGCTTGATTCCAAGGCTATGCGTTGTGCTTTTATTGGATATTCCACTACTCAGAAAGGTTACAAATACTATAATCCTCAAATTCGCAAGGTGTATGTTAGTATGGATATTACCTTGCGTGAATCTGAGTCTCTTTTTTCTTCTCTGCCATCTCCTTAAAGGAAGCATATTACAGATGAGATTGCAGATGAGATGATGTCATATAAATATGACCTTTTTTTTTCCCCCTTCATAGTTAGCGAGATGTTATATCAAGACTTATTCATGGCGTCAAAAAGAGACTTCTCTTGTGCCACTAGGTCAATCACCATCCTCTATACCAGTTCCAAATCCAGTTTCGACTGACTCTACAAGTAATGCACCTCAATCTATCATTCCTCATTAGATGATATTCCTTCTGTATATGATAGTCTAGTTGTTGATGATTTGAGTCTACCTATTACTCTTAGGAAGGGGGTTAGGGCATGTACTCAACACTCTATTTCTAAATTTGTGTCATATGATTCATCATCTTCTGTATATCATGTTTTTGTCTCGTCTTTTTCTTCTGTGTGTATCCCACAGGGTTGGAAAGAAACTATCTATGATCCTAAGTGGAAAGCAGCTATAGTAGAAGAGATGAAGGCTTTTAGCAAGAATAATACTTGGGAATTGGTTCCTCTACCTAATGGAAAAAACCAATGGAGTGTAAATGGGTGTTCAGAATTAAGCAAATAGTAAATGGAACAATTGAACAGTACAAAGCAAGATTAGTGACCAATGGATTTACTCAGACATATGGAATTGATTATCAAGAAACATTTGCTCTTGTAGCAAAGATGAATTTCATTCGAGCCCTTCTTTCATGTTCTGCTAACTTAGGTTGGTCTTTACAACAACTACATGTGAAGAATGCATTTCTCCATGGTGATTTGGATGGGGAAGTATATATGGATATGCCACTAGGATTTGCATCAGAATCTACAGTTGGCAAAGGCGAAGTTTGCAGGTTGAACAAAGCTCTATATGGGTTGAAACAGTCGCGTTGAGACTAGTTTGACAGATTTTTGAAAGCTATGTTGAGATTTGGATATAAGCAAAGCAATGTCGATCACACCATGTTTTTCAAACACAATGCAAACAAAGTAACTATACTTATTGTATATGTGGATGACATAGTTGAGACATGGAGCGATGAGGAGGAAGTGACACGTCTTAAGATGCAGTTGGCCAAGGAGTTTGAGATCAAAGATCTTGGCCTGTTGAGGTACTTTCTTGGAATTAAGGTTGCTAGATCTGATCTCAAAGGAAGTACATTCTTGATCTTTTTAAGGAAACTGGCATGTTGGGCTGTAGACCTACTAATTCGCTTATTGAAGCCAATCATCATCTTTACAGTGGTGTTAAGTGGTGTTGGTGAGCTTATGGAGAAGGAAAGATACTAGAGACTTGTAGGAAGGCTTATATATCTATCTCACACTCCGCTAGATATTGCCTATGCAATCGAGGTCGTAAGTCAGTTTATGCATGATCCTCGTACAACATATTTGGATATTGTGTATCATATTTTGAAGCCAATCATCATCTTTGCAGTGGTATTGGTGAGCTTGTGGAGAAGGAAAAATACCAGAGAAGAATTTTTCTTTTTCCCGAAAGCAATCATTTTTTGCTTTTTTATTTTTTATCGACAGAGATCGTTGTTTTATTTTATGATGATTCAATTTTGGAATGGAATAACTATTTCCTAGCTTCCTACATAGACTAGGTATTGTCACTTTTTGTTGGAATAGGCATTATTATGGAATAACTATTCCAACTCAAATAAAACATACCAAATGAGGGAAAGGGAATACAAAGCTATAATGGGCATTTCATTTCAGCCCATTACATCGTACCAAACATACTCTAAATTTTTGTCTATTGCTTGTATCCTTTCTCTTAAAATTCTGTGTTTTAAAATTTTTGGTAACACATTTTATAGTGCTCTAGCTTGAACATTTAGATCTATAAAGTACTAACACTTCAAAACAAGTGTCATATTCGTGTTGGACACGCAGACACTTCAGGGACATGTGGACATGAAGGAGACACAAATGGGACATGCAATGCACACGTATGGGACACACCGTTTAATTAATTTATTTTTAGAACACACTTTGGGGACACACTAAGGACGTGTCAACTTGTCTTTTCTCTCAATTTCTTAAGTGCTTTTGATGAATGTTAAATGTTTTTTTTTTCCCTTAAATTTATATATGTTAGGTTTTTATTCTTGGTAATCCTGTTTGACAAAACTCCTTTTAGTTGTACTTGTTTTCGCACTTTTATTTCAGTGAGGCTATGAGTTTGTTAGATGCGAATCCAACCCGAGTCGTGACTTTCAGAGAAGTTTGTGATGTTAATACTTTTAAGATTGCCACTTATTGATTATGATGAGGATCGAGCTTGCCACTCGCGAAGTCGAGCGGCGCCCTTGGCGGGTCTGAGACGGCGTCATGGGGTCGAAGAACGCGCCCTAAAGCAAAATGCAAAATTGCATTCGAAGTTGCTGTCCGCCCTTGCTCGCTTGAGCGAAGGTTGCGTCTGTGTAAAAACCTAAAAGAGATGAATGTACGCTCGAGCAAAAAGTGCGTGGCTCGAGCGAAGCCACTTATAGAAAACACGCGTTTTTGGTTCCTCGCTCGAGCGAGCTTCGCAGTCCCAGATTTCTATAAGTATTTATTTTAGTCCAAAACTAGGATTACTTCTTCAGATCTTCTTTTTGGATGGTAAGGTTTATATCTAGGGATATTTTGCCAGTTTTCTTTGATGTTTTAATTGAGTATTCAACTCATGGTTTAAAGAGTATACATCAAAGGATTATTTGTTTGTTCTACACAAAAGAGAGAGTTATGCTTCAGTGGATTCTGAAGAATTCGAGCCTAAAGCTTTGGTGGATTCTGAAGTGCCTCATCGTCAAGACAATTTCGAGGTGAAGACGGGGTTGGAAGAGGCACATAGGGGTTGGTTCAATTTGGGCGTGGATTCGCTAGGTAATTGAGAGTATACCTGTGTAATTCCTTTATATCTTCTTAGTGGATTGTTTTGTGGTTGTTGCCCGTGGTTTTTTATTACAATTGAAGGTGCTCCAATTGTTATTTTTCCACGTTAAAATCGTTGTGTCGATTTGTCTTGATTGTTTGATTGGGATTGTTTTATTGCTTAAAATTGATACATAATCACAAATCAATATCTAACGGATTTCTAGATTTTTCAATTAGTATTAGAGCGGATCACTCTATTTTTTTGTTTTATAAATCTATTAAAGCGAGATCTTGTTTGATTTGTGATAATGGATACAAGTCGTGAGGGAAATTCTATGGTTCCACCACCCCTACTTGATGGATCAAATTATTCTTTTTGGAAAGCTCAGATGAGATCGTTTTTAAAATCTATTGATAAAAAAGTTTGGCAATCTGTCATGTATGGGTGGACTAAACCAACGATTACCGTTGATGGAGTAACTTTTCCCAAACCAATTGAGAAGTGGGACACAATTGATTACCAAAATAGTAGATGAAATAGTAAAGCTATCAATTCTCTTTTTTGTGCTGTCACACCTGAAGAGTTTAGTCGTATTTGTAATTGTGAAGTCGCAAAAGAGGCTTGAGATATCTTACAAACTATTCATGAGGGCACTCCTTCTGTTAAATGCTTAAAACTCCAAAGGTTCACATCTAGTTTCGAAAACCTTTCAATGAAAGACAGTGAGACCTTTGATGAATTTTATGCGAAGTTGAGTGACATTGTAAATTCCAGCTTCAATTTAGGTGAAAGAATACCATAATCCAAAGTTATGGGAAAAATTTTGAGATCCTTGCCTGATCGTTTCCAACCAAAAGTTACGGCTATTAAGGAGACTCAAGATGTTGACAATCTCAAGCTGGATCACTTGGTTGGAAATCTCCAAACTTATGAGGCACATAGGAATTTCAAAAAGAAACAAAAAGATGCTATTGCTTTTAGTAGTGCTCATAGAGTTAGAGAGAATTCTGATGAGGATTATGAGATAGATTCCAAGATTACGGTTGCTTTTGTTAAACAATTTAAAAAATCTTTTTTGAAAAAGAATCTTAATCTTTTGGAATCTACTCATACTCATAAATCTAAATACAAAGATAAATTCAAAATTAATTCTATAGCCAAGAAGGAGAAAGAAAAGATACAAGGGAACTCTGAAAGAATCCAATGCTATGAATGCCAAGGATTTGACCACTTTGCTTCAGAATGCCCTACTCGTTTAAGGAAGAAGAAAGCCCTCGCTATCACTTGGGATGATGAATCAGAATCTGACGAAGATGAAAGTGACAATGAAGATCAAGGTGAAGAGAGACATAAACAATTCCTTACTTTCATGGCGACTTCCGAAACTAAAGGACGAACAGAGTATCCGAAGAGATCGGTTGAGAATGCCACTGATGATGAATCATCGGAGAGTGATGATGAAGAGCTCGAGCAAGCTTATGAAAAGTTGTATAAGGAGTCTCTTAACTTATCCAAATTGAATGACAAACTCATTACGAAACTCAAAGCATGTGAAAGTGAGAATGTCAAATTAAAGAAAGAGATTTTCGAGGCTAGGAATGATGCTCTTAAGATTTCTAACGATCGACAAGCTCTTTGTGCAAAACTCTTGACTTGTGAGACAGAGAGGAATGAGCTACAACAAATCTATGCAACATATGAAGAAAAAATTAAAACTCTCAAGATGTCTCAAGTTGCTTTGGAAGAACTAATGATCAAGAAAGATGAAGAACTCAAGTGTGATATGGCTACCATTGGTCTTTGGAACAAAGGATCAAAGACTTTGGACAATATCATTGGGTCTCAACAAATTTGTTCTGATAAGAGTGGCATTGGCTTTGGTGGTAAGAAAGAGCAAAAACAAAGTGCTTCTACATCTCATGATTCAAGAACTCAAGGAAATGGTGAACGAAAAATTCAACATAAGGATGGACTTCTAAAACTTCCTAAAGTTGGTAAGGTAAAAGAAAAGAAGGTACACCCTGTACACCCTGTTTTTATTTGCCATCATTGTGGTATGCATGGTCATATTCTCCCTTATTGTTATAAGTTGCATGGGAGAGTGTCTCATAGAGATGGAAGAAATTCCAACATCTCGTGGGGTAGGAGACACTTCATTGGTGGTAATGAGGTTAAGGGTCATATTAGACCTCACTATTTTGATTAGCTTGAGACCAAACATGAATAGAGGATTTGTTTGACTAGACCTTGGAATATGAAGTTGGAAACCAAGTCAAGACGGGTTCCCATTGAAGGGAAAGGGAACCGCAACGTCAAGATACCACCCAAGAACCGCAATTCTCACAACTTTTTTCATATTAAAGCAGTTTGGGTGAGAAAACTTGACTTGTGTTAATTTGTTTTTTCGGTTTTGTTTTTAGGTTTCTATGTGTGTGTGTGTGTGTTTTTTTTTTTTTTTTTTTGAGTCTTTTAATGTGTGCATGTTCGTTTTCTGTCTTGCTTTGTTTAGAAAAAGAAAAAAAATAAATAATAAATAAAAAATCCAAAAAGATTTTCTTGTATAGTTTTGCAAGCTTGAAATTTTTTAGTCCTTGGTACATATTGGAATTGATAAGAATATCCATTACATGTTAATATATGTGTGCTTTCTGTGGTCATTACTCATTTTGGAGTGTGTGTTTTTTGATTAGTATGTCTCATTCTGTACACACTGTTGGATTAGCAAATATCGGAGTCTTCCGCCTTAGTGATCATTTTTTTTTTCTATGGACTTCTGGCATTGTATCTTTTGTTTTTCTAGAGGAATTGACCTATACTAGCATATCATGGATAATGTTGAGTCTCTTAACCACTTTCCATCTTTTTGCATCTCCACAGCTTTCCCCTCTATTCATTATAGTCCAGCCATAAGGAAAAAGCTAACTCAGAGTCACCAACTAGACTATCCTTTTTATATCCATGCTTCTCTGGTTCGGTTTCCATACTCTTGAGCGTGTCAACTGCCAATGAGTGTGCAAAAGAAAGAAAAAAATGTGAAAAAGAAAAAAAAAAGTGAAAAAAAAGAAAGATTCATTGATTGAGGGGGAGCCTCCGCCTTTACTCACAAAATACCCCTTGATTCCTAGTGGTTTGACTTTCCTTAGTTGTGCTTAGATTCTCTTGCCCACTACTAGGATTTGAATCTTGTGTTTGTCGAACTTTAAGAGTCACACACACTTTTATCATGGGAACTATGCTTTTCACATAATGCATCACTTTCTTTTATGAGGAATCTTCTAGTGGCTATGTACATTGTGTTTTCAAGTAATTATGCTTCTTCGATAATCTTGTGTGTTCTAAGGTACAAATCTGAAATTTCTTGCTTACTCCACCATATTATTTTTGTCGGTTTCTTCTTGTTCATTGTTTTCTGTACGGTGTTTGTGGTTGTTTTGAGTGAAAAGGAGATTGGCTTTAGTTGGTTTGCATGATGCTATGCACTACTTCTGTATTATTTCCTTCTTGCATGCTCTTGATATTTACATCATCATATCATTGCTTGTATGGTTTTTGATCTTGC
This sequence comes from Camellia lanceoleosa, assembly GCA_025200525.1. Taxonomy (NCBI): domain Eukaryota; kingdom Viridiplantae; phylum Streptophyta; class Magnoliopsida; order Ericales; family Theaceae; genus Camellia; species Camellia lanceoleosa. The sequence goes on from CM045765.1 coordinate 43,708,612, forward strand.
TTTAGTTGATTGAGCTCATTCGTTAATTCATGACAAAAAGGAGGAGAAATGTTGTCAGGTGCATGTGTCTTAGTTTTCATCTATTCATGCTACATGTTCTTAAAATCTCCAAGTTGCATCTATTCATGTTTTCCATCTCCTGCTTCAAGATAATCTTGTCATATGTCTATTGCTTTTTCATATACTCTTGTAGGACTAATAGTTGTTTTGGAGATTGTGGCACTAATAGCTGTTTTGCAGATCTTAATTTTGAGAAATAAGTTTGTGTGAAGTTTTTGTTTGTTGGCTGTAATGGGTTGTGGTAATTAGGATTTTATTTGTTAGGTGTGTTTTGTTACGGCATTGCCAAATGGAGAGATTGTTAGGTTTTTATTCTTGGCAATCCCGTTTGACAAAACTCCTTTCAGTTGTACTTGTTTTCGCACTTTTATTTCAGTGAGGCTATGAGTTTGTTAGATGCGAATCCAACCCGAGTCGTGCCTTTCAGAGAAGTTTGTGATGTTAATACTTTCAAGATTGCCACTTCATTGATTATGACGTGGATCGAGTACTTGCCAACTCGGGTCCAGGCGCCTTGGTGAATCCGGACAGCGTCATGGCGAGGTCAAGGCAGCCCAAAGCAAAATGCAAAATTGCATTCGAAGTTGCTGTCCGCCCTTGCTCGCTCGATCGAAGGCTGCGTCTGTGTAAAAACCTGAAAGAGATGAATGTACGCTCGAGCGAAGGGTGCGTGGCTCGAGCGAAGCCACTTATGGAAAACACGCGTTTTTGGTTTCTTGCTCAAGCGAGAGAAGCTTCGCTCGAGCAAGCTTCGCAGTCCTAGATTTCTATAAGTATTTGTTTTAGTTCAAAACTAGGATTACTTCTTCAGATCTTCTTTTTGGATATTAAGGTTTATATCTGGGGATATTTTGCTAGTTTTCTTTGATGTTTTGATTGAGTATTCAACTCATGGTTTAAAGAGTATACATCAAAGGATTATTTGTTTGTTCTACACAAAAGAGAGAGTTATGCTTCGGTGGATTCTGAAGAATTCGAGCCTAAAGCTTTGGTGGATTCTGAAGTGCCTCATCGTCAAGACAATTTCGAGGTGAAGACGGGGTTGGAAGAGGCACATAGGGGTTGGTTCAATTTGGGCGTGGATTCGCTAGGTAATTGAGAGTATACCTGTGTTATTCCTTTATATCTTCTTAGTGGATTGTTTTGTGGTTGTTGCCCGTGGTTTTTTATTACAATTGAAGGTGCTCCAATTGTTGTTTTTCCACGCTAAAATCGTTGTGTCGATTTGTCTTGATTGTTTGATTGGGATTGTTTTATTGCTTAAAATTGATACATAATCACAAATCAATATCTAGCGGATTTCTACATTTTTCAATATACTTAATAGATCATCCATAAAAAAATATAAACTGTAACTGTTAATTTATTTATTTTTCAAAAAATAAAATAAAATATAGAATTAGAGTTAGTTTTTGTTAATATCAATTATTTGTGGATGTAATATTAATCTAGATAGTAAATAAACATATATGAAAACATATTTTATTGCCGTGTCCCTGCCGTGTTTGTTTTCCCATTTTTTTGAAATTGCCATATCCCATGTCCACATCCATGTCCGTGTCCATATCTGTATCCGTGTCCGTGTATCCGTGCTTCTTAGATTTAGATCATGTGGTCCATTTAGAATTTAGCTTTCTACTATTTTATATAATTTAGTGTAATGAAATTCTTATATTTTGTTTTGTATTTTTTGTGGGCTGGTCTTAAAACTATGTTAGATTAGGCAATGGGTACAATTCATTAATCTGCTATATAGATATAAATAAATGATTTGCATGATTTTGTAGAGATCTAGTAACTTAACTGGTTTTGTTTTATGAATGATATTTGATACCCTTCTTTCAAGGGTACTTCCTATAATTTATCAATAGAATGGGTGAGTGATGGTATTACTATCTAGACCAAGTTTGACGTTTTCAATATTGTAGAGTATTATAGAATGAGAACCCCACATCATTTTTCAATGAATCTTATGTGGTTCCATTAAAATTGTCTGATATAGTTGTATAAGTGATACATATAACAGTATGAAATACAGCTATGGTATGAATTCAAGGATAAGATGGGTTAGTTGAATCAAATTAACTTGAATGAATTCAGTGATAATGTTACTCTGCTGGACCATTTTCTTTGTCTGGAGGAGAGCTCTGTTCACTGCACCCGTTGTCATATATGCGATTAGAAGCTGAATTAGAAGTTCTCTTTTTTGTGTCCTGAAGATCAAAGCTACATTGCTATTGGACAGATGAAACAATTATACGAATATATTGCAGCTACGTTGCCTTTTGAAGTGGGTATCATTAGGAATACGGGATTGAACATATTTGAATATATCTTACCCTATTGATTCTGTGGATGAACATTTTTCTTTCAAAATACATGGATCTCATACACTTGATTAAACAGAAAACAAATTCAACTAATAATACAGTTTCTTTTGCTTTCAGAATTTTGATTGGTCACAGCTGAATTGGAAACAGTCATGTTAAATATGCAGAGGAAGAAGCTGCTGGAACCCCGTCTTCTCATTGATGGAACGATTTGCTTGCTTTGGGTGAGATGCTTATGTGATTATTATTTTCATATAATGGGCAGTTCTCGGATGTGGATTGTGAACAAGCCATTGTGGACAGTTGATTTACCTTTGAATTAGCTAGGTTCATTTTGTATAGTGAGCATGAATGTGCTATAAGAAAATTCATTGATCATTGATCTCTTCTCATTTAAAAAAAAATAATAATAATAATAATTAATTCAAGAAAATTCATTTGTTGGTTTTTGCTAATTAATTAATTTGTTGAGAAGATTACCACAGGGAGACAATATTGAAATTTTCCTTTCACGCATTATTTGTTTTGTCACAAGTTTTCTTTTCTGTTATGTTATAGTCGATACTGTTTATACTAGGAGTTCTGTTGGAGGACCTGATGGGGGCTTTCAACTATTTGTGGCTTCTTGGCACACACAAATGTTAGGCGGACCTCAAGAATAAGATATTATTGGACATAGATGTCATCCCTCTGCTAGAGCTCATTATGGTGAGCATTTTTATTTTTTTTTAAGATTTGCATTATGGTGAGCTTGAGCAATACAATTCTGTGTATGGTTCCACTACTTCGAGCCGTGGTTGACAAGTAGGTTGATCTTGCTTTGATTATTGTCTATTTGAAAACTAAGAAGAAAGCTAACAGTTTATGTTGGCAATGATTATTGTTTTTTTGGGTTAAGAGGATGCAGGATTGATGTTATTCCCTTGATTTTTCTCTTTATAGTTCATAGAGAGATTACTTGTTCTATAAACTGTGATTAGGTTGATAAGTTTTCTAAAAAGATTGGGTAATTTTCTTTTTTCTTCAATGGGTTTTGCTCTGTTTACATTATTAGCCTTTTTCTTTGATGGTTTTTATTTTCTAATTCCTTTTTTTTTTGTGGTTAGTTTTTACTTTTTCTCGGTTTGTGAACTGCACGGATCTTTTTGGTTTTAATTGGTTTTGGTGCAGGAGATGACTACAAGGATTTTATATGGTGTGAATGTGAATATAAGAAATCTGTTTACAAGTCAATTAGGTTTTATCTCAATGAGTTCACAGTGAAGCTGTAGGACAATTTGAACATATTTCTCAATGACAATATAGTGATGTCCAATTAATTTGTGATAAAACCCTCCGCGTTGTTCGTGTATGCTAGAGAGAAATCAGCTTGCTTGCTTGCAGCTTGTGGTTTGATAAGAATTCAAAAGGGAGGACCATTTCTTTGGTTGGTGCAAAGCTTATGCAGAAATTCATAGTCCAACTACATTGTGTGTTGATAAGATTGTTAGGCCGCCAAATGACTGATTTCTAATTTTTCTAATTTTTTTTTTTCTTTGTAGATTTGTTTTACTCGCAATATATAGATAAATTGTTGCAATAAGAATTTTTTTACCATTATGAGATGTATCTGGTGCTGGTAAGTTATTTTTTTTAAAAAAAAATAAAAAATAAATTTGTGGTGCTTGCAATTGATTTTTTTATTGTAGCAAATGCATATATATATATATATTTATAATAAATAATTATTTGCGACAGTAACAAGATAGTCGCTAAAACATAGTAAGTAATTTTTTTGTTTTTCGCCACAGCAAAATAGCAAATGCAATAAGTAGGTTAGGCAGTTGCAAATAATTTGTGACCGCCACTTTACCGTCGTAAAAAATATTTTTCACCCTCACATTTGTGTCCTCCATTTTCCGCCACATGGCCATCTCAAAAAGTCTTTTGTGACTGCATTTCTATTTTTTGCAACGGCTTATAGCGGCCGCAACGTGCATTTTTTAGTAGTAAAAGCTTAAGAAAAAAAAAAACAAAAATACCCTTATACATAAGTAACTTCATTGTGCAAATCACGAACAGTTTCATCATTTTTTTAGGAGACAAAGTTCACTTTAACCTCCGTATGCTATTTTCATCTAGCATGTGTTTCCACTCTTAACATTAAGTTAGGTGAAAAACAGTACACTTTAGTTTACAAATCATAAAAAGTTTATGTGATTATTTCTAAATCATAGGAGATAATTTATAGAAGGGCCAAACTATAAGAAGGTAAAATGAAATTTTCCCCACATAATTTAAGGATATACCTCAATGAGGGACCTTAAACCAAATATGGGTGTGATCTTGTAGAGACTAAAGCCAGCCTCCAAGAAAATCTTTTCCCACTCTTTCTCACTTCTTTCTCTTCCAGCCGCCAAAAGCATCATGAATATGTCACTAACAAGCTTTGCCTCAGTAATGTCATGCTCATCTCTGTTCCTATCTACCACAATGTCTATGATGATAACCTTACCTCCTTCCTTGCTTGGAATAGCTTCTCTGCATATCTTCAATATCTTTACGCAGTCCTCGTCACTCCAATTATGCAAAACACACTGCCATTTTCAAGTCCAAAAATACATTCAAGTTCAATTGATTGCCTTAAATTTACAATACTTGCATGAACATCAAGTGTTTTAGAATGTTTCTCAGAATAATTTTGAAACAAATGCTTGATATTTGTTCTTTACTTTAAGTTTCCTTTTTAGTTTTCTTGTTTTTGTTTAATTGTAAAAATAAAAAATAAAAAATAATAAAATAATAAAAAAAAAAAAAGAAGAAGAAGCTATCTGCTAGAATTCTCCTAAATTGTGCAAACTTTAGTCTATTCAGCAAATAAATAGTAGTTCTATATATCAATATGTTTGGCCTTGAATCCTTAATAATGATTTCTCTTTATAACTTGGCTATTTGATCGATCAACTCAAGTAACTCAACATCAAATTAAACAAAAAGACAGAAATTGGCTTACATATATGATGCAATTCCTAAAATTTACTTGATTTCCATATTGAAAAATTGGAAATAATCCAGAAAAGAATTGCCTACCTTGAAGAAAATGGCATCCGCGGATGGGAAAGACTGAAACATGTCACCTCCAACATAGTTCAAGTTCTTCCCCTCTGGCAAGTTCTTAACAACATGTGGGAGATCGAAAACTGTGCATTTCATACTAGGAAATGCCTCAGAAATTATCTGAGCGAAGATACCGGTGCCACCCCCCACATCAACCAATGAATTCAACCCTCCAAACACTGCCTCACAGTCCCTAATAACCAAGCTCATCATTCTTGAGTCACTGGCCATTCCTTCATTAAATAGGTTATTGAATTTTGGGTTTTTGTCGCAAAACTCCCAGATGCCAACCCCATGTGCAGTCTCAAATGCTGTTTCTTCATTGCCTCTGAGCCAATCTCCGAAAAACTGCAATGGAGCGAGCAAAACCGGATCGGCCACCATTTGGAAAACTGGGGACAAATTGGGTAATTCACTTTTGATGAGAAGCCTAGATGATGGAGTGAGGACATACCCTTCTTGATCTCCATGATTTGGATCAAGTTTTGTTGTGGCAAAGAAACCCAAGTGAGTTAACAAGGACATGAGTCTGTGGAGAGCGTTGATTTTTGAGGGAGGCAATTGGAGTGATGAGACTAGGTCAGGGAGAGAGATGGGCTTTTTGTGGTTGTGAATTATGTCTGGTATGCCTAGCTGAACTGCACAGTTGAGTGACATGGAGTTTGCAAAACTGAATGCATGTTTGTATATGTGGGATTGAGCTTGAAACAACTCTCTTGCTCCTAATTGGCCATTGTGGAGGTCCATGAAGATAGCTAGCTAGCCTTGTAGATCTTGCTCGGATGGATGAGTAATGGTATTACAGTGTTTGATGAAGAACAAATTTTAGGCAGGATATAAAGAGAAATGATGAACTTTATAGCCTCGTTTGTTTGGTAGACTAGGAGAGGATTGGGATTGATAAAAAAGCAGAGTCCAAATAGGTTTCATTTTATTTTATTTTTTGTGAAAAAATTCATATTAGTGTAGAATTTGAAAAATAATTATAAATTAGTGGTAAACTTTATCAATATCAATAATTAAAATTATAAAATTTTTCATACATATGTAATAATTTTCTCAAATTAACACTGATAGGTAAATCCCCCCCTCCCCCCCCCCCCCCCCAATTTTTTTTATTTTTTATTTTTCCTATACCGTGTTTGATTGGCTAAAATGGATAGGCTTGATAATGTCATGATATTGCTACTCAAAAAATGCTTTAGACCACTAATTAGTGGTGGCTCTAATGATGTGGCAGTGGGTCCCACCCACTGTCACATGTGTTTTGTGCCTTGTTTTTTTTTTTCAATTGCCACCTCACTAGTGGTGGAGTTAGTGATGATAAATTAGTGGTATGTAGCATTGCTCATTGCTACTCCACCAGTGGGAGATTACCAGTAATCAAATATAGTACAAGTATTCTCACAACATATATATAGGCCTTCTTTGGCTAGAGGTTATTTGATTAAAATAGCTAATAAAGATAAAATAGACTAAAATAACTAATAAAACAAAATGTCACATTTAATTTATAATTATTTCACTTTTTCTTTCACTATAAAGCACAGATTCTCCAAAAAGAGAGACATCTCTGTATCGTATCTATATCAGATATCGATACTTTTTGGATACTTACAGATACGTATCAGATACTTGTTAAAAGTATCGGATACTTCTTAATTTTTCATTAAATTTGGAGTATTAGATACTTAATTTTGAAGTATTGGATACTCGAAATCACATATTACTTCTTCTACAAAATTAGTATTGTAGTATTTATTACATAGCATTATAACACCCGTTTTTCAGAGATAGAATGGATGGGGTTGATAATGAGATGATTGATAGTGAGGGGATTAAATAAAATTATGTTTTCTTGATGATAGTTGGTAGTGTAAGAATTGTTAAATTATTATTCTATAAAAGAAATATAAAATATTAAAACAAATAAAATTATAATTTTTACTTAACAAAAAATACAAAAACATTAAATATTAATGTTAAAAAAAAATAATAATACTAAGCAGGAGGACTAACTTCTAATACCAACTCTTCCACCTCCATCTTAATCCTCTCTCCACGGCTCATCCTGATTCGAAGACCCATCTCAATTCCCTCTCCATCTCCCAAAACAAACACAACATTAGTGGATCCCACTTTCTTCTCAATCCCAATCCCTCCTCCATCTCCCAAAACAAACAAAGCCATAATATAATATAATTGTAAAGAAAAATACAAGAATATTTTCTAATACTTCAGTTTTGTTCTTTGATAAGAAGAACATAGTAAATTAAAGTAATAGAATTTGTCAAATTGATGTATCATTATTGTTTCAGGCATGTTATAACTACATAGAAAGTAACGATTAGCAAAAGAATATAATAATAGTAAAATTCAAAATATTAATAAATAAATAAATAAGGAAACTTGAATGTAACATTTTTATTAGTGGCAAAGGAAAAAGTATAGAGACAAATTGTGAATTGTTCTACTATTATAATATAAGCATATTAGACTTGATATTGAAATAGTAAAATGTTTGCAAGACCTATTGAAAAACTTAAATTAATACATAATTCTTAAATATTAGTATTTTGCATAATAAAATTACAATGTGATTTCTGAAATTCTTGAACTTATATGTAACTCACTACTAATAAATTTTTTTTAAATATATTTTTTTTTTACATGTATCCAAGCCGCACTAGTATCTTTTTTTTTTTAGATTTTGTTGTATTGTCGTATCTATGTCTTCTCGTAACCGTATCTCGTAACCGTATCTCATATCCGTATCTATGCTTCATAGATCTCTCACAACCATCAAATCAACTAAAAATAAAATCAACTATCATCCTAAACACAACTTTTTTAACCAAGCTAAATTAGCCAACTAAAATAACTTATTTTATATATTAATAATCCCGACCTTAACCTAATGGTGTTATTAATCCCAAACAATATTAAGTAATTTAGTCCACCAATCAAACATTTCCTATAGTGGCCCGGGTTTAGACTCGATCCTTTTTATATTTGTTGGTATTGGGTTGGTGATTATTTTGGATTGGATTGTATTGTCTCTTCTTTGAGTTTATTTGTCACAGGGAATCTTGGTTTGTACTTCATACATTGGCACAAATTTTTTTCTTGTTTGCAAGGTTGAGCCCACGATAGTGCTAGGTTGCTCCCACGAGACACCACGACCAATTATGGCCTTCAGGTCTATTGGCCTAGTAGAATTGTGTAGCTCGCGATGGCCCGCAAAAGAGGCCATAATCCATGAGATCGTGCCCGCGATGTGGGTATGTGCTCGTGATGTCGCCAACGACCAAAACACAAATTCAGGTCCTTAGTATGGAGAAGTTGTGTGGCCTGTGAGGGACCGCGAGGAGTAGGTCACGATTTGGGATCACGCCTGTGAAATGGTTGTCCACGCCTACGATTGTGTCTTTCGTGCCTGCGATGTTAAGTTCGCGCCAGTGATACAACTGACTATACATATCACCCAAAAGCTAGAAAGTTCGTGTGAGTGATTTTCCGACCACACTGCCAACTTAGTATTCAGTTGGAGAGCACTGGCAGAATAGATGACACCTGTCTAACCTGCAACAGAAAGAGAAGATTCCGATGGTGGTTCATCCACCTGAGGGCACTCCGACGATCAAGTCAATATATTTCTCACAGATAATCAATAGTGCAAACTCACTATTCAGAATATAAATTGCATACCTTAAACCCACGGGGGTGCCTCTCTTTTATAGTTAACTCAATCCTAGTCCCGATAGAAGCCTGACTTCTATAGACTTCCATTCAGTGCTTACTTTGGACTCCTCAAGAGATAAGAATAAACTCCCTAAGAACATTATCCTTATCCATCTTGAAGTCTTTCCTCATTCTAGGACTCTTGTCCCTTATCCGTTTATCTCGGATTCCGATATCTTCAGAGATAACCTCGGCCATGCCGAGATCATCTCGGCGTTACGACCAGGACAAGTGGAACCTCGGCTGATACATCGGCGTCACCTTGCCACGTGTTGGTACTCAAAAATATATCCCCACAACTGCCTCCTAGGTTCTATTTCCTCGATATTTTGAGGTGATGGAACCTATATCGGTACCTTCTCCCAGTACATTGGCTTAAATCATTTTAGCTGAGATCATTGTTTAAGGCCGACATGTCTCCCTTAAAAGAACAAGAATTCCAGTGAGTTCCTTCACTCGTATGAGTTGTCATGCATCACTATTCAATCACTTTATTCACGCGCCTTATTCTCATTGGATCGTGCCTGTGACGCGCCTGTAAGTCGTCTTGCGCCTGCGTGCGCCGTCTGATGAATTAGCTGTTCTAGGTGCATTAATTGCCCTCTTTTTCCGCCGTTTCAAGTTTTAACAAAAACTTTTCCCTCTCCTTTCATTTCTTCACTTTTCATTCGATACTCTTGCTTTTTCTCTCTCTTATTTTTTCCTCTCGAATCTGCCATTGTTCCAGACTTCAAGCTCTACAACTGCCTTCATTCCTTCCTCTTGGTGAAGCTTTCGCAGTTCTGTTACTTCTTTAACCGTTGCCTGACTTCGGCGATCTTCATACCGACTTCACTTTTTCTGGTAAGCCACTGTTCCTTTCGTTTTCAATTCTCTGATGCTCTTTACTACTTGTTGCCATTACTGCTTTGTTTAAACATTCAAGTTGTGAATCTCATATCTGAGTGTGTTTATTCCACGATTTTGCCCTTGCCCATGTCTTGAATACACGCATTGTTCACCATTTTCTTGCACTTTTGCCACTGTTCTTGACCTTGTACCACTTGTACTCACTATGTTCTTGATAGTCCATCTTTGTTCTTGATTTTGAAACTTGTTCTCGTTTTCTGTTTTTTGTGTCTTTGCCAGATTTGTGCCTTCAATCTTCGTTTCCATAGACTTAGGTTTGGGATTTGTCTGTAGAACCCACAATTTAGGAAAAGACTGAAACCTGCATTTACCTAAGTGTTTGCCGAGGTCCCAATAACCCTTTCAAAACATGTTCTGAAACCCAACCTGTTCGATTAAACCGATATCATGGGTATGTGGAAACATAAGGTAAACACCCCATCCAAACTAGAATTCTTTAGACAGGAGTTTGAAATCCCAGCCGACGTCCATCTGAGGTTGGCTGGGGATGATGACTCCATTATGCCTACTGATGACTCCATGTCTTTCCCTGTGGTGGCTTTCATCGAGTGTGGACTTCGGCTCTCACTCAACATTCTTTTTCGCGAGATTATCCATTATTACAAGTTAAACCCAATGTAGTTCGCCATCAACTCCTACCGAGTTATTAATGGCATCATAGTCTTAGCAAAACAAGAAAACGTTAGGGTCACTTTAGCCGATATCCAGTATTATTAAACCATATGTGGCTTAAAAAAGGACACGGGCTATGTTTACTACCTCAAGTCGAGGTCAACGGAGTATAAAATCGTTGCCGACCTCCCAGACTCCAACAAGGGAGCTGGAGATGATTACTTTATTACTTCGGGGAACTGGGAATTTGCTCTAGATGAGGACCTCCACCTCTACCCTCTTCCTCGGACAATTTTCGTAGAGCGCAATGGTAAGAGCCCTGTGTTTCACATTTACTTGTTTTCAAAATCTTTAATACTTCAAATATTCTAATGTTTTGTCTTTCCTTGCAGCTCTTCCAAAGCCAGGAAAAGACTTCCGCAAGTCCTTTTACCCAAGTCCGGGTTTAAAGAAACTACTAGGCCTTCCTGTTCATAAGCGAAAGGCCTCACTGGTGCTCAATTTCATCCCAACGTACAAATCAGCTCTCCCCGACGTTCCTAAGAGGAAAAAGAAGAAGAGCTTATCTCCTCCCTCTGCCACAACCCCTTTAGTTGCTACCGAATCTCGGCTAGATCAAAGATCAACTTCTGATCCAGCAGAACAGCCGTTTACTTCAGCTCCATACCTGATCCCACCATCTCAACGAAAACGTCGTCGACGACTTGTTCTTGCAGCCGAGATGGGCTGCCCAAAACCAGTTGCAAAAGACCTCTTAGCCAATATTCCAACTGATGTTGATGCTCAATCAACACAAACCCTGCCTCCACCGAAGCCGAAAAGAGTCAAAAAGGCTCAACCAAAGGCCAAGGTGACTCAGGTTGAAACTAAAGACACTCTGCCAATTTCTAAATTGGCTGAGAGTGAGAAGACTGCCTCTGTCCCAGCGAAGAGGTCCGCTAAAACACTTCCATCCGAATCTACCAAATCCAAAAGGCCAAGGTCATCTTCTGCAATGACCTCAGGGTCTAAAAAGCTTGATGCCCCCTGGACCCCCGAAATCACTCTGGAAGATAAGCCTGTTATGGCTAGTGATAGCGCCGACGATATCAATATCGGCGTTGCCCTCAGTACTGCTCTGCTTCTTCTAGGCGATCTGGAGCGAAACGCCGAGTTAAGTGAGTACGAGAACTACGCTTTGATGCTTCAGTGCTCTGTTCAAGTAAGTGTTTTTGCTTGGTACTTTTTCTTTCTTTCTCTTTATTTCATACTTAGAATATTTTCTAATACTTTTATTTTCTTTCAGGCCATCCAGCATGCCCACTCTTTCTCAATACAATCTTTTGAGAACTGTGAGAAGCTAGTCGAGAAGAAGAAGGAGATCTCCAGTCTTCAAAAAATTAATAAAAATTTACAGTCAAAGATGAAGACCTTGGAGTATCAGGCCGAGGTCGCTATCAAAGAGAAGGACGATGCCAAGGAAAAGGTCGGTGCTGCTGAGGCAATAAACAAAGTTCTTCAAGCCCAGTTGAAAGAGGTCGAGGACAAAGTGGCCCAGGCCCAGAAGGAGCTTCAAGACGCCTTGGCCACCAAAGAGGCCGAAATCAAAGATGCCTACGAGAAGGCGTATGCTCAGGGTATGGCCGATGTTACGGAGGCCTACGAAAAGCAAGTCAAGCAAGGGTTTCACCCTTGGTTGGATGACCTTGCTGAAGAAACTTGATGTCCCCGAGGACTCCCCCCTATAAGAATGCCAATGCCATTCCCCTACCATTCCCTCCAACTCCACCTCAATCTGATGATGATTATGAATCTGAGGAGGAGGTTCTAGTGAGGAAGCCTAAGGAAGCTACTGGGGCCAAGTCTTCTTCTCAAAATGAGCAAGTCCTAGACTTTACTCAAGATGAGGAGGTTCCTAAAGATGCTGTAGCTGAGAAGGCATTGGCCGACGCTCCCCTTGTCGACAAGAGCTTAAATGAAACCCTTGCAGAAATTGACATCGAGCTTACGGTGGATAAGGCTGCTGAGATGTCTTCCCAACCATCGTCTGAACTTCAAATTCAACCATTTGGTACTGCTGAGAAGTCTTAGCCTTATGTTTTTTCCTTCCTTTTTTGTACTTTGTTTTTCTTTTTTTGAAGTACTGTAAACTTCTTCACATTGTTGATGTGTTTTTAATACAACAACTCTTTTGCTTTTGAATGCTTGCATGCTTGCCTTGTATGCCTCTATACTTAGAATATTTTGCATATCTTCAATATACACTTCGTTCCTTGTGCAACCTTCTCGGGGTGAAACACCTCGGTTATACAACTGACGATTTTACCTCGGCAAGTACCCAAGTATCTTTCTCGGTGTAAGCTTGGCTTTACCTTGTAAATATAAAATTTCAACAAGTGTTTGACCTTAGTCTTCAATCTTGTAAATTGTCCACAAATTTCAACAAGTGTTAAACAATGATCTCGGTTTAACTTTAACTTGTAAATTGTCCACAAATTTCAACAAGTGTTAAACATATTCTTCTTCTCTATGCCCCCTAATGTGAACCTGAGTTCCACTTGGGTTCTCATTATGCATGTATTCTAGAGACAATGTCAAGTATCTTGAAAAGAGAACCAACTGAATCTTTATTTATTTACTTCGGCAAATGGCAAAGGAACAAAGAAATTCTAATGATAGAAAAATTCCAAATTACAAGTGTTCCAAGGTCTTGGCAGCTCTTTGCCCTCATTATCTTCAAGCCGATATGCCTCATTGCCTAGCACCGAGATGATTCTGTAGGGTCCTTCCCAATTTGGGCCAAGCTTGCCCTCTTTGGGATCCTTCTTGTTGCCGACGACTTTTCTTAAGGCGAGGTCACCAATCTGAAATTCCCTTAGGTTAACCTTCTTTGTTGTAAGCTCTAGCAAGCTGTTGCTGGTATGCTGCGAGCTGAATTGCAGCTTTCTCCCTTCATTCTTCTAGAAGATCTAGATCTTGGGCTAAGAGTACATCATTAGTCCTGCTTACCCCTAGATTCTCGATCCTGTGATGCCAATCTCCTGAATGATCGCTTTTGTTATAAGCCATGGCAAAGGGGGATTCCCCTGTTGATCTTCTCGGCGTAGTCCGATATGCCCAGAGTACATTGGGCAATTTGTCTACCCACTTTCCTTTTGCTACCTGCAGCCTCTTTTTTATCCCATCCAGAATTACTTTGTTGGATGCTTCTACTTGTCCATTGCTTTGTGAAAAGCTTGGGGTTAAAAAGTAGTTTTTGATCTTGAACTTTGCACAGAAGTTCTTGATTAGTTTACTGTCAAATTGAGTTCCATTGTCTGCAACAATTGCTCTTAGAATCCCAAACCTGGTGATAATGTTCTTCCAAATGAAGTTCTTCACGTCCACATCTCGGATCCTGGCAAGAGGTTCAGCTTCAATCCATTTAGTGAAGTAATATGTTGCTACCAGCAAGTACTTTCTTTGTCCAGTTGCTTGGGGCAGTTGCCCGATGAGATCCATGCCCCATTGGGCAAATGGCCAAGGACTGGATATAGGGTTCAGGTCTGCTACTGGCTGGTGTATCAGAGGTGCAAACCTTTGGCATTGTTCACACTTCTTTACATAGGCTTCTGCATCTTTCTGCATGTAAGGCTACCAATACCCCTGGGTGATGGCCCTATGGGCGAGTGATCTGCCCCCAGCGTGGCTTCCACAAATTCCTTCATGTATTTCATATAAAAAATCTTCGACTTGTAAAGGGTGTACGCACCTTAAAAGGGGTCCAGTGAAGGACCTTCTGTAGAGATATCCTTCTGTTGTCAAACTGAATCTTGCCGACTTTAATCTGATCTTGTGTGCCTCCTTGCGGTTATCTAGCAGCTTTCTTTCTTTTAGGAGCACAATAATTGCATCCATCCAGCTTGGTCCCATGTCTACGCACATTGCTTCGCACTCTGTGGTTACTGGTTCAATGCTCGGGCTCGAAAAGTAGTTGATCATTATTGTCCTTGCTTTTCCAAGTTGTAGTGCACTAGCTAGGTTGGCTAACGCATTGGCGTGGCTGTTATCAACTCGGTTTACCTGGAGTAGTCGGCAGTTCTGGAATAAGGCCGCCAACCTGATGACCTCTTTTGCATATGCTGACATTCTTTTGTCTCGGGCTGCATATTCTCCTGTTGCCTGATTGATTATTAGTTGTGAATCACAAAAAACTATTACCTCATCTGCTTGTACTGTTGCTGCCAGTTTTAGTCCTGCAATGAGTGCTTCGTATTCTGCTTCATTATTTGAGGCCTTGAACCCTAAACGAATTAATTGTTCTAGTACCTGCCCATCTGGGGATATCAGTACTACTCCTGCCCCTGCTCCTTGTCGGTTTGAACTCCCGTCAACAAATAGTCGAAAGGAGTCGCCAATGTAAATGCTGCAGGGTCTGAGTTTGTCCTCTTTCCTTTGTTCTTTTGTCTTTGGCTGGGCTTCTCCTGGCTTGTTTGGACATCGTTTATCTTGGCTCAACGGAGCCCGATGTTCAATGGATTCTGGCGTGAACTCAGCCACGAAGTTGGCCAAAACTTGGCCTTTGATTGCTGTTCTGGGCCTGTACTCCAGATCATACTGGCCTAGGGCGACTGCCCATCTGGCTATTCTTCCTGTTAAGTCTCCTTGCTGCAATAGGGACTTCAATAGATGTTCTGTCAGTACCACAATTTTATGAGCCTGAAAGTAATGGTTCAACTTCTTTGAAGCCATTACTAAAGCCAGTGCCAATTTCTCTAAGGGTAGATACCTTCTTTCTGCGTCGGCTAGGGTTTTGTTTACATAGTAAACAGCCCTTTGCTCCCCTTTTTCTTCTCGGATTAGTACTGCACTTATCGCATGTTCTGAAACTGCCAAGTACAGGAATAGCTCCTCCCCGGGTTCTGGATTCGAAAGAACTGGAGCTGTGGTCAGGTACTTCTTCAGATCAGCTAATGCTTCTTCGCACTCCTCTGTCCAAAGAAAGTCCATGGCTTTCTTCACTAAGTTGAAAAAAGGTTTGCACTTGTTTGAGCTTCTGCTTATGAACCTGTTCAGGGCTGCGGCCCTTCCAGTTAGCTTCAGCACCTGTTTTGCCGATGTCGAGCTCTTCAACTCTAGGATGGCCTTGATCTGATCTGGGCTGGCCTTAATGCCCCTTCTGGTCACTAGGTATCCTAAAAACTTACCAGATCCAACTCCAAATGCACACTTCGATGTATTAAGTCAGAGCCGATATGTTTTAAGGATTTCAAAGACTGCTTTTAGATCGGTGAGATGATCCTCAGGCTCTTTGGTCTTAACGACCATGTCGTTGATGTATACTTCTACTGTTCGGCTAATCAGGTGTTTGAACATTTTGGTTACCAACCATTGGTAAGTTGCTCCTACGTTTTTCAACCCGAAAGGGCATTACTCTGTAACAGTATAGGCCTTTTGGGGTGATGAACGTAGTATTTTCTTCGTCTGGGGGGTACATGGCTATCTGGTGGTACCCCCTGTAGGCATCTAGGAAGCTCATTCTTCCATGCCCTAAAGTGGCATCTACTAGCTAGTCAATCTTGGGTAGAGGAAAGCTGTCTTTAGGACAAGCTTTGTTGAGGCTAATAAAGTCTACGCAGACCCTCAATTTACCGTTCTTCTTCTTTACCACCACTGTATTGGATAGCCATGTCAGGTAGTGAACTTCTCTAATGGCCCTGGCCTCCAAAAGTCTGTCTACTTCTTCCTCTACTGCTTCGACGTGCATCAACGTCAGTCTTCTGGCTCGTTGAATTACAGGTTTGGCCGACCTATCAACATTCAGTTTGTGCCAAGTGACCTCAGGGTCAATGCCAGGCATTTCGTAAGGTGTCCAAGCAAACACCTCAATATTGGCTCTCAAAAAAGCTTCCAAATCTTTTTCTTCTTTTTCTGCTAAGCCCGAGCCGAGAAGAAAGAAGCGTTCTTCATCCCCATCCTGGACGAGGATTTTCTTCAATGCCTCTTCGCTCTTCTCGGCTGGCTCCTTGTTGACGTCTTCTAGGACTTCCACGTCCTCATCTTCAATTTCTGTCTTTTCTGGCTCTCGTATGCTGCAGGTAGATTTCATTGTTGCCATGGAGCAATTCTTCGCCTGCAACTGATCGCCTCTGATTTTCTCTATCCCATGCTCTGTTGGGAATCGCAATAGTTGATGCAATGTTGAGGGAACTGCCCTCATCGCATGCAACTATGGCCTTCCCAAGATGATGTTATAAGGGAAGGGTGTGTCGATGATGGTGAATTTTGTCTTGATCTTCCTGGTGCCAGCCTGTACCTCCAAGTTTACTGCTCCCAGTGGCCATGTCGGCGTCCCATTGAACCCAACCATTGGGCCATTGGATTGTTCCATATTATCTGGGTAAAGGCCGAGCTCCTTGTAACATCGGACGTACATGATGTCACAAGAGTTGCCTTGGTCAATCAGGATGCGTTTCACTTGGCACTCTCCAACATGGAGGGATACTACCAAGGCATCATTATGCGGATGCTGGACCATCTTTAGGTCGGCTTTAGTAAAGGTTATCATTGGTCCCTGGTACTCTTCTGCCCGATGTCTTTTCTCTCTGACTTGGTAGACATGTTGTAGGTGTTTTACCTTCTAGGCCTCCCCCATAATTTCGTTCTCGTTGACCTTCGAGTTAATCACATTGACTACCCAAGGTCCTCCTGCCTGAGGTTGCTGTATTGGGGGAGGTGGAGCTGCTAGCGCCTAGGGCAATCTTACCTGTTCTTCTCTTGTCCTAGTCTCATCGACAAGGTCTCTCAGATGTCCTTGTCTGACCAGGTCTTCCAAGTGTGTTTTCAGGGCTCTACAACCCTGAGTTATATGCCCATCTTTATTGTGGTAGGCACAATGCCTGCCAATGTTTCTTCCTATGAACTCTCCTGGAGTCCTCTCTGGCGCTTTGAAATAGGGTTGATTCCGAATTTGTTTCAGGACTTTGTGAATTGGGATTCAGGACACAGTTGTCACTACCAATGCAGTCCTCAGTTTTGCTTCTTGCTTGCTTGATCCGTTGTTACCTCGACCTCACTTCGGCGAGCCGTTTCCTTTCTCTTGCTTTATCTCCTTAGACCCCGACGTTTCTTCCTCGGCTCTGGCATACTTCTCGATTCTCGCCATGAGCTCTTCCATGCTTTTTGGCAAAGTCTTTGCCAAAAACTTCCGTAATGGACAGTTGTCTTTTAGGCCGTTCTTGAATAACACGACCGCCATTTCTTGATTACACTTTGGTATTCGGTTGAATACCTCATAGTATCTTTTTGCATAGGCCCTAAGGCCTTCATTCTTACTGATCTTCAGAGCCATCAATGCGTCCACCCTTAATGGCTGCAGCTTGTTTGTCACGAACCTAGCCACGAACATCTCGGCCAGGCCTTCCCAAGTCTTTACGCTTCCCTTTGGTAGTTTGTGGAACCAATCTGATGCAATCTCCCCGAAGGATGAGGGGAACACTTTACAGAGCAATGGCTCGTTCCCACTATACAATGCCATTGAGTTCAAATATAATCCGACGTGGAAGTTAGGGTCTGACTTACCATCGTATATTTGAAACCTCGACATACTGAATCTCTTCGGCGCCTCAAGCCTGTCCAACTCCACCGAGAATGGTGTCCTCGGCTTATCTGGGGAGGTTACCTCGGCATCGACATTCTGTTGCTTCCTCTTGAGGTAATCTCTTAAGTCCTCTTTTATCCTCCCAAGAGCTCGGCTATCTCCTGCTTTCAGTCTTTTTGGTGCACTACTTTCAGCTTCGTGGTGAGTCATCTTCGACCCCTCTTCATGAGTTGTGTTAAAGCACAGCGCCTACCCCTAAACATGCTGATGTCCTTTGG
This sequence comes from Camellia lanceoleosa, assembly GCA_025200525.1. Lineage (NCBI taxonomy): Eukaryota > Viridiplantae > Streptophyta > Magnoliopsida > Ericales > Theaceae > Camellia > Camellia lanceoleosa. The sequence goes on from CM045765.1 coordinate 43,727,196, forward strand.
GGTCTGCCTCCTTTGTGTGATGCGTCCTCCGTGATTCTTCTCTTCTTGACTCCCTTTGTCCGACCTCCCTGGAAGGTCGGTGAGAGTGTCTTTCGCTCCCGTTGTGCTGAGGAGCTACGGGGATTGTTTTCTGCCCTCCCTTCTGGGCATTGGCCGCTGGAATCGGCGTGTCCTGCAGCGGGAACGGTGGCTGCATGACGTTATTTTGCATCATGAAATTGACGACCGACTGCAGGTCTACCAATTTGTTTGCCATCTCTTTTACCTCTTCGTCCCTTCGTAGGCACCTATCCTTCTATACTTTGAGGTTGTCTTCGTTGTAGTAGCCACTTCGATCTGGTTTTTTTGGTGCGTCACCGATCTGGCCGACGTCTTTCACTCCGTGATTCTGGTCACGAGTTTCTGCGTTGCATTCGTCTCATGTGATATCAAGGTCAATAGGTCTCCCACTCCCAGCAGGAGTGTCATCCCCAATCTTTTCCTTTTGTCCGTCGCTGGCCATCTATTCTCCTATCTTTTCCACAGACGGCGCCAAATTGTGTGAGTAATTTTCCTACCACACTGCCAACTTAGTATTCAGTTGGAGAGCACTGGCAGAATAGATGACACATGTCTAATCTGCAATAGAAAGAGAAGATTTCGGCGGTGGTTCATCCACCCGGGGGCACTCCGACGATCAAGTCAGTATATTTCTCACAGATAATCAATAGTGCAAACTCACTATTCATAATATAAATTGCGTACCTTAGACCCACGGGGGTGCCTCTCTTTTATAGTTAACTCAATCCTAGTCCTGATAGAAGCCTGACTTCTATGGACTCCCATTCAGTGCTTACTTTGGACTCCTCAAGAGATAAGGATAGACTCCCTAAGAATATTATCCTTATCCATCTTGAAGTCTTTCCTCATTTTAGGACTCTTGTCCCTTATCCGCTTTTCTCAGATTCTGATATCTTCGGAGATAACCTCGGCCATGCCGAGATCATCTTGGCGTTATGACTAGGACACGTGGAACCTCGGCTGATATGTCGGCGTCACCTTGCTACGTGTTGGTACTCAAAAATATATCCCCACATTTCCATTTTTGGCTTTTAAGCTTTAAAACCTTGGTTTTCATTTAGCTTCACCCATTTCGTACCCCTAGTACTTAAGGCTTTAAGGTAGTGCATGTTGAGGGCTACATTTTAACTTGAAAAGTTTGAGTTTTTGTCATCGTTAATTTTTTGGTTGTGGTTCTTTTCTCCTTTTACTTTGAGGTGAGGATTTCTTTAATGATTTCCATGTTATTTACCTTGTTATGTGTAAGTTGGATAAATTAACACTTTGGAAGTTTTGGGTTTAATTAATGTATGTTTTAATGCATAAAAGAAGGGTTTTTCTTAATGTTTTCTTAAAAACTCTATTTGGTTGTTGACAATGACGAGTGATATTGGAAACTTGAAGGGATTTGATGAAATTGTCTTTAAAATGAGAAACCTCAATATTTTTACCAAAACCCTTGAAATTGGCTCAATGTTGAGGCGTATTTTGTGTTGTTGAAATCAAAGGTAAATCCGTGAACTTGAATTATATGGAAGTGAATGAGATTTGGAAAATATCGGTTGATTGAGAAATGTTAAGGCAAGATATATATATTGTTTGTTGTTGGAATATATTGAATAGAGATAATTGTTTTGGTTATCGGTAGAAGATATCATTACTTGTTGTAGAAATTGCAAGAGAACTAGGTTAACTGAAACCCATTCACTTATGCATTCCATCTATTTCATTATTGCATACTTATACATTCGAAAATGTTGAAAAGTAGGGTTTTAAGAAAAAAATGGTGAATACCGTAGTGAATCTAGTTAGGGGGTGTGGTTGTAGTTAATGGAGTTAGCCTTCATGTCCTTGATGAAAGTCTAGAAATTTGCATGGTTAGGGATGCCTTCCTTTCGGTTAATTGCCGGTAAAGTGTGGCTTTAGTAGTGCATTTATAGCCTACTTGTAGATACGTACCTAGAAATTACCAGTGTGTGTATTTACTGCCCTGTTTTCTATATTGAAGCAAATATATAAATTGTAATTCGAACTCTGACATAGCATTGTCTCTAAAGGGGGAATGCATATTTTATAATGACATGTCATATGTATTTACCATATGGTTTTATTAAACATCATACATATCATTAAATTTGTTTCCACTGAGTTTTAGTTTACCCTATGTGGAAAAACATTTCAGGTGCTGATGGTTTGCCTCTGCCAAGGAGATAGCTTTTGAAGAAGCTAGAGTTGAACACTCATTTTTGTGTTTGATTCTGTGTAAGCCACATGTTATTGTGTATTGGGTTTAAAACCCACTTTTATTGTAACAACGTATAATTTTGAAAACTTGTAACCAGTAAGGCATGAAATTGTAATAATTTAGATAGTATTGTTTATTGATCACATGCTATATATTCCGGTTTTGGAATCTGTGAATGTATTAATGCATGTGATATGATTTTGTAATATTAATAGTGTTAATGAGCATATAGAATGTTTTGGGATTTAATTAAGTTTCCGCTTGTTGAATGTGTTGGACAATCTTTACTATATTTGAATAATTAAAGAAATGAGATAAATTGTTTGATTACAAAAATCAAAACAATATATAAAATAAAATAAAACAACAGATTTTTATTTTGTTACAAAAACAAAATCATAATCTGATAAAAATAAATAAAATAGAAAGTAAATTGATTACTTACCTTATTTATTTGGCAAACAAATTTTTGATCAAGTTTAGTGTTTAACACTGTGTCCTTAAGATAGATTCGTCCTCTTTGCGGTGCTTTTAGATTATGGACGTCTATCTCCCAAGATAAAATGATTAACAGTGAATAGTAGCAGCACTACGAACTATTCACACAACGAACATACTTTGTATTTACACTTTTTCTCATAGGGAAATAATGTAGTAAAGGGGAGAGAGAACAATAGCAGAATTGAAGATGAAAAATTAAGTGAAAAACCAAATGAGAGACTTGAGTATTCATAGGTGCAAAAGAGGTTGTTCGGTTTGAATCCAACAGGTAGCAGATCTGTTGGAACAAGTACCGTACCTGTTCGGCACTGTTTGAACAGTTATAACCTGTTCGATTTGAATTTTGAACAGATAACTGAATCTGTTCGGTTTATATTGGACAGATATGGACCTATTTGGGTGTAAGAATAATTTGGACACTATTTCGGAATTGTTTTCAAAATTTAAATTCAAAAAAGGTAAGAATTTAATTTTAGAAAATATAAGCATTTGGTCAAACAAGCCCAACCCAACCTTACACTTGCGCCCAGGTTCGACCGAACGGTGCGCGCGTGTGTTTATTTTGGATCCAATGAATCTAGTCCCACTTTGTCCATAACTTCACCTTTCCACAAAACTTGGGTACTCCTTGAGGCCCTTCCCAAGTTGCAAACCCATGTCTTATAAACCCATAAAAGTTTGCTCACCAAACCAATGTGGGATAAATCTTTAATTCAAACATTTAAGGAAACTTCACCAATATATCATTTCCATGAAGCTCACTTTGATTTCAATTTTTCATTCACACGATAATGGTTTTGAGTAGCCAAATATACTACGTAAATCACAACACAGCATAGTACGCGTTACCACTTAGACCGGTCAACTTTGGCGTATGGGTCTCACCTAAAAATTAGACTAAATTTGAAGAAAAATCTATTTTTTTCAAAACCATTTCCACCGGAATGAATATTGTATATCTATATTTTTTGGGGCGTTTCATTTCCTGTGAGTAATGATATACAACTGAAGATTTGTACATAATTTTTATATAAAATAATAAAACCGTTTGCAATCTTTTCATTTCTAAAAATAAATAGAGCAATTCTACATACCACTAATTTATCATCATTAATTCCACCACTAGTGAGGTGGCAATTGAAAAAAAAAAAAAACAAAACAAAACAAAAACCAAGGCACAAAACAAATGTGACCCATTGCCACATTATTAAAGCCAACACTAATTAGTGGTCTAAAGTATTTTTGAAATAAATATTATATAAATTAATAAATTTTATATAATTTTATTACTTAATGTGATTTTTGGTGATGGTGGTGATCCATCAAGCCTGCAACAGTGACTTTTGTTGATGAATAATGGTATGGGAGTGCAAAAAGGGTAGGACCCACAAAAAAAATATTTAAAGTTTTACTTTGGAAAGTAATATGTAGTTTAAATTTAATTATTGTACAGTGAGATTCATATTTAAAATAAATCTGAATCATGTATTGTCTTTTTTTAAGTATTTTTTTTGAATATATTTTTTTATTTTTTATTTTATTATTATTTTTTTTGAGTTCATACAATTATTGTAAGGGAGTGTCTGGCAAGAACAAATTGTAGCCAACATAGGAAGACAAGTGATGAACTTGCTTCTTTTTTTGAATATTTGAGAAAGAAATAATTGTTGCTGTCATTAATTCCACACCACATTTGTAGGTTGTGGGACAAACTTTTCTATATTATCACACCAACCAACTTTTTTTATTTGAACCTTGACAACGCAAGGATAACTTTTTATTTATTTATTTGAACCTTGACAAAGTAAGCAACTAACTTAGTGAGGTTTTTTATTATTATTATTATTATTTTTTAAGGCTTGTGAGGACATAAATTTTGACTTGGTCATGTGGCGGAGCCCAGGGCTAAGGTGCCACTTAGTAGGGTGTGATTGGCTGTGGTGTGGGAAGATCCACTACCTCATCTGAGATAATCGGGGTGGGATATTAGTCCCAACTAAGGATTGACTCATAAGTTGGGTAAGTTAGGATTATTGCAAGAGGTTAGTGGATAAGTACTACTCCCTCTGTTCTAAAATATTAGTTTCTTATTTTATTTTTTATTGTCTGAAAATATTTGTCTCTCTTCAAAAATCAAGTACAAAAATAATATAAATTTTCTATTTTGTCATTTTTTTAAATTAATAAACAATATAAAAAGTACAATTATGACATTGATATTTCCAAAAAATATACTATCAAAAGGATAATTGTGGAAAATTAACTTTTTTCAAATGTAATAATTGTACTATAAAAAAAAATTAAATTTTCCAAAAGGGACTCTTATTATAGAACGGAGGGCGTAGATGAATTATTATTCCCACACGGAATAGATGAATTATTGTTCCCACATGATCTAGGATGAGGTAGGACACTCTATATACAAGGTTGGTTTCGACTTTTTTAGACTCAATGCGAACTTTTAAGATGAGGCTTTCATACATTTTTAAAAAAAAAATAATTATGTGTCTAATTTTTTTTGGGTATTTGACAATACTCGTAAAAATGTTACTTCTAATATATATACTTTCTCCGTCCTAATTTATTTATTCATTACAGAAAATCCAACTTATTAAGAAGACATGCAATTATTACATTTTAATTCAAATTTTAAAATATATTTCCCACCATTGCTTGTTTGTTTGATTTTTAAAATGTATTTATTATAATGATTTATAAGGGCAATTTTGAAAATCTAACAAAATATAGTATCCCAAAATAGAAAGTGAACAAACATTTTCTGACAAACTAAAATGAAAAAGTGGACCAATAAAATGAGGTGGAGGGAGTATATATTAAAATTCACTTAAATATATATTGTAGTTTACAGTAAGAAAAATGACCAAAATTGTAACACCTTGAAATAAATGACATCAACCCACATCATAACAGTGCTATCATATGCATTGATCACCCATTTCATATTTTATATTTATATCTATGATCATTACAAAAGATGGCATATGCACAATACATTCATAAATTCTAGATTCTGAATCTATAGTATATGACATGAATACAAGAGTAGAAAAGAAATTAAAATCAAATAAAGAAATGCCCTAATGGTTTACAATTTTCCAAGATGATACTTGGTTACAACAAGATGAGTTTAAACTCAATACAGATAAAACCTGAGGCTTAAACAAAAACATTTACAACAAGAAACAAAAAGGAAGCCTTAAGTTCTGATTCCTCCCAAGCTATGTCCTTGGCGGTGGCATATCATCAACACCTAAAAGTTGTTTTCCACATAGAGTAAGCCAAAACCCAGTAGGAATACTCTAGCATAGTATATGAATCTTAGTGAAATCATAAAGTGAATACATATGCATGCTCTCTATCAAACATTGTAATGCCCTAAAGTAATTAACAATAGTACTATCTCACAATAATTACCTATTAACAATACATTTTAGAAAATGATATCTTTACATTCATAAGATCCAGTTGTACAAAAGATGGTACATGCAATTATACATTCATAAGCCCTAATCTTGAATCTATATCATGTATCATAAACAAAAGATATGAATAAGAGTTAAACAGATAAATGAATGTCTTAATGACTACAACTTTCTAAGTCGATGCTTGATTACAACAAAAGCAAGTTTGACACTCAATACAAATAAAGCCCTTGGCTTGTACAAAAATAATTACAATAATAACAAAAGAAGCTCTTGGCTTCAAGTCCTCCCAAGCTATGGCTTTGACAAAGGCATATCATCAGCACCTAAAAATAGTTTTCCACATAAAATAAGCCAAGGCCCAGTAAAGAAACTCTATTACAGTGTATGAATCTTAACAAAGCTATAAAGTGAATGCATATGCAATTCTTGTGCCAAAACATTTTATATCTCTTTTCAAAAAAACATGCAATGCTACGTTTATATCACAATTCATGAAATCATTCCATTTACAATAGAAAAAAAGGCAGTAGATACAATACTAAGAATCTCTAGGATGTGTCTGCAAGTAGGCCACAAACACTACCAATTGCCATTTTTACTGGTATTAACTAGAAGGCTTGGCACCTATCTGTGCGGGTTTCTAGACTTTCACCAAGGACACACAGGCCAACATAATATCACAACTACACTCTTATCCAAATTCACCAAGGTATTTACCATTTTTTTTTTCAAAACAATAAACATATTCAATATGTTAATGTTACAATGCTCGATACAAATAGATGAGAAATTAGTTTCGATTCACCTAATTCTCATACAATTTCTACAACAATCATAGTTATCCTCCACTGATAGCCCAAAACAGATATCTCTAAACAGATAGATAAGTTCCAATAAAGATATATTTTCTAAAATCTCAAGATAGAAGTGATAATGCATATCCAACTCTGCCATCACCATCATCATCATTCTAATTTCATAAAACCCACGTTATTTCCATTTCCTCTTTATAAAATAAAAAATTCACATTTTAGGACAAAATCTCATTTTCTTTATAAATCAATTTTAAGGATAAAAATATATCATTTTATCACAACTCAATCACATTTACAATTCCACAACTATTTTTAAAAACCAATTTAAAAACCCCTCTTTTGATTTTAAAACCAAAATCATAGATTTTTATCGAAATCCTCAAATCCCATGATTTCTTTGAGAAAACAAATAATTAAGTTAAAAACCATACAAAGTGTGGAGAAATCCCAACCTCAAAGCTAGAAGATGAGAGAGAAAGTGGAGAAACCTCGACGAAGCCGAAAACTAACTTTGCTTCTATTAGAATGAAGCTCTAGCTAAGCTTTACATTTTTAACAAAAGGACTAAGGTATAGAGATCAATAAATTGAGAGTATTTAAAGGTTGAAGATGAGTTTTAGAGAGAGAATGTCTAGATTTAGGGTTTTGAAATGTTTAGATAGAGAGAGAAAGATCTAAAAAGTGACTCAAAAAGTAACTTTTATGGATTGATATACGCGCAGACCATTCGAGCGACTAAAACACCACTTGAGCAACTAGACATAAAAAGAGAGACGCTAGAGCGAACAAAGTACTGCTCGAGCGAAGATCATCACCCTCCTAGTACTTTTGCAAACCTGCAAAAGTATTAGAAGTTCTCAAAGTACGCTCGAGCGCAAGAAAGTTTGCTCGAATGAACATGCCAAAATCTAGACAATAACAGTTTTGAAAAACTAACTCCCAACTTGTTTCAAACGCAATCAAGACACTCCAATAACCAATCTCTACAAGGAATAAGATGGAATAAGACATGAACAACCACCAAGACAAGAAATCCCAGATACAAAACAATGAACGGGTCGGATTCAAACCAGGATCGCTATAAGCATTGCTCGTTTTCCATCTTAAAACAATGCAATGACAGGTTATATGTCAATTCATGAAAACAATCCTTTTAATATAAAAAACAAGGTAGTAGATACAAAACACTGAAAATCTTTAGGTACGTGTCTGCCAATAGGCTATTCAAGCACTACCAAAGCCATTTTACCTGTACTAACTGGAAGGATCAGTACCTAACTGCGCGGGTTTTTGAACTTTCATTAAGGAGACACAAGCCAACATCATTACCACAACCACACCCCCTAACCAGATTTACTAAGGTATTCACTTATTTTTCTTAAAAACTGATACATTTACAATGTTCAATGTATAATGATGCACATTACACAATTGATGAGAAATCAGTTTCAATTCAATTTAATCTTCACACAATGTCTACAACAATCAAGACTATCCTTCACCGATAGCCCAAAGCAAATATCTCTATACAATAGATAATTTCAAAGCAAAAGATATATTTTCATCAATCACAATGGGAGTGATATTACATATCCAATTTCACCATTTTCATCAACATACCCATTATTCCAATTCTCCAATATCCAACATCATTTTTCATTTTCTCTTTTAAATTCCAAATACCAAAAATTAGAGCAAAACCCCATTTTCTTTCAAAATTAATTTGAAGAAAAATATTTCCGTCATTGCCACACAATTTCTCCATAACTATACTTCCACAACCATTATCAAGAATCAATTTGAAAAACCCCTCTTCTGATTTAAAAACCAAACCCTAGGTTTACCAAAAATTCCCAAATAAATAACTTCTAAAAAAAAAAAAACAAATAACTAAGTCAAAAATCATAGAAAGAGTTAAAGAAATACCTACCTCAAGGTAGAAGACAAGCTAGAACAATGGGTAGAACTTGACGAAGTTGAAAACACTAGATGTTCCAATTAAAACAAAGCCCTCATCATGCTCTCTCTTTTACTTCAAAAGGCAAGGGTGAGGAAACTAGTGGATTGAGTGTATATGGAGCAAAAACTCAAGAACTAGAGAGAGAGAAAGTAGATCTAGGGTTTTTGAAATGTTTAGAGAGAGAAAGAGATGAAAAAGTGATTCAAAAAGTCATTTTCTCGGACTGATATATGCACAGATTGCTCAAGCGCAAGAATGGTAGCTCAAGTGACAGACACGATAAGTGACACCGCTCAAGCGACCAAAACCATTGCTCGAGCGCACAATGACCCCCTTCCACAAGTTCAAACCTGCAAGAATTTGTTCGAGCGTAAGAAGGACTGCTCGAGCGAAGATACCAAACACTTAGAAGTTTTACAGACTACAAAAAACCGCTTGAGCACAAGAAGGGTTGCTTGAGCGAACAGACAAATTCTTGGGCAGCAACACTTTGAAAAGCTAACTCCCAAACCTGTTTCAAACACAACTAAAACTCTCAATAGCCAGACTCAATGAGCAATAAGACGGAAAATGAGTTGAACAACAATCTAATACACGGTTTCTCGGATCCAAAAACAATAAATGGGCCGGGTCTAAATCAGAATCGTTATAAAAATAATCTAAACTGAAGTATCAAATAAAAAGTAAACAAATTGTAAAAAAAATCACTTAAACATCATTTTTTTTTGGCATTTTTAGCTGTAAAATTAGAAGTCTAGTTCGCATAATCCAACTTACAAGCTAAATTATTTTCGATGGATAAAATTGCTAATCTATTTAATCTTTCATTTGACACAGTTGAGTAAAGGTAAGATTTAATCAACTTTAATTTAAAAAAGTAACTGCAAGTAGTATAATTAATCATATTTTATGTATAATCCATACATTTAGAAAATAACCATTCAATAATTTCAAACAATTTACCACATCAATAAGTTTTTTGGTTTCTTCTGATAAAAAATAACTATATATTATTTTTAAATAACTTATCATATCAACCATCTATTAGTTTTAAATCACAACTAAATTTTTTTAAGGCCCTTTAAATTCCAATGAGATTTTTTCTTTTATAGTTTAATATAATAATTTCTATTATAATAATCTCCTTAGGAGATTTTCGACGGTCCTCTAAGTTATTTCGATGACTCTCCGGTGACCCCCTTTATACTTCAAAAAATTAGATCTACATTCCTAAAGTATAGATCTGCAGTTTAGAGTGTAAATCCAGACTTTTTATATCTGAAATAGGTGTTTTTAGAGTTCTCTCGTTCGATTTCGACATAGATTTTTGAATTTTCAACACCCACAATAGCTCCCTCCTCTATCAAGCCTTCTTTCATACCATTATGGATGTACTTCCTTCTTAACACTAACTTCTAGTGGTGTCGGGAGTTTGGTGGCAGGGGTGGCGGAGTTAGGTAGCAGCAACGGGGACAAGGCCGACGAAGACGGTGGGCTTTCCAGACCACATCCTTGAGAAGATCGATGGTCTTCACTAGATTGTAATTGGTTTTGTTTTGTTTTTTTTTTTTTTTACGAATTTATTTTTTTGTTGTTTGTTTTTCTTCATTTTGTTGTTTGGTTGGGATGACTCTTTAGGATCTTGTTTATGTATGGTGTTATTTGTTAATATAAATATTTCCCATATTCTCAAAGAATAAATTAATAAATAGAAGGCTCATTAATATGCCACGTCATTTTGATAAGAGATTTTATGGAAAAAAAAAAAATATTTGTGCATTATTTAGTTATTTTATAAATAAATAAATAGAAGGCTCATTAAAAATTATTTAGGATCTTCTTGTTTTCTTCCATAGGCAATTATTTCCTTTGCATAGGACGTCAATATTCAAATAAGAAAATATGAGTGAGAACGACGTGGCCAGTTGATGTAAAAAAATGAATGAACGATTTAATATTATGCAATTAGAGTACCGCTACTCAAGTCCACTTATAAGTCCAAAACGTGCCGGTAACGAAAACGTGTTTGAATAAATTTTATATGAATTTCATAAAAATAAAAATAAAAAAAAAAATTTAATATAAAATTGATTCAATTGTGTGGTTATCATTTGATTGATTTAATTTTTTGTAAGGATGATATACTCAATAAAAATGTTAACAATTCAGATCATCAAAATAAAGCCTAAAAATGAGCCCAATAAGTCAGATAACACCTCTCCAATCTGATTTGGGACTGAAAGAAGCCAGTCTCACAAGAAAAAATGAGAGACAAAAACATGGCCAATTGATGCGAAAGAGATGATTCATTTTAATATGGGAGAGAATTACACCTCAGCCCGTTCTTTTTAAAAATATTTTTAAATTAGTGGTAAAATTTAAAAACATTAATAATTAAATTTATAAATTTTTTCACTAATATGCAAATATTTTCTAAATTTGCCACTGAGGTGTAATTTTTCCTTTTAATATTATGTGCTAAGATTTAAAATTCTTTCTTGAGATTTTGGAAAGAAACTTGTAAGTCAGTTTATTGATTTATTTGGGTCATATCACCTATCTAATTTTTGCACATTTTTTTTCATAATAAGTCAAAAAGTCAGCTTATCTCCAAGGAGATAGTTAAAAAAAGGCTTGTTAGGTATTTTAGCCAATGTAACTCTAATTTTGAGCTCCAATGGGCTGATTGTTGGGCTAGCTACTTTACCATTCTACTTTTTTGGTGGTTACAATTAAAGAGCCCCAGAGGCTCTCCAAACAAATATGTATGTATATATCTTGGATTTTTGTATATTTATGTCTTAGATTTGGAATTTTATATATTTTACATATGTATATGTGTATGTAACAATTTTATAAGTCCTTTCAATTCTGTTTGATGAATTACGGAATAACTTATTTTGTATTTTATTCTTTTTTTTTTCTCCTCATTCTACAAGTTTTGTTTCGTTGTATGGGCAAATTGATTATTATTACAAATTTGTATTAATAAAATATCAGCAATTAGTATTTTTTGTTTTAAAAATTAATTAAGTTAGTTTGAATAATTAGCTAAAATAAAGAGTGTGGTTGGAGAATGCAATAGTTAAAGTAATTAGGTAAAATAAAGAGTGTACTTTTTTCGTACTTTAGCTAGTGAAAAGTAAAGTGTGTGGTTGGAGTTGCTTATAAGCCACTTTCCAAGTGAGGATTGTGTTTATATTATGGATTTTAGTAGAAATTTAAAAAGATAAAATATTAAATTTCAGTTTTCCTTTTCAAATTCATACTCTATCTAAATTTATGATCTAATAAATACGACATAAGTTGAATCATGGATTTGGATAAGGATTTCAAAAAATAAAAAATAAAAAGAATGTGTAAAATATAATTATATTTTATTCACATTTTATATAATTTTTTATTTATTATTATTTCTTAATTGCTATTCAAATTCATAATCTAAACACAAAATAAGAGCATTGCTTGTCAAACCCATCTAACTCTAATTTGTACAAGGCTTTGTGAGCCGTCATACATCAATCTATTATGCTGAACAATAATGTTAGAGATTTCAAATTTTTTACCGAAAATTTATTGAATACTCACACCCATATGGGTGATTGGGTAGATTTTTGATAATTTTTTGTGGTGTCCCTAACATTTTTCTTTATAAATCACCTTAGTCATTCTTGGCTTTCATTTTGGCCACATCATCATTTTTCTTTTAATAATAGTGCCATACATTGAATTAAAATTAAGGACAAAATTCAATTTGTACCCTGTGGTATTATTTAGGGGCACTTTATCTCATTGTGTTTTAAAAATATCCAAATGCTTCCCATATAGTTTTGGATTAAAGAGTACCACTAACACTGTTAACAGAAAATGCAAAAAGACATATTTACCCTCCTTGCTGTAAACAATGTGTTTCCCCTCTCTTGTTCTATATTAATAAAACAGGCAATCACCTCCATTCACTGCAACATATAAAAGTCTTAGAAATTAAGTTATTTTATTTTATTTTATAAATCTCGAAAAGTATAAATTTTGTTGTAAAAAACATTTAGGAACTAATTTCAGTTATTGCAAGAATAGTCGCTAAAAGATTGTCTTGAAAAATTAAAAAATGAGCTTTTAGCGACAAAATTTTGAAAATGTCGTTAATAAATTCACTTTTGGAGAGAAAATAATTTGGTCCCAAAAAGTTTTATTTTTTGAGACAACTTTTGGTCCCAAAATGTTGGTAATTCATCACTAAATGTTCAATTTTGTTACTAAAAATAAAATAATAACATTTTTTGCCGACAAAAATATTTTATCCTCAAAAAATAATTTTGTCCTAAATTTTTATCTCTAAAACCTTAATTTCTTGTAGTGATTTATATATACAACCCAAGCATCTCTATCAATTATTATGGAATCATATCGCATTTTGTATTTAATTTTAATGGAGATTTAAGTGTACGATTTTAATATATTACCACCATTTTTGTATTCAATTCTATTGAAAAAGCAACACTAAAATGAAAATTATACATATATAGGAAATTTATGTATAGGTCTTAATAGGTGGATTTATTATTTAATAGGTCGTGATAATTAACAGTATTTTTCATTAAACACTATTAAAAAAAAGTTACTAATTGTTAATTTGCAGTGATAGCTTGAAAATTGTCACAAAAAAGTCACAAATCGTAAGTTTTGGTGACAGTTTAAAAAAATCATCACAAAAAATCGTTACTAAATTTTAGATTCCAGCGACAATTAAAAAAATTCATCATGGAAAAACGTCACTAATTGTATGTTTTAGCGACAATTTAAAAAATTCATCATGGAACAACGTCACTAATTGTTTGTTTTAGTGACAATTTATAAAAATCGTGACAAAAAAAAGTTGCTCATTGTCAATTTTTAGCGATATATATAAAAAATGTAACAAAAAAGTATTTTTAGCGACAATTTTAGTAGGACTAGCTTTCATTAAGACTTAATGAGAATTAAGGCCTTGTTCGGCATGCAACACTTTTAGCCTAAAGGCCAAAAAGTTACTAAAAAAATCAAAAAAATTATAAACTATATCAAAAAGTCAAAATTTCTTTTTTCTCTCTACTTTTTGCACATCTTTTCATAAAAACTAAAAGGTCATTCCAAACATATTAATTATTTTTACCTAATATTTTTAGCCAAAAAACCAAAAAGTTACTAATATAGTATGTTCTCGAACAAGACCTAAGTCTAACTATTATAACCTATTGATAGTTTACCCATATATGATATCTTCAAGAAATATGCATGTGTGTGTGTGTGTGTGTGTGTGTATGTGAAGGAATTGTTGGTGATTAAGGAAAAAGTTGTTATTGGGGCATTGAATTGAACAAGGGTTTGCAAACTAAAGGGATAGAAGTGTGCAATCCAGTGGCTGAGTGTGCAAGACAGTGGCAAAGGACGTCTTGGTCTGTTGAATCTTTAGATCCATGTAAACTCTCTCTAGAATTTGTACACATACCATTTCTCAATTAGATCCATAAACCCAATAAGTTGAAACTTTGTTATCAACTAATCAAAAATAAAAGAAACTTAAACGAAAATCTATCATCTATGTCTTTGTTCCATTAACAGAGGTAAATGAAAATTTGAGATGAACCGTGAGGATTCAGAAGGGAAGAACTGGTAAGGACTAGTGAAAGGGGCCAATTTGACATTTTATAATAGAATTGGACTTCGATTTTTCTATTTTTCATTTCAACTCTCACAGTTGAATGCGTGTTCCATAAATTCTGTCAATTTTAACAAAATAAAGTACTTCCAGCCCCAAAAGGTCTCTTTAACTATTTTGGAATGACAAGGGAGTAAAGTACTTTGGGCCCCAAACCATAAAGGATGTCTACACGAGCGAGTAGATGTCATGTGGGGAATAGAGGTATCGGTAGAGACACAACAATTCCATTAGCATTTGCCTTTATAGTATTGGTTATGGGTGAGAAAGTTGCACGTGAGATTATAAGAACATTAGAAAAAGCTCTAGCTGAGGGGAACAATGGACGTGCCCTTAAGCTTACCAAGGAGTTTCTCCGCTTCAATCCATCTAAGTTTTTGGGGAGCCTAAATCGTTTGAGGCAGAAGACTTTTTAGAACAGATTATCAAGATTCTTGATATGTTTAGAGTCGAGGATAAGGAGTTGAGGATTTTTTTGGCGAGTTTCCAACTAAAGGGAGACGCCGGTTATTGGTGGAAGTATGTGAAGAACACTATGGATACCACTTGGTTACATTCACCAAGGCGTAATACTTCCCTTCTTCTGCTCGGGAAAAGTTGAGGAAATAGTTTGTTGAATTGTGCCAGAAAGCTACTTCGTTAGCATACTTTGAGGCAAGATTCACTAGTTTGCTAAGATTTGCTCCGGAGCTGATGGCAATGGAGAAGCGTCGTTTTATTGAGTTTGAGAGGAGGTTGTGTGATGATATCTGAAAAAAGGTTATTGGATCTATGTGAAAAAACTTTTACACATTGATTAAGATAGCAGCCCATGTAGAGGCCACGGTTTCAGTTGTTGGTTAGGATAGAGAGGAGGCCATATCGGTAATCCCTATTGTTCGTAAGCACGCTGAGTTCAGTAAGAGATGGAGGAGTGTGCAATCTCAATTGCAGGTACAAATTTTGTCTTCACCGATGGTTTCGTACTTATCCTTTGGGAGGTCCAATGAGGTCCAGGCGTCAAGCCAGTCTCGGAGTGGGGAGTCTACTATTTGTTTCGGTTGTGGTCAATTAGGCCATGTTAGATGTTTATGTCCTTAGCATAGGTATTCTTTGGGTGTTTCAAAACCCAGTTGGACTCAGTTTCATCAGTCTAGTTAGGGGTGGTATCGGTACCAGACTTGAGCAGGCTTTCTAGTCACATGAGCGGCGGTTTGTTTGGGAGCAAGAATGGTATGGTTTAATCTTGAGGAATCCGATATGGGATCAAGGAATAGGTGAGGTTGTGTGCAGAACTCCATCTAGAAGTAAATGATGTTAGGTAACATGTCAGTATGTAGTACCAAGTGTGAAGTATTGATGGGTCAGTTAGTCGGTTGGTTAATATCGAAATTTGGTTGAC
This sequence comes from Camellia lanceoleosa, assembly GCA_025200525.1. Taxonomy (NCBI): domain Eukaryota; kingdom Viridiplantae; phylum Streptophyta; class Magnoliopsida; order Ericales; family Theaceae; genus Camellia; species Camellia lanceoleosa. The sequence continues at coordinate 43,743,281 of CM045765.1, forward strand.
AAGTAGTCGCCTTGGGAATAGCTTGGGCTTGGGCAAAGGGGTTGTAAGGTTGAGAAATGCCTGTAAAAGGACTTGAAAGCATTGAGCCTAGTGTTATTGGAATATGAGCATATGGTAATCCTTCGGGTTGGGGGGTTACACGTTGGAGCCTTAGTTTTGTGAGCGCTTTTGCACCAGAATATGACTGGTAATTGTAATGGGATCACTGTGAGAGTGATACTGTTGAGATTCACTGGTTGGTTATTGAGAAAATGATTCGACAAAACAATTTTTCCTTATGTGGTGGCCTTGGATGGCATTATTAAACTAAGAACGTTGTTATTTTAATTGAACTAAATTGTAATAAGAAGCTCATGTTGAAATAATGTGATTGGTTAAGTGTTGTGGGTAACACTTATCGTTTTCAAAAAATGTTTACGAAATTTTTATGTTTTGCATGGAAATCGAAAACGTCTCTTGTTTGTGGACAGTGCAAGTTTGAGCATCTTTTAAAAAAAATATTGTACAAGGAAAAAAATTTCAAAGGAGGAAATTAGGGTTTTTTTATTTTTTTATTTTTATAATGATGTGTTGTTAATTATTTCATCTTGTATAGTGGAGTTGTGTAGTGGCCTAGCTTGGATTGTTAGTGATATGTTTATATGTTTTATTTGTAGGAGGGTTTGGTGCTGTGAGAGCTTATTATGTCGAAGCATTGTCTTTTGGATAGTGTGTTTGTAGAGGGTCATCTTCTTTTACGAGAGTTAACCGAGAGTTTTGTTGTGACAACAGTTTTCTTTCCCTCAATGTTCGAGTGTTGAGCGGTCGTTGGTAGTTTTGCGTGTTGTTGGCAGTTAGGACGTGGTTGACATCTTTGGGTGCCCGTAGAAACTGTCATTCATTTTTCTCCCAACGAGTTATGTAGGTCAAGAGGCATTCATGACCACTTTCTTATATTCTTGTTATGCAGGTGCCTTTGGGGCCCCAAGGTGTTAAACCGAGATCCGAGAAATTATCCCAAGTGCAGATCTACACTTGGGTTAGTGGTTACATTTCTATTTTTAGTTGGATTGCCTTGTGTTTTGGTGTATTCATAATTTCGAGAACGAAACTTCCTAAGGTGGGGAGGCTATAGCACTCTGAGTTTTTTCTCTTCCCTCGAGTGAAGGTTTGTTCATTCAAGTGGACTTTGGTTTTGTCCAATACTTTGGTTTGTAGTTCAGGGTTCTGTGAGTTCTTGATGTTCACTCGAGCGGTAGTTTGTTTGCTCGAGCGCTATGTTCCTTGTGTAATCTGAACTTTTGGGAGTTTGGTTTCTCTGCTTGAGCTTAAGTTTGGTAGCTTAAGCGATCTATTGTGTCTGATACTCAAGCACATGATTCATCACTTGAGCGGTCTGTTCAAGGTCAATCACTTTAAAAGTCACCTTTGGCTCAATTTTCCTTACTTTTTCTGATTCTCTCTCTCTCTCTCTCTCTCCCTCTCCCTCTCTCCGTTTCTGCCATTTTCATGTCCTTTAAGCTTTCAAGCTTGGGTTTCATCTATTTCTACCCATTTTCTACCCTAGTTCCATATACCAAAACGTATACCTCAGCGAAGACTTCCTTTTAATTTGAGCATATCACATTTCGTCGCTGTGGATTTTTCGACTTTTCTCCTCCTTGCTTCAAGATATAGGGATTTCTTTGATCATTTTCAATACCTCGTTATAGACACACATGTGGCACTTTTTATTGCATTAAAAACATGATTTGGTTATGTAGTTTTCAAAAGCATGAAAGGGGGTTAGGGTTTTGAGTTTTGGGAGTTTAAATATCATACCATGGTTGATTTGGTAAATTGAAAGGTATATAGTTGTGTTTGTGTTGATAGTGGTGAAAAATCCTAATTTATAATCCGTTTTGGGCCGCACCCACATGGATTTGTTCTTCCCAGTGGGTCACTTATACCAGAACTACTCCAGCCTAAGTACGCTTAACTAGGGAGTTCTGCTAGGGATTTCGCCACTTAGGAAAAGGCCTCGATGCTATGTGAGGGTCCAGGTTTTTACTTTTATCGTTCAGGAACTCCCTCTCTACCCCCGATGTGGGACACCAGGACCTTACAAGGCATCCCCCTTAAGGCTGCACGTCCTCGTGCAATAGCCTGTCAACTCACAAGCCCGTCCATATGCACCAAGAGACGCCAGGGGCCCACACTCAGTACTTCGAAGAGTTAGCTCTAATGCCATTTGTAACACCCCAACCCTTCACTTGTTATCAATATTGTCCGCTTTGGGCCATGCCCGCACGAATTTGTTCTTCTCAGTAGGTCACCCATCCCAAAACTACTCCAACCTAAGCACGCTTAACTGAGGAGTTCTGCTAGGGATTTCACCAATTGAGAAAAGGCCTCGATGCTATATAAGGGTCCATGTTTTTACTTTTATAGCTCAGGAACTCCCTCTCCATTCTTGATGTAGGACACCGGGACCTTACAATAATTGAGGGTTTAATAAAACAAATGAGTTAATGTTGGGTAATTGTTGAATTATGGGTTATATTAATGAATTAGAGCTTGATTATCAAAAAGAGGTTAACATGCCTTGTGATTGTGTTGGCCGATGTTGTCTTGTGTTAGGTTTTAGTTATGTATCACAAAAATAGGATTTTAAAAGGGATCTTGACTAATGGTTGCATATTAACAAACTTGAGATTTTATCACATAAAAAGGGGTTTTGGGGCTCATGGTTGTGAGTGTTGAAGATTGAGTTAATGGGCTTTGGTTTTGAAGTAAAAAGGTTACTTGTAACTCTTTTGCAAATTGTGAATGAAAGTGGGTTTAATATTGGGCAATCGGTTTTGACGCTTTAATAGTTGCTATTATGGTTGTTGTTGAGCTTAATGCCTACTGGAGATTGTATCATCTTATTACGTAAGTTAGACGAATAGTGTTAGAGATTTTGTCCTTGGCCATCAATGGAGGATGGTATTGATTGTTGAATCGAATATACGTGTTATGTCGTGTAGAATGGTTGGGTAATTTGGAATGTAAGTGGAACCGTGGCGAGTCAATGATGTTGTTGCGCTCCGAATAAGAGGTGTCATGCCCTTCCAGCTAGCGCCTGGTTAAATGGTATGCACTTCAAATCAGAGGTGCCACTCCCTTCTAGCTAGCGCCTGGTAAATTGGCAGAGGTACCATTACCTTCCAGCAAGTGTCTAGTAAATTGATATTGTTGTGAAAAGATGTACCGTTGATTTATCGTGCTTGAGGCAGATAAAGCATGAATTTGTTTCTCATTGTTGTCTTCATTTATTGTTATATATCGTGTTGTGGTGATTACGAATCGGTGAAGGTGGGTGGTCTTATGTGTTAGTGTTGTGTAGCTATTATCGTATCTGTGTTGCTTTCTATTAATCACGTGTACACATATATATTCATGCAAAAAGATATCGTATTGCATTGTTTGAGGTGTTTCCCTACCCGTGTGCTTTAGGCCAAGGAAGGTGGTGGATGTGTTGATAGGTGTATGTATAATGAGTTGGGGTGTAAGAAAGGAGAGGGTGATCGGGTTGAAAAAACACGTTATCAAAACAAGTTGTTGTTATATAATTCTTTTGTATGAAAATGGAAAGTGAGAAAGAGAAGGAAATGGTTTTGTGCGTGTTAAGTAAAAAAGGATCATTTTGGAGAAAAGGTACTTACGTACATATATTTTGGATATAAAAATTGTCATATTACTTATGTAGTATATTAATGATCATAACTATTTGTATGTTGCTATATTGTTTAGGATCATCTTGAGATCCCTATTGAACTTTATATTCATGCCACATTGCTAATCATTTTTCAGGTACATGGTGAGAAGTGGTTCAAGGTCGAAGGATCTGCTTAAATGGTTTGCCAAGGGGCCTCTATTCGTTGGCAAGAGGCCATTGTTGTAAAAGGGTTAAGCCTTTCCTTTTTATGTAACAATATAAGCCTACGGGCATTTTATTTAAATGTAATTCATTTTGCATCCAATATATATACGAATGAAAGAACTTCATTTATCTATTGATGTTAATGTATATAGCTTTAGTATGTCATCAATGAAATTCGTTTATAATAATGGATGTGGTAATATTTAAGAGGTGGGGTGTAACAATCAAAGACAACAATTAAAACGGAAACTTAAACAATCAATTGAATGAGTCTTATAATGATTACATGAATCAATTAGGAGTACTGATGTTAAAAAGAAGGAAAGCCAGGGCTAGGCACAATAATTCATTGTCCTAAACCAACAGAACCTCCTGTCACCATTCTTTATAGTGATCCAGGGGATCTTAAACTGGCAATATATTTCAAGTCTTAGTACATTTAGTTCTCAATATACATGTACTCCCCAAACTCAAACCACCAAATGCCACCAAGAAAAAAGGGTATATAAGGAAAAGGAAAAAGAACCGAATGAATATCAAGATCTTGAAGATTTTACACCCTTGCAAGACACAATTAGAACAAGGTTGTTGAAATTAGTATGCATTGGGTGAGGAGGGGTGAGATTAGGGATTCAAATTCTTATTGACTGTACATAGCATTGACACGAGGTTAACTGATCATACGTACAGTATTTTTTATTCCAAATGACACGTTATGGCCCTTGGAGTTGGCCCTTTTCAGATGCGAACCAATTTGTTCATTGGGCTTCGGTGGCGAAGAACAAATCTGAAATTGAAAAGAATTTGAAGATGCAGATTTCAATATCCCTTTCAATGCCTTATTGGATAGCATCCCATCACCTGTGCCTGCAGTGTCCTCTTTGCCTTCGTCCTGGATACCAACATCATCATCATTGCCCGGCTGCTTGGTTTGAGGCTCATTGTTCTCTTTGTCATTGCTTATAAACAATTTGGACAATGAAGGAGGATCCAAAATCTTGGTAAACAAGCTTTTCTTAGCGGGATTCATAAACTTGTTCTCGTTTTTCGGATCCAGCAATGTCATGGCAATCACACTGGAAACGAAAACTTCGCAAATTGCACACTTGATCTGTTGGTGTCTTCCTAGAGTCCCGGCTGCTGTAAGTCCCACCATTGTCTTGATCCCAGGAACCCTGCGAGCCAAATCTGCTAACTCGCACTTTTTCAGTTTTGGGTCATTAAGAAGTTTGGCTGCCAAGAAACCAACATCAACTTCGCTTTCCTTCAATCCGAGTTTGTCAAATGGGAACAGATCTTTCTTCTCAGGAATTCCAAAACCCACAAAAGATATCCTCTTGTCTTGAAGAAATTTGAAGATTGGATCAGGTAACTCTTCTCCCAAACGAAACCTGAGGATCACACAACCTACGCCAAAGCACAAGAGTAATAATCCAATGCGTGGATCCCGAGGGTGCTGCAAAACATCAAGGCCAACAACAGGTGCATGTGGCCATACCTTACCCTTTGGAAAGAGGAAGTCCATTGTACATAGAGGCTCAAAATCTCTTACTTTGAATGTGATGCCTTCAAGCTTGACTTCAAACCTGTCTGTTTTGAGGTACACGATTCCGGCCATACGATGGAAACTTTTGAAGAATTTGATTTGGATGAAGCACCTGAAACACCTACAATTGCCCTCAATTCATCCAGGAAAAGAACAAGGTTTAAGAACAAAAAGCTCCTTTTTTCTTTTTGTTTTTTTTATTTCATTGCTAAAGTGATGGGATTTGAATCCAAGGATCTATATATTACAAGGCAATAACAAGAGAAACACCAGGCAAGAAAGAATGATGGCTAGGGAAAATGACATGCCCACAATGGACAGATAGGACACAAAAAGTTGGTGGTTTTTCGCAATTCAAGCCTATTTACAAGGGTTTCCTCCAAATCCAAATTCTAATTTAGGGAGACCTGTTTTGCTTTCTTTAGTATGTTTTAACCACTTTGGGCTTCATTAGTCAATTTTTTTATGACATGCCTAAAATTAGTTGAAATAATGGAAAGAGATAGGACAAATAGATGTATATATATTTACATATATAAAAAATTAAAAATAAATATATATATAAAAAAAAAGAAAGAAAAGAAAAAAGGAGAGATAAAAAATGAGGAGCACTAATTTTCAAACAAATACCCACATGTTGAGCATGAATTAGACAATGTAATAAGCATGTTTGTTGTGTCTGAAATTTCATCTTACGTATTATTTTTCAACAAAAGAAGCAAAGATACCATACACATTACAACCATCAAAATGAATAAACTCAATTTACATTCAAAATTAAGCACATTAGTCAGTTGTTGCTTCAATTTGATGTTACATACTAGTATTGTTCTTCAGGACAAAAA